>MU225689.1:308315-329411 GCA_018584345.1 Thuja plicata
TTCTTTTTAATTAAGAATTGCTTTATTTGATGAAATTAAATTAATTTAATTGAAATTAATTTAATTAGAAGAATTTAATTAGTAAGTTTAAATATTTGAATTTAAACTATAGGAAATTGAGTTTAATAAATTAAATAATGATAATTAATCAATTAAAGCTTAATTAATTAAATAAAATTAATTATTTAATTAATTTTAGGAATTGGATTAGATGATTTGGGAAATGAATTTAGAAGAAAATAGATGATTAATTAATGATTAAGAAACCATTAATTAATAGATGAAAATTAGTGTTTTTAATGTAAAGTCGCAAGCCTGTCCATTTTAGGGTGTCTACAGTTTGATTTCTCAATTTGAACCAAAACTACTGATGAAGCATGTAGAGATGAATCTTATACTAAAGCTATGCAGGAAGAACTAGAACAGATAAAGAAAAACAATACTTGGGAATTGGTTCCAAGACTTTAAAAAAAATGTGATAGGAACTAAATGGGTTTTTAGAAACAAAAATGGATGACAAAGGAATAGTGGTAAAAAATAAGGCTAGACTGGTTTGTAAAGGATACTTGCAACAAGAAGGCATAGACTTTGAAGAAACATTTGCTCTTGTTGCTAGGTTGGAAGCTGTGAGATTATTTCTTGCTTATTTTGCACATAAAGACTTTAAAGTATATCAGATGGATGTGAAATATGCATTCTTGAATGGAGATTTGGAAGAAGTATACGTAGAGCAACCTGATGGATTTCCTCTGACAGAAGATGAAGAAATGGTTTGTATATTGAAGAAAGAATTGTATGGACTAAAACAAGCACCAAGAGCATGGTATGCAAGACTAGACAAGTATCTACTTTGTCTTGGTTTTAGAAAAGGTAATGCAAACAATAATTTATATTTAAGAACTGGTGAAGATGGAATCTTAATCATAGAACTTTTTGTTGATGATATCATTTTTGGAGGCAATGATAAAATGACTAAAAATTTCTCTAAAGAAATGGAAGATGAATTTTAAATGTCAATGATTGGTGAGATGAAATTTTTTCTTGGTTTGCAAATTAATCAGAATAAGAATGGTATTTTTATATCACAGACCAAGTATCTTAAGGAAATGTTGAAGAAGTTTGGAATGGAACATTGTAAACCTGTTGGAACACCCATGGTGACTAGGTACAAACTTACTAGTAATTGTAGATTACTAGTAATTGTAGACACCTAAATTTGACCAGGTGTATCTTAAACATCAAATTTGCAAATCTTAGTCAATTGCCTCAAATCTCATCAAAATGCATTAAAAATGGATCAAAATCAAATCAAATGGACATTTATCAAGAAAAGTGGAAAAAAAATCAAATTAAATCAAAGGATTAAATAATCATGAAATCAAATAATTAAATTCAAGCCTAAAAGGGATTAATCAAATTATGCAATTGATTTTAATCAATTAATTGTATAGTTTAAATCAAAAAAATCAAATCCAATCCATTCACCCTTACATGGCTAAATTAATTAAATGATTGAATTAAATAATTCCTAATTTCTTTGAGGACAACCACTTAATTTTCCCTCCATTTGAAAAACACCTCAAAGCTTTTTACTCAACCAAGGCTTGATCATGATCAATTCACTCTTCCCCCTACCCTTGGGAAATTTCTATAAATACAAGCCATTTTCTTTGTATTTGGGATCCAAGAAATTCAAGAGTAAAGCATACTTACTATAGGAATTTAGAGAGCATTTGATAGTATTTTGATAGTATTTCAGCATTTTCATAGCATTTAGAGCATCATTTTGAGAAGCATTTGTTGATTTCATAGCATGAATCATGAGCATTTGAATAGAAAGCACACATATCTTTGAGCATTTGAGCTAGATTAGAGAATTCTTATAATTTTCTTCTCATTCTAGGATTGTCCTTGAGAGATATTAAGGCTAAGAGCTCTCTTGACAAAGCTTAGACAGAGAACCATGAGATGTCATGGTTTTAACTTCAATTCTTAGATTAAATTGTATTTTCTTTCCATAGAGTTGTTGTTATTGGTCCTAATTTCATGAAGGTGTTATCTCACACACACAAAAGGAACCCACCGTGGGGCTTTAGGCCTCATTTATAACATTTTTATCTTGAAATTTTGTGTGTTTGCATCATTTTTCTTGTTATTTTGCAGAGAACATGAGAAGAGCCGCCTACAAAACATTCAGATCCACCTGTGAGTAGTAAAGAACCACGTATAGATTTTCTTTCTTATCTATCTTTCATTCTTAGGCCACCTGTGAGATAAAGTGGGCCACCTGTGAGATAAAGTGTGTCTCCTGGATCTGTAAAGCGCCGCCTGTCAGACACTAAAGACCACCTGTGAACTTCCAACAGCCGCTTATTAGCAACTTTTGACCGCACTTTGCACTTTATGTTCTTCCTGTGGTTTTTATTTGGTCGCCTGTGGAATTTCCAGAGCTGCATATTAAGATTTAAAAGCCGCTTTCAAATTTTTTATTTACGCTTAGTAACAATTAAAATTTGTGTATTAGCTGTTAAATTTTGCGTAGATATTTTTGATTTAAATCAAATTTCTGATGATTTTCTCACTTTTTTAACTCTCTGTGTTTTTCATTGCTGCAGATGAAAAGTCATCCAAAAGTACAGAAACCAGAGAAGCGAGTCACAAGGCCTAGCAAAGAGGTAAGGATTAAAACTAAACATGATAAACAAGTGCATGCATCTAATCTTTTGGAAAGCTTAAAAGAAGAGGAACATCTTTATGATCATTATGTCAAAGTTTTCTTTGCTTATAGAACAAACTTTCCTACTCTTTGAATAGATTTTCATTTCTAGTTCTTTGAGCTTGATTTTTGTGCAAAATTTGATTAAAAGAGAGCTTAGGAGTGTTTTATCTTATGAGATTTCCAAGTTTTTTTCTTCACTTTGTTTCGATTGTGTTTACTAACTTGTTGGAGGAGCCGGAGTGGGAATGATAATCACTAGGTGAGTTGAAATAAAGAAAATATATCAAAAATGCGCCTAGCCTTTGCTAGCTTTGAAAACAAGGTATTTCTCTAATCAAGCTTGCATTTGCTTAAATTGTGGCTTTTCATTTCAATCTAGCTTAAATAGAAAAACTTCTATTTTGTCCAAATTGAACAAGCATGAGGCATATTCTCTTCACTTTTTGAAGTGAATCAAAAAGCCAAAAATGCAAAGTCAATTTGGTAGAAAGACAAGGATAAGGAATTCAACCACACATTTCAATTTTAAGAACCTCCTTGTTAAGGGGTTGAAAAAGAACAAAATTGCTTGAAGTGTTTGGAACAAAGGAAGACAATAGGGATATGCTCTTCACTCTTTGAGTGAATCAAATTCCCAAACTTGTTGGACTAAGTTCAATTTTCGCTTTCCATATACATGCTAGATAGAATAAAGCTTTCGAGGGCCTGCCTCCCAAGAATTCCTTTACGAAGGAAGTGAGAGGGAACAACCCAAAGTGAGAGAGAATCACTTTTTCTATGATATCATCGAACCCACTATTAATAAATGCACTTTACCTTAATCAAAAAGTGACTAAACCTTGTGCAAGTCATCCTCACTTCCTCGAGTACTCCTTCGGGATTGCGCAAAATCATACTTTCGTGCGTGTGGTAAGCCCGCAAGGGGGTAAAGGATCTTGGAAAGATTCAAAACGGAGGTGATTTAAAACCTTGTTAAAATAGCAAACCTAGCTTTGTAGAGCCATTGTTAAAAGCCAAAATTTTTTGACTCTAAGGTAGATTGTTTGGAAGAAATTCTTGTGCATACCCGTAAAAACATCTGAGAACATACACTTTTAGTGTTCTTTTAGGGATATGGTACAATTTTGATGTGTGTGTTGAGCTTGTACTCTATTTTCATTCAAGATTCTTTCTTGACAAATCTGATCAAAGCCTTTAAAATTTTAAATCCAAAAAATAACAAAAAAATTGACAATTTCAACTTTGGTCAGCAAAGAGCCGTGTACCAACAATTAAAAACCGTGTAAAAACAATCCTAGACCGCTTACAACTTTGAAACACTGCTTGTAATCACTCAAAAGTGGTGTAAGCCACTGGAAAGTGTCACGTGTCAACAGTTTAAAACTATCTATCAACAGGCAAATGTCACCTTCTAACTATAGAGTGTCGCGTACAAGAATTCCAGTGACCGTGTATCAACAATTAAAAGCCGCTTACACATAGGCAAGATCCGTCCAAAAACAAAGAAGGGAAAATAGTGGATATATATTGAGGGTTTGAAAACAAGAAAATTCCATTTTTGGATACCCTTTTGTATGTTTTACCTTTGTGTATACTCAACTAGATCAGAATCCACTATTATTGGACATTTTGCAAAATCATCCACAGATTGATCACTTAAGTGAGATAAAAGCCTAGGATCTTCATTTGATTTATGTTAATGCCAATTTTTACGTGATCTCATTACATTAAGGCTACCCTACAATTACACGGATCTTATCTAAGGCAAGAGTGTCCTTTTTCGGGTGATCCTTTTAGTTCTTTAAGACCCTTACAAGAACCCATCAAGAAAATAGAACCAACAATGTCTTTTCCATTTGGCCATATAGATCCCAATAAAATCAACCATGTAAACAAGGATATGAACAACAATGGAGGGGGAAATGTTGATCCTAACAACCAAGGATCCAATAAAAATAATAATGGAGGAGCAAACAATGACCCTAACAATCAAGGGTTGAACAATAATAACAATGGGGGCAACATTGACCCTAATGATGAGGAGTTAACTGATGAAAAGGTTAATGAAGCTATGAAAAGTCCTTTCTTCATGAATCTTATGGAAAAAGTGTTGGAAAAAGACAAGGAAAAATACTTTTTAGACCTAGCACAAACGGGTCTCAAACTTCCACATGATTATGATGTCAACAAAATTAAACAAGAAGAAGCTGAGGATAATCCCATTGATGTCATGAACAAACAATTCCAACTTTTCCAAATGCAATTGGACATGATAAAACAAAGTGGGGTTCCTAAACCCTTTTCTATCGAAGCTTTGTGTCCATTTCCATTTGATAAGTCTTTAATCATGGTTCCATTTCCAACAAATGCTATCTTTCCTAAATATGACAAATATGAAGGAACAACTGATCCTCAAGATCACCTAAGGGAATTTTGCACATTAAGCCTAGAGTTCATGCATGACACAACTTACCTTATGAGGTTATTCCCTAGAATTTTGGGGGGTATGGCAATGGAATAGTTTTCAAAGTTACCCTCCAGCATTCAAACCTTAGAAGAATTGGCCTCTAAGTTTGTAACTCATTATTCCTATAAAATAAAACATGAGGTTACAATGCTTAATTTATGTAACACCAAACAAAGAGAAGGAGAGGGATTCCTACTTTTCCTACAATGATGGAGAGGAGTATTTGCTAGATACTCTCGAAGTGTACCTGAAAAGGAGAAGATGGATATTTTTGTAAACAACTTGAATCATGAAATGAACTATTGATTAAGGCTACAATGTCCTAGGTCATTCCAAGACCTAATTGAGAATGGGGTGACAATGGAAGAGGTATTGGTAAAAAGTGGAGAAATTAAACTTTACAAGGATAACAAGAATAACAACAACAACAAAAATACCTCCGACACTAATCAAAATCGCAATTCCCCTAACAACAACCGATTTTAGATGAAGAATAAGAACAATAAAGGAGTGGTTAATGATGGAGTGGTAGAGGCTAACACTTTAAAAGCCACTCCTTTCAATCTCACTCAAAATTCAGTTCAAGCCAATAATTTGAATCAAGCACCCAAGGTACCCTTTAACAACAACAACACTAATAACAACTTTGGGAATAATCAAGGGGCTTACAAACCTAAACCTTTCTTTGCACCTACACCCAAAAGGACATTCACTAATTTGGGTGAACCATTGGAAAATTCATTAAGGACACTTATTGAAAATAAACTTATTGACCTACCAAGGGCTCAACCATATGAACCTCAAATCAAGACAAATTGTTGGAGTGAGAATAACCATTGTGAGTATCATCAAAATAGGGGAAATAAGAGCAATGATTGCATGCATCTTAGACATGTGGTACAAGATCTCATAGAAAATGGTGTGATAAAAGTGGAAGGCCCTCAAACTAATGAAGATCACACGGCCTTTAAGACTCCTTCCTATAAACATAAAAAGGGAGAATCTTCTAACTCAACAATGGAGGAAACAGTGTGAATAATGTAAGAGGCAATAATAATGTTAACTTTGCACACACCTATGATAATACTATCAATTATATATTTGGCCAAGAGAGTACTATCAATGTTGTTGTGATCAAAGATCAACCTAAAGTGGAAACCTCTAATGCCATCACAAGGGGGAAAGCCTCAAAGGTTACCCTAGAAGGGGGTACTCCTATTATTATTGGCCTTAAAACACCAACTATTTTGGCTAAACAAACACCACCCACAACAAAGACTTATAGTTTGGTAGATCAATTACAAAAGACTCCAGCACAAATATCAATTTTAGAGGTGTTAAAATTATCTCCTAATCACAAGGATATTTTGGAAAAAGCCTTGATTGAGACCACCATTCCTATAAACTTGGAGGAAGATAAATTTCATAACATGGTAGGACATCTCATAGCCCCTCATTGTCTTTCATTTTTAGAGAAAGATGATATGTCTATCACACATCCTCAAAACTTACCCTTGCATATAGGGGTATTAATCCAAAGACATAGGGTCAAGAGAGTTCTCATAGATGGGGGATCTGGTCATAATATTTTCACTTTAAACCTTGTCAAGTCATTAGGGTTAACCAAGTCTTCCATTGATCCTAAAAATTAAATCACCATTAAGGCTTATGATGAGGAGGAAAGATCTTCAAAGGGTATGATCATTCTACCAATTCAAGTGGGACCTATAAAAAAATATCCCATATGTTAGGTCCTTGATATGAAATTAACCTACAATATCTTACTAGGAAGGCCATGGATACATGAAATGCAAGCGGTACCTTCTACATATCACCAATGCATAAAGTTTCCATACATGGGGGAAGAGATCACGATTGGAGGAGATTCAAACCCTTTCCAATATTGCAATGCTTTAAATCCAACTCATGAATTGTATATTCCTCATAATAGGGAAGGAGTCATCCCTGATATTACCATGGAAGAAGCCAAGGAGGAAATTCCAAAACCAACATCCAATGTTACATCGACTTCTAATTCTATTCAAACTAACTCAACTACATCAACTAAAGGAAAAGAAAAGATGAGTTATGAGGGTTCAAATTCAAATGATAATTTAGTCTAGACTTAAACATTGAGAATGGAAACTTCAAAATCCACTAAGGAGGAAAGAGAACAAACTAAGAAAGATCATTATGAAAAGATGAGTGATCTGATGACCAATTTGAGAAACAATGCAAAATTCACTCAAAAGGGGTAGGGGAATATTCTGTTTCCCTATTTGATTTACCTAAATCTCCAAGGACACATGGGAAGCCATCCAAATATCATCAACCTCATAAATACAATTCTAATTTTGTGAGAGAATGTGATGAAAAAGAAATGGAAAAAGAAGATAATGAGGTATTACAATGGCTTTATAAAGAGGATAATTCAGCTAACTCCAATGAAAGGGTGCAACATATCAACATCCAAACTGATCAATATGGAAAAGGATTCGATATCATGAAGAAAATGGGGTATAAGGGAATATGACCCTTAGGATTTTGACATAGAGGGTTGTTAGAACCTATTGAGCTAGTTTGGAGAGCAAAAGAAGAGAAAGTCGGCATAGGTTTTCAACATAAAGGAGAAATTTCAAGTCCCATGCATGATTTTCGTGCACATATTCATATGGTAGGTTTTGAAAGTGAAGATGATTCTAGGTATTAGGAGTGGGATTATTTTTCCAAATAATCTTGTCATTACATAGAGGTTGATACCATTCACACTTATGCAACTCCTCCTAAAGTTGAGAATCAAGAACATGAGACTCAAAGTTTGAATTCAACTCAAACATCAAGTGAACCTCAGCACTTTAATGTAGAACAAGCACCTCCTTACACTCAATGGGTAGGTGAACCTTGGGTACCTTCGTGGGTGGGATATTCTAACCTAGTGTTTAATCCATATGCTTTCTTTCCCATAGAAATATTAGAGGACTCTAATGAAGAGGATTTTGATCCTTCTTCCATGGACCATCTTGAAGAGACACATGTCATAGACCTTGACGATACAATGTATGAACCATCAAACAAATTCATGTCCTTAAATCCTTCAAATGAAATCCCATCCAATGAATCCTTGTCCTTAATGCACCCCAAACTTACTGATTGGGATCTTTTCGAGCCAAATAACTCACGCTACTTCCTAAATAACAATGCAATGGCCTTATACCTCAATGCGGTTGAACCCAATTCTTCCATAAATGAATTCACTCTGGACACAATGATAGGGGCAGGTGCTCAACCTCTTAATCCAAAAAATGAAAATAAAATATACAAAAAAATGAGTTCTAGTGGTGAAAACCACCATGTGGCAGTGCTAGACCCAAAAACAGTAAAAATAAAGGATGTTTCTGAAGGTGAAACCCAACTGTAGCTCCTAAGGGAGAGAGGTTGGGCACCTTACGAGGTCATTAAGATGAAAGATCACCGATACTTATTGAACCCATAGAAAAGGTTAACATTGGAACAGAAGAGGATCATAAATTTATTCACTTGGCAGCATCTTTGAGTCCCTTGGAGAGAAAAGAATTCATTGAATTATTTCAAGAAAAAAAAATCAACTTTGCATGGTCATATACTGACATGTCTAGATTAGATCTAAGTTTCATAATTCATCATTTAAATGTGAAACATGGGGTTAAGCCCATCAAGAAGAAGTTGTGAAAAATGCATCCACATGTAGCCCTTTTAGTCAAAGAAGAATTGGAAAAATTACTCAAGGCAGGATTTATAAGAGTAATTCCATATGTTGAATGGATCTCCAACATTGTATTAGTTACCAAACATGATAAAACCATACGAGTTTGCATGGATTTCAGAGATTTAAACCTTTCTTGTCCAAAAGATGACTTTCCATTGCCTAGCATTGATGCTATAGTGGATCTCACTGCGGGTCATTCTATGTTTTCACTTATGGATGGATTTAGTGGGTATAATCAAAATTGCATTGCACCTAAGGATCAAGAGAAGACAGCCTTTACATGCCCTTGGGGTACTTTTTGTTGGAATGTAATGCCCTTTGGTCTCAAAAATGTCAGAGCCACTTATCAAAGAGCAATGATTACTATTTTCCATGACATGATGCACACCTTTATGGAAGATTATGTGGATGAAATTCTAGCTAAGTCACATAAACAAAAAGATAATTTATCCATACTTGACAAGATTATTACAAGGCTAGAACAATTCAAAGTGAGACTCAACCCAAAGAAATGTGCTTTTGGGGTACAATCTGGAAAACTCCTAGTGTACATTGTTTTAGAAAAAGGCATTGAAGTATATCCTGAAAAAGTATAAGCAATAATGGACATGGACATTCCAAAGAATATTAGTAAAATGAGGTCACTTCAAGGAAGGCTTCAATCCATAAGGAGGTTCATTTCTCAATTGGCAGAAAAATGCCATTCTTTCACAAGGTTGCTACATAAAGACACCATCTTCACATGGGATGAGGAGTGTGATAAAGCCTTTGCATTGTTGAAAACATACTTGATGAATCCACCTATCTTGATGTCACCAATTCAAGGAAAACCTTTGTTACTCTATATTTTAGCAATGGAAAAATCTTTAGGAGTCTTATTGGCACAAGAAGATGATGAAGGAAAAGAAAGATTTATCTACTACTTGAGTAGAACTTGATTAAATATGAATTAAACTATAGCTTCATGGAAGGGACTTTCCTAGCAGTGGTATTTTCTTCTCATAAGTTAAGGAATTATATGTTAATGCATAAGGTGAAGCTCATAGCCAAAATTGATCCCTTAAAATACTTACTTAGCAAAACAGCTTTAACTGGAAGGATTGCAAAGTGGGTAATGGTGCTGAGTGAATTTGACATTGAATATGTTGATAGGAAAGAAATCAAAGGTCAAGTTATTGTCAATCAATTGGCTGAATATCCTCAAGAATCTACACATCCTATTCAAGTGGAGTTTCCAGATTCTGAGATTGTTAATGTGGAAGCTAAGACATGGACTTTATACTTTGATGGATCTTACACACAAAATGGTAGTGGATAAGGCATTCTTTTGATTACACCACAAGGTTACACAATCCCAAAATCCTACAAATTATTGTTCCCTTGCACCAATAACATAGCAGAGTATGAAGCTTTGGTCATAGGTATCAAGATGGCCTTGGAATGGAATGTCACAGAATTATAAGTCTATGGGGACTCTCAATTAGTCAACTATCAAGTTAATGATGAATATAATACCAAGGATGAAAAATTAATGCCTTACAAAAGATTGGTGGATGATTGGAAAAAGTACTTTGCTTTGATTAATTTTGAACAAATTCCAAGAGATAAGAATAGAGCAGCAAATGCAATGGCTACTTTGGCATCTTTACTTCAAATGCCCGATCAAAATGAAAAGTATGAGTTCTCGGTGGAAGAATTGGTTAAACCAACATTTGACCTACCTGATACCCAAATTATTGCCCTTTTAAATGGACATGACTCACCATGGTATGGACCCATCTATGCCTACCTAAAAGAACAAACCTTACCTATAGACTAAACATGTGCTCAAAAGTGAAATTTCATAAGACAAGTGGCTCGTTATACCATCCTTTCTGACACATTGTATCGCAAAGGGTCATGACGGAACACTCCTTAGCTGTCGAGAGGAAGATGAATCAAAATTATATTTAAAAGACGTCCATGAGGGGATTTGTGGGTCACATTTGAGTGGTTTAAACCTAGCTAAGAAAATCCTACGCATGGGGTACTTTTGGAAAACCTTAGAAAGAGATGCTTGTCAATTTGTCAAAGTTTGTGCAAAATGTCAATATCATGGAGATATGATCCATGCACTGGCACAAGAGTTACACCCATTTGTCACACCATGGTCATTCTATCAATGGGGCTTTGATTTGATTGGTATGATTTATCCACCTTCTTCAAATGGACACAAGTATATTCTCACAAAAATAGAGTACTTCACTAAATGGGTTGAGGTTGTCCCTATAACAACTGTAATGGGGAAGCAAATCTCCATGTTTATCCTAAATCATATCATTTGTAGGTATGGCATTCCTCATGCCATCATCATGGATAATGGAAAATAATTCAAGAACAAAGATGTTGATGAACTTTGTGACACATTCCATATTACACATCACTCTTCATCCATTTACTATCCCCAAGGTAATGGACAAGCAGAGGCTACCAACAAGAACATCCTCAAAATCCTTAAGAGATCCGTTGGAAAGTTAGGAAAAGATTGGCATCTTCAAATCAATCTATCATTATGGGCCTATATGACTAGTATTCACACCCCGACAGGAGAAACGCCTTTTTCATTGGTTTATGGGGCCGAAGTTGTTCTACCTTTAGAAGTTGAAATACCATCCCTAAGAGTATCATTACATGGATTAATCACGGATGAGGATTATAGAGTTTCCTGACTTCAACAATTGGAGATGTTGGAGGAACATCAAACTCAAGCCTATGATCATTTAAAAGTGTATCAAAATTGAATTTCAAGGAACTATAACAAGCATATTAAACCAAGAACCTTTCAAGTGGGAGATCTAATATTGAGAGAAAATCCAAAAAATTAGGTTGATAGAGAAAAGAAAGGAAATTGAGAAGCAAATTGGCTTGGTCCTTTTGTCATTGTTTCTTCTTTTGGAATGGGGACTTACAAATTGGCCGATTGTGATGGTGATGAATTGCAAGAACCTATCAATAGCATTCATCTTAAGAGGTTTCACACCTGATTCAGAAGAAAGAGTATCATAGGAAAGAGTATAAGTTGAGAGTATCAGATGAGTCAGCATCACCTTTGTACATGGAAAAAGTCAAAAATACAAAAAATGAGAAAAGATCAAAATACAAAAAAATCAGAAAGTTTAAAAGCCAAAAACATTCAAAAAAAGAGAAAAATAAAAAAAAATTGAAAAAAAGAGAAAAAAAAGTGCCTTGGTGAAAACCTAGCAATAGGTGCCTTGGTAGGAAAAAAAAGGAAAAGAGAGCAATAATCCCAAAAGGTGAAAACCTGGAAATAGGTGCCTTTTGTCCCTTAGGTCTTTCCTAGTCACATTTGTATATATTGTGTTTCATCATCTCATTTGTCCATATCCTCATTGCATCCGTCATTTGTGCATAGTCCTAATAAAGTCTTAGAGCTACATTTTGTCGCATTCTAGGTTCATTTGCCCTAATTTTCACATTGATCACATTTATCACTTGGGGGCACATATCATGGATTTTTGGTACCAAACGGATTCAATAGTGCAACATCTTGGTCACACATCAGAAGCAGGTTTTCAGATTTAGAGGAGAGATATTTTGGAACCTTTGATGGATATCATTATTCAACCCTGAACAGTTTGATCGCATAACTTGATCCTTGAGTTTCATTGACTTATTTTATCAGGATTAAAATTTGACAAACCCTAAATGATCAGACTGTCTGGAATTCTTATTTGAAAATCTTGATACATTTCACAAACACTTGGATATTTTTTATGAGTTTTTCATTGACCCTTTTTGAGTCCTGTTCTTTTTAGCTAATCGATGATGTTTTGACTAGATTGGCAATGATGGAGACATGATGTTTTCTTGAGGTTCTGTGTGACTATCTTGAGTAAAACTTTTTGACTTGTGTGAATTAGTCTAATGAAATGGTCATCAATGTACCATTGAGGACATTCATATAGGAAGGAAAGTTAACCTTTGTTTGTTCACGCAAAAGGATACCTTGGCTATTTAGATTTCCAATATCTTAAATTCCAACATCCACTTGCAATATTGAATCTGATCAAACTAGTATTCATACTCCCATAGTTGGTCATTCAACTAGTGAGGGTTGTACTTGGTTTGGCAGAAGGGGTTACCAAATGAGATGAAAATCATATTCATATTCTTATGGTCGCATTGGCACCAGTAAGGATTGTATCAACTCCTAGTTCCACAATGCTCAATGATGAAAGTATATCTCTATTTGTATTTCTTTCACAAACCTCAAGGACAATTAGTTGCATTGCATCTTCATGTTAGATTAATTGCATTTAAAGTTAGATTAAAATGGCTTGTATTTCTAGCATTTTCCAAGTTCAGGGGGGAAATTAATGTTGACAACACTCCATCAATTTAATGGTTTCAAATCATCAATATGAGATTGTCTTTTGTATTCATAAGCATTAATCATTATTCATTATATATCCATATTAAGTGAAAAGCAAAGAAAAGAAACATTAATCATTAGTCATTTATCCAAATCATTTAGAATTGCATCATAAATTAAATTGCATACATCAAAAACCAAAACAGATAGTTGCATTCATTTATCATTGCACTAAGTATTGCATCCATATCATTGCATTGCATAATCCATACATCATGATTAAATCAGAAAATCATATAGAATTAAATTGCATTAACATCATTTGCATCCATTTATCTATGTCCTACTCTAAGACATTGCATCCATAGCATAATAGAAATAAATGCATCATAGAAGCATGTAGATATGCATAAAAGAAATCTCATAGCAACATCATCAAAAGGGGAATCAAAGATCATCATATATAAATGTCCACCATCAATGTCTATAACAAAAATCTGTACATCAAAGGTACATCAATAAATGATCCATATAATCAAAGTCTTGATCAACAATCAAATGATACATCATCAATGCAATATCTAGATATCATAGATCTCAATTTGTCTCATGACCCAGTAGGGGAACCTGATCTATCTCTAGCAATACCAGCACCTGAACCCCCTGCATCATCAGGATCCCTATCACCTGATCTATCCTATGTAGAAGGTGGTGCCTGACTAGTGCTCGCACTGGTAGGTAACTGTGCTAAAGTAGCCAAAAACTACTGCAACATAGTCGTAACCTGGTCTAATCGACCTGTCATTGTAGTCATGCCTGCCTATAATCCTCAAACATCCTAAACTAAGTTGTCCACAATAGGAGGAACTGGAGGTGTCTGTTATGCTGGAGGGCCCTGAGGTGCCTGTGGCGCTAATGGTACATGTGGTATCACTGGTGTTGAACTACTCTGAGGATCAACCTGTCTCTGTGGAGATGGAGGTCTTTGCAGAACCTGTCCCTGTAATGGAACCTGTCTAGCCACCTAGACTCATCTATGTCTCTGCCTAGCCCACTCTGCACCAACTCTGTCAGGAGCCTGTCTCTACGAAGGTACCTGTACCTAAACTAGTCTCTGTCTAGGCTGCCTAAATCCACCACCTCGACCCCTAACATGACCACCCCGCATCTGAAGTCCTGCAACTCTCTGTGCTCTAGGAGCCCTAGGTTCCCTCTAAACTCTTTGTCTCTGATGTCTCCTTCCATCATCACCATCATCATCATCATCTCTTTCATCATCAAAAATCTCATCAACATCAGGAATAGGCTCCGTTGGATCTATGAATCTAACAAAGTGATGTCGCAAGAACCACTCTTGATACTCGACAGACATCCCTGCATCAGATACCTGAGTCATCATATCCCACATAACATATCCAAGCTGATCAATCTATAAACAGGCCAACCGATAGTCAACCTGTGCTTCCCACATCAATCTCTCTACATGTACTCTCGCATAAAGTGCCATACCCTGGGGTATGTCTTGTACCCGGCCATACTGACAGAGCACTCTCCCGAAGAAAAATATCTTGATACATAGTGGTGATCGCCCAATCATCCATCGAGGGGAAAACATATATGGAAACTCATCATCATCCTCTCGCCACCTCTCACAGAGAAGATATGGTCTCTAGATGACCTAATCAATGTCATCAATAGTGCATCGCCAAAAATCAACCTTGCCTAGATGATGCTCGACAACCATGCCATCATACAAAAATGCATACGGGTACCCTCGGGCCCGCACTCATGTTGAAACTGGTCTAGTGATAGGGATATGCTCCCAAGTCCACAACTGTAACAAAACTACACCTTTTGAGAGAGATGCATTGCATCTATATACAACATCATGTAAAACATGATATAGCTGGGCTAGTACGCAAGAACCCCAATCAAATCTCTGAGGATGTGCAATCAAATCCTCTAGTATACGGCCCCATCTGACCGCAAATCCATGACCTCTCCTATCTTGAAGTAGTAATCCTCCAATCACTGCTCCTAACAATGCTGGCAAAGTAGGAAATGAAGCAAATTGTGCCCAAGTAATACAATCATCAGCAATGGTGTTGTCTCCAAACACCCATCTACATACGCTTCTATCATAAACTGAATCATAATATACCTGCTCTCCATGAGTCAGGATCCTACATAATCTGTATACGTCCTTGGGCATGATAGTCATCTTGTTGAGGGGTAGATGGAATGTATTACGGTTAGAGTGCCATCGCTCTGCCATAGCTATCAAAAGACCTCAGTTCAGCTAAAACTGAGGGAGATCAAGAAGGAAACTAAGACCACATGTCTCGATAGTCCATTGCTTAGGAGGCATGAGCTCATCAACCAAATCAAAAATCTAAGACAGAACACCCTAAACTCGCAACTTATGATAATGTTCCTACATTTTGAAACAAAGTGAATCATATTAGTATTTCTATTGGTGGATCATTCTAAGTCAATCAAACACATTAAATCTATCCTTGATCTATTTTGAGTGCATCAACCTATTGTTCCTAACCTCTAGATCTTGAGAAGGGATCAATTTGGCATCATTTTAATCAATCTAATTGGCATATCAAACATTCATCAATATGACTTTTCTAATATCCTAAACACAAAGTGACATTATGGATATACATTTTCTAGCTTGGAATTCAATTGAGTGATCTGGATGATTGATCAAAGGCAATTCATCTATTCTATCTCAAGTTTTCAAACTTTATGGTAGGCGGCACTTTAATAAGTGTACACATCTTTTTAAGCCTCGTGGCATTAAAAACCTTACACGTGGCTCTTTACACATTGGAGGCGGTGTTTTTCTTAACAAGTGGCCTTTTAAAGTCCTACGCGACTTTTTAAAGTATCCTAGGCGGCCTTAAAAATATAGGGTTTCCTAGGCGGTGTTTAACTAATTAGGTTGCGCATTTTGCCTTAATTCTTAGGCAGCTATGGATTTCTCCTACGCAGCTCTTAATCACACGGAGGCATCTTTTCCCTAGCCTAGGCGGATTTTTAACTATCCTACGTGGCTTTTCACAATTTTCTATCTAGAAAGCATTAAAAACATGCAATAAATGTTATTTAATGAGAAATAAATGCACTACGAAGGTTTGAACCACTCACCGGAGGCCCGTAGTCAGGAGGTCTTTGATATCGGTGTGCTCGCTCAAACCGATGCTCTCGAATAGGGACCACCATAGCTGTCAATCGTCAGAGGATCAGAGTAAAATCTCAACAGTGAAAAGTGAAAATGAATACTAAATTTGGGTTTTTCAACCTATTTAATCTATTTTACCCTAATTTTGTGAGATTTTTTGACCCAATCAAACCAAATCTGCATATTCTACACACTGGGGCATTTGTTCGACATCTTTTCAGCATCATTGTTTATCAGAAATGCAATCATCTTGGATCTATTCTATCAGCAATGTTCATCAAATTTTTCACATCTGAGATCAATATGCTTTCATTTTTGAGGGGGCATCATCATATCATCAAACTAGGATTCTACATCATATCTTATATCAAATCTGGGGCATTAAAAATTCAAAATTTTATCAGTGGGGCATCAAATCAAGTTTCACATCAGGGTTTTGCATCAAGTTTCACATCAGGGTTTCATATCAAATTTCATATCAGGGTTTCGCATCAAATCAATATCAGGTTTTGCATCAATCAAACATCAGTATCAAATCAATGATCAAGACATCAAGTTTTCTTTGAATCAATGTGCTTCGCACATTAATTCAAAGAGGGGCATTTGTAGACACCTAAATTTGACCAGGTGTATCTTAAACATCGAATTTGCAAATCTCAGCCAATTGCCTCAGATCTCATCAAAATGCATTAAAAATGGATCGAAATCAAATCAAATGGACATTTATCAAGCAAAGTGGAAAAAAATCAAATTAAATCAAAGGATTAAATAATCATGAAATCAAATAATTAAATTCAAGCCTAAAAGGGATTAATCAAATTATGCAATTGATTTTAATCAATTAATTGTATAGTTTAAATCAAAAAATCAAATCCAACCCATTCACCCTTACATGGCTAAATTAATTGAATGATTGAATTAAATAATTCCTAATTTCTTTGAGGACAACCACTTAATTTTCCCTCCATTTGAAAAACACCTCAAAGTTTTTTACTCAACCAAAGCTTGACCATGATCAATTCACTCTACCCCCTACCCTTGGGAAATTGCTATAAATACAAACCATTTTCTTTGTTTTTGGGATCCAAGAAATTCAAGAGCAAAGCATCCTTACTATAGGCATTTGGAGAGCATTTGATAGTATATTGATAGTATTTCAGCATTTGCATAGTATTTAGAGCATCATTTTGAGAAGCATTTATTGATTTCAGAGCATGAATCATGAGCATTTGAATAAAAAGCACACATATCTTTGAGCATTTGAGATAGATTAGAGCATGTTTATCATTTTCTTCTCATTCTAGGATTGTCCTTGAGAGAGAATAAGGCTGAGAGCTCTCTTAACAAAACTTAGATAGAGAACCATGAGATGTCATGGATTTAACTTCAATTCTTAGATTAAATTGTAATTTCTTTCCATAGAGTTGTTGTTATTGGTCCTAATTTCATGAAGGTGTAATCTCACACACATAGTAATGATGAAACTCAAAGTGTTTTTTAGATAAAGTACAGATCGATGATTGGAGGTCTGCAATATCTAACTCGCACTAGACCAGATATTTCCAATGCAGTTGGAATTGTGGCAAGATATCAAGCAGATCCTAAAGAGACACACCTTGTTGCTGTGAAAAGAAATTTTAGATACTTGAAAGGAACAATAGGATATGGATTATGGTATGAAAAATTAGATGACTTTATTTTACATGCTTATACTGATATTGATTGGGAAGGTAATTTGGATGATAGAAAGAGTACAAGTGGTGGAGCATTTTTCATTGGAAAATGGATGGTTTCATGGTTAAGTAAGAAGCAGGACTATATTGCTTAGTCTACTACTAAATCCGAGTATGTTGTTGCTGCTATAAATTGTACACAAGTTGTTTGGATGAAACAAATGTTGAAGGACATTGGAATAATTTTTGAAGAGCCAGTGGTTATCCATTATGATAACACTAGCACAGTGAATATGTCAAAGAATCCTATAATGCATTCAACGACTAAACATATTTCTATTAAGTATCATTTCTTGAGATACAAGGTTACAGAGAAAGAGATTAGACTGGAGTATATTAGCATAAAGGAACAGATAGCAGATATATTTACAAAACCTTTTCCAAAATATGCTTTTGAGTATCTCATAAGCATACTTGGGGTGAGAGCCCCTCCCAGTGGTAATTAATTGATGCAGGCATGCATCAGTCCAATGGATTTTAGAGTTATATCATTTTCTGGACTTGATGTATGGATCTACTCCTTAGGGGGAGTGATCGCAAGAACACTATGGAACACATTTGGGTAATTTTTCACCTGGCTATTAGACATGAAGATTTGAAAAAGCTACATGTTATAGAAGATTACAGAAGATTTATGGCACCCTTTTCCATTGCTGCCAAAGGGGGAGAGATTTTATGTGAAAAATCCCGACTATTTTAGGGAGATTTGTGTTGAGGATATTGAGAAGATTGTATTGAGAGAGAATACTTTTAGGTTGATGGATTTTCCCATATGTTGCCATCAATGCCAAAGGGGGATATTGTTGCATGATATCAAAATTGGGTACTACTAATGATGTTGGAATTCATTTTATGTCACTAATGTCAACATATATTTTTGTGGAGAGAATGGACTAGTTATTACTATTGTATGATGACTGACAAAAGTGTACAGATACTGTATGGATGAATTAGAATGAGATAATATGAGGATATGTATAAGGATGTGTGATGACCTTATTCCTAAGGTCTCTTGGCTTAATATTGCATACTGAATATGTTACAAATGTTTTAGTGAAGACTGGTTTTTGGACTGTGACAGTGATGCTTGACAGAGCAGGTCTTTGTGTTTTTAGTATATCTTACAGCCGATGATGATTCAGTTTATGTGAGCTTAAGGGATGATAGAAGACATATTGAGGAATGTTTTTTTTTTAATTTATAGTCATGTGATTGTTGGTGATGTTAGTTGTGGAGTGTATTCCAGAGGAGACCTATTTGTGGCCGACTTCATATGTGTAGCATGTATTATGGATTGAGAGCATGTATTACAAATCTGGGAGTATATCTGATGTATTGTAATTGATGTTTACTTGTTTTAGGTACCTTGTGTATCTTACCAAGGGGTTAAATAATTATTTGTATATTGGGAAATCTTAATTGGCCGACCTAATCAACTATTGTAATAGGGTATATATGAGCGATATTTTCTTTTAAAAAGATGTAGTATGTGATAGTGATGTGATGGGTAGGTAATTAAAAGATAGAGAAGTGTGGAAGATGTGAATCTTGATTGGTTGTTGGATGTGTTGATGCTCAAATCAATAGATAGGATTTCCTATGGATTTTTCCTATCCAATGATGAGAAACCCAAGTGATTTGGCCAACTAAAAAGTCACAACCAAAGCAAGGTTGGAACTTCGGCAATTCTGGCTCTGCAAAACCAAGGCTAGTAGGCCTATACATTTACTTATCCTTCAAGTTACAAGGCTTTTTATAGCAGATAAGAAATACTTCAACCTTCTCTCTCAAGTATGGCAAGGAACTTGAAAGAAATCTAAGTGAAAGAAATATATCATGAACTGTAAACTAAAATACTTTAAGTAATTGAAAGAATGTTTAGTAAATGTGTATATAATTTGAAATGAATAGATAGATAAGATATCTTAAAACTATAAAAAATGAACTGAATAACTATAATCCAAATAATGATTAGACTAGCGCCTTATTCTACCATGGGCAATAGAGTCAAGATCATTCCAATCTTATGTTCAACCTCAAAGACAGTTTTACAGGAAAAATTATCATTTCAAAGGTGTTATGGAATGTACATGCAACCTAAAACAAATTCAGATATATTTCAAAAGGGTAATACTTCTCAGATGGCAGACCAATTGACTAAGGCCTCAATCAACAGAATTTAACCATGCAAAATGAGAAAACCAATTGAAAATATAGACTATGAATCAAATAAGGAAGCATGCACATAAAACTATCACTTTGAAGAAGTTCTATTGGTTTATCTGAGGGACTAATTGTAAAATGATAATGAAACTATTACACATGTGAAAGAAAAAAGACTTATCTTTATTAATTTTGAAAAAATAGTACATCCAAGTCCATGTTATACTTGTTGATTAAAAACTATCCAAATATGTGAAATTGTTTTATATTGTATTCTCATCTCTTTAAATTTTACATTATGTATATATATGTGTTTGAGTGGCTTTCACACCTCTTTAGGGTGAAAAGACACAACTCTTATTAAAAATTATTTTGGAAAACAATAAACTAACTAAAAAATAACTACCTAACTTTCAGATTTGACTTTGGTATAAAATCCAAAACACCTCATGAAAAGATAATATTTCTACTAGAGATAGGAATTTTGATTTCCCGAACTGGGTCTTTTTTAGATTTTTAAAATTCAACCATCTTTATCCTATGTCGAAATCATCTTTGTAGAAGGTCTAAATTCCAGCATTTTCTCAAGGCTTCGATTAGTTAGTTCTATTTATTTGTGTCATAAAGCTTCCTTCCTTTGATCTTTTTTAGTATGGAGAAACATGCTTCTTGATAATGGATTGAGACTTCTAAATTATCAAAAT
>MU225689.1:332223-354388 GCA_018584345.1 Thuja plicata
TAAAATGATAATGAAACTATTACACATGTGAAAGAAAAAAGACTTATCTTTATTAATTTTGAAAAAATAGTACATCCAAGTCCATGTTATACTTGTTGATTAAAAACTATCCAAATATGTGAAATTGATTTATATTGTATTGTCATCTCTTTACATTTTACATTATGTATATATATGTGTTTGAGTGGCTTTCACACCTCTTTAGGGTGAAAAGACACAACTCTTATTACAAATTATTTTGGAAAACAATAAACTAACTAAAAAATAACTACCTAACTTTCAGATTTGGCTTTGGTAGAAAATCCAAAACACCTCATGAAAAGATAATATTTCTATTGGAGATAGGAAATTTGACTTCCTGAACTGGGTCATTTTTAGATTTTTAAAATTTGACCATCTTTATCCTCTGTCAAAATCATCTTTGTGGAAGGTCTAAATTATGACATTTTCTCAAGGCTTCGATTAGTTAGTTCTATTTATTTGTGTCATAAAGCTTCCTTCCTTTGATCTTTTTTAGTATGGAGAAACATGCTTCTTGATAATGGATTGAGACTTCTAAATTATCAAAATTTAGGGTACCACCAGGATGTAGACCAGAGTTTTTGATTATAGTACTTCGTTGGAACTAACCAAGCAAAGACAATTGCTATCAGACAATTCATTGGATTGTATATTCCTTATATACACTTGTTTGGATTTTTAATCATTGAGGGTGGCTTTAACCTTCTTTGGGAAGTGTGCCTGGGCAATGAGCCCACTATTACTCTTGAATCTTAATAGGGTTTGTCCTTTAACAGGGACTATGTACTATAATGTTGTAATAAGCTCCTAACAGGGCTAAATCTTTTAACAGGGATACTATGCTCTCAATACATAATTTATGGGTGCTAATTCCCTTCGGGGTTTTACCTTTAGTAGGGTTTCCTCGACAAAAAGGATTGTGTTATGGTGTTGGAATTTACTGTGTTATCATTTGAATTGAAGTTTTGGTTTATAAAGTATAATGTTTAATAATTTGTATCACAACTTATTTTCCCCCCCTTCTCAGTTGTTCTTGTGGACCATTATTCCTAACAGAAGGTGTTATGGTTCAAGTGCCACCACTCAGCCAAAGCAGTCAGTAGACCCATGTCCACCCTAAATTGGAGCATCTTGAGAAAGTACCACAACCCACATCATCCTATAATCTGCCTCTCATCATCACCCAAATAAGGAACCATATCAAATGACCATGGATAAAGACCGCACGCTGCTAGTTTCCAAAAGGAAACTTGTTTTTACAAAATCAAAAAAAAATATCAATCAACACCATCAAACTTGATCATCTAACGTCAATCAATCAACCTATTATCTACTTTCTCATTTATGAGTGCATTCGATTTCCTTAATCTAGATCTTGAGGATGGAATATCACATATATTTTGGATCATCAACCTATCATATTAACATCAATACCACATCAACTAGATGATCTAGAATGACACTGAAAATACTTGATTTTTACAATTTAACAGTATCTGGAACCTCATCCATATCTATAAAATTAATAATTAACCCAAATGATGTCAATATGCTAAGTTCAAAATGCAAAATTATCAAAATTATGCATAGGCATTATTTATTCATCACAAGCGCTAAAATTCTTAGGCAATGCAAAAAAGGGTGTATACGCTATTTGACAATGTGTAGGCACTATAATAATTTATAGGGGTCATTTTACATCACAGACACTAAAACAATTTGCACAAGCACTATTTAAAGGGGTAAAATATACACATAGTTCATAGGCACTACAATAACTAAATGGTGCTCTAGTTTAGGAGTTAAAACAATGCACATAGGTGCTAAAACATTTTCTAGGTGCTAAAAATATATGCACTAGCACTACAAGAATTTGCATAGGTGCTAAAACTCTAAAAATTGGTAAAATTCATGCAATGCGCTCCTAAAAATCCAAAATTTACCTACATTTGTTCAAAATCGAAAACAAAAGTTGGATTTCAAGACATACCAGAGGTATGTACCCTGATGAGCATTGAAATCTCCTCTCCTCAAATATGTGCTCCTGAATCGTGACAACTATGGTTTCTTCTCGTGAGGAAAACCTAGGTCAGAGAGGCAATTGGCTTGCTAGGAGAGTGAAAATGAAATATTAAAAAGGTAATTTTTCACCTTTTATACCTAATTTTCAACTTTTTAGGGGTATTTTTACCTTTTTCATCACACAGTGTCATTTTCAACCAATTGTTTTTTACATTGGGGCATTTTATTCCAAATTTCATATCGAGAAACCAATCAAAATTAGAATTGTTATTCTAAATTTAAAACTCCTCCATATTATCTAAATACCATTTTGATTGGTTTCCCAATGGGGAATACAGTCATCATAACTCAAAATCATCAAAATTGGAGCAATTTTTTTCAAAACAGGTACATTTGAGCATCAAAATATTCAAAATCATCATTGGGACATTCAAAATCAATATAAATTAAAACTAGGGATCTATATTGAGGTTTCAAAATCATAGATACAACATATCATCCAAATCTACATAAGAGATCATATCAGACATCCAAATAGGCATCAAATTAGATATCACATCAGATATCAAATTGGACATCGAACATCAAGTATTCTTTGAACCAATTTGCTTCGCACATCAACTCAAATAGTGGCATTTGTATACACCTAAAAGTGGTCAACACAAGTCAAAGAAAAAGTCAACACTTAAATTTGGTCAAAGAAATTCAAAGCAAAAATCAATCAAATATAAGCTATTTTGAATTAATTGAAATTGATAAACCAAATAACTAGGTAATTGAATTAATCATTTAATTACTTAGTTCACCAATTGATTAAATTCAATTCAATAAAATAATCATGGCTCAAGTAATTAAATATTTTGAATTAATTAAATCCTAATTTCTCTCACCCACCACTACGTGATGAAAAATCACTCAACCAATGGAAAAAGAGAAAAGAGAGCACATGGATCGCCAAAAGGCTTTGCTATCTTGACCACACAATCTTATAAATCAATATTTTCCGCTCACCCTTAACCTCAATCATACTTTGACCATGGTTATCTCAACTTACCCCCTACACCTTGGGAAATCCTATAAATAGAAGGCATAAATATGTACAAATCACAAATTCACAAGCACTTCACTTCTATTTTCATATAGAGAATTGGTTTGAAGAGTCATAAGCATCGTCATAATGGTGGAATTTGTCCAAGTTTGAGTAGAATTGAGCATGTAGAATATGGAATTTATTTTAATTTGCATCTTTTCATCACATTTCTCGTTCTAGAGGTTGTCACTTTAGGATTGATTTGTAGCTAAGAGCATTCGTTTAGTCCTTCTAGCTAGAGATCCATGAGACACTCTTAATTTGCTTTCATTTTTTAAATGATTAACTAGTTAGATCTTTCAAATTCGATTTAAAAGTATGTTAAACTAATGTTTCATGTAGGTTTGTGAATTGCAAGTTTACATTCACATAAATGGCACCCACCATGGAGCCCACGCCTCACTAATTTGATTGATTTTTGTTATAGAATTGACATTTGCAGGTGTACACACACATAGGCATGAAATGCACAAATCCAAAATAATAATTAGGTTTGATACAAAAGTCCATAGATCTAAAATAATCTAAGACAAATTTTAAAAATCACAGTAGAGTAAAAGCTTAACCATAAATGTGCAATTGACAAATTATGTTGAATAAAATCAATGATCAAGACAATACCAAACACCTCCAAAAAATGCATCCACAAATTAGCTTTGTGCCTAATGTTTATGCTTGTACCATCATGTTGGATACCCTATTAGAAAAACACTAACCAAAATTACATGACTTGTGTTGTTGAAGGATAAGATGCATGATAGACACAAATACAGAACATGTACACTAGGTACCTATGCAACATTACATACTTGGGAATTTAATGATTTTAACTTTAAAAACAATCTCCTTATAAATTATCACTAACAAGTTACCTTAAGGGGTACAACCAATTTGGGTAGATCCAGGCACTTTAAATGTTCACATAATGTACTATGACAATATTATGTTTTGCATGCAGGATAGACCCTCACAATGTAATCATTAACATTCCAACAAGATGTAAATTTAGTATGAGAATTGTTAGTATTACAAAAGCTCGGCTACAAACCTTATTTTTTGTTTTGTTATTCATGCACACTTCTCTATTTTTAAGCCTTTAGTACCTAAAGTATTGTTCTCCTAGTGCATGCATGTGCAAGAATACATTATTTTTCCAACATCATTATTATGCTAGTTACAAGAAATAGATGTAAAGCTTAAACAAAGTATGTCATTTCCTTATTTTGTCAACATAATTATTATGCTAGTTACAAGAAATAGATGTAAAGTCTTAAAAAAAGTATGTCATTTCCTTAAAATACATTTCTATGTAGCATTTATGTGTTGAAGAGTAAATCGATACATATTCATTTATAATAGCTTAAATTCGTGATATGTAGACCAACTTAGTAAAATTTAACGAGTATTCTACAACAATAATATCAATTGGGTATGATCATACACTTAGGGCATGGGATTGTAGATCCCATAGCACAAAGCCTATTCAAGTATTATCTTTTTGTTTCATTTTGCAACATGAACTCAAAATTATTTGATTATAATAGCTACTTTTTTTGTTCCAACTCCCATTTATATAGTACCCCACTTTTGGACAACAGGCAATAGATACATTTTCAAAAAGTGTGATGTCAATTTGTTTAACAAAAAACTAAAATTATAGCAGGAAGTTTAGATGGCACTATGTGCACATTTGATATTTGCATGGGACGATAAGTGCTAAGCATGGCTTATCCTAACAAATCCAGATTCTTCATTCTCTAAGCAATTACGTACTCTATTAGGATTTTATGAGCTTGCATACTTTTGGTAGCTTTAATTGTAGTTATACTCTAGATCTTTTTTTATGGTAATGTTCTTATTAATATTTTATATATGTTTAAACTTTTTTGTTCTCCCTTCCTTGATGGAAATCAAATTTTAGAGAAATAGCAGATCACCTGGGTCAATTAGTTAATTGTATCTCAGTTTCAAATGATAATAACTTCATTCTAGCTAGTTGTCCAGATTCAACAATTTGCCTCCTTGATAGGTGTTTTATGTTTGGCCCTTTTTTCTCAAGTATCTACATAAATTAGTTATATTTTTTTTGTATTCTAGTATCTAATATAAATATTAAATGCAGATCAATTGGCGAGCTTCTTCAAGAATATAAGGGTCATTTATGCAAGGTTAGCACTATAATTATAAATTATTGATGTTGAGTTGTTGACAAAAATATATACAACAAATTGTGTACCTCATTTAAGAAGGCGCATTAGAATGTAGTGGGAATACTAACGAATAAAGTATCTTTCATAATGTTTAATGGGTCATTGGGCAAAATTTGTAGTTTAGTACAAATTAGTCAAAGGTATATTTTTTTCTTAATTTCAATGTCTTTCTTCTCATCTTTTGTTTTTGTTTCAATCATCATAATTGATTGGACAATTATGAGACAGTTGCATGGAAGGAATAGATCTAATAATCCAATTGTAATGTCCTCTTTTTAGCCAATATTCGTTGTCGGTGTTCTTAGGCCATCATTATGACCCTCGTGGGCTAATGTGGTGGTTTGAGGGTCTTTATTATTCTGTTATCCTTGGTAGAGGTGACATTACTCCTCTTCAGCATTGTGGTGATTGGGGTCCTGCCTTTTCTACTTTTTATTTGGCTTGATTTGAGGGACTCACTATTTATAGTAAGTCAATTTTAGCCAATTGTTATTTTTGGTAGAGCACTTAGGCATCAGACTCTGGCAGTGAGTTTCTGCATTTGGACTAGTTCATTTGGAAGACTTAATAAGCTTTTTATTTAATTGATGATTATTAATTAAGCTATACTTAATTAATAATTAATGAGATTATTATAAAGTGCAAAGTTAATTAAATTATTATTTAATAAAATGTAATTATGGCGCCTAAGTCTTGGAGGCAAAAGTAATTATTTATAATATTTCAAACAACAAAAGGAAATGCATTCAAAAATCAAAGTATTGTGTTTAAGTTATGTGTAGTGTAAGATTGAATCTTCCATGTCGATTTTCCATGGAGAAATATAAATGCTTTCAAAGGAGAAAATCGACCTTCTTGCATTTTGATAAATTGTGAATTATGTAAGTTTTGATCCAAGGGTTTTTTCAGAATTTCATAGCCTGGAGAATTAATAATTCTCTGAGTCTTTGCACTTTGAATTGGTTGTAATATACCAATGAATTGTCCTTTAGCAATGGCTTCAACCAAAGGTCATGACAGAGCTTAAAAGTGGTCGAATTGTGTGGGAGATTCAACATTATATATCAGGGTATCATTGCAAGATCAGAGGGTGGTGTTTGGTTGTAGAAAGCATTAATTAGGGGTTGTGCTGGTTTATATTGGTTTTTGCGGCTTCTTTTGGGACAACACATTGTTTGTGGTAGTGATCATAGTTTGTAAGCCTTTACTTCGAAGGAAAGAGGCATGTTTTTTCTTGGAGAGTGCCTCATCACTTGTTTTAGATTTTATATCAAGAAAATGCCATTTCTAGATAGTTGCATCTCATTTGGAGAATTCCATATATCACACAATCTTAGATTTCCAGGTTCCTTAGTTTATTTAAAATAAATGTGCATGCATATTTTGACATTGTATATATTTTCAATTGGTTTAAGAAAATAAAGTTTAGTGTGCTTGGTTGTGCAATTTCTCTAAATTTCATGCATTGTAATTTTTTTATATCTCAAAATCCAAAAAAAAAGCAAATATTCATAAAACAATAAAAAAAAATACAAAATTTCAAAACAAAAACATGCTCAACTGCATTGGTCAGAGTTAGAACCATAAAAGGTTCTTACAGTGGTATCAAAGTAATTTCCTACCATCCTGCAGGGGTTGGGCTTTACATGCAGCCACATAGATTTGCACCTCATGGATATTACACACGCAAGAATACAGCTCCACAAGTACAAGAACCACTAGTGGATAATATGGGTGATAGGAGAGGTGCTAGCCCTTCTAGCAATACAGGTACTGATGATGAGAGAGAAGCGAGATATTTTTCAGGGGGTTGGCAACATGCCAATAACAGGTTACATAGGTTTTATAGCATCTCACTAATGCTATTCATAAAATGTCACTTCCCAGGGGGCGTAACTGGGATAGGGATGAGCGTAGTATTTTTGCTAGTTCTCATAGATCATGTGTTGAGCCTACAAGTCCTTATGACAGACCCACACACCCTACTTTCTTGAAACCTAATTCAAAGGAGGGGAGTGAGGAGGATAAAGTTGCATCATTTATAGGCGATGCCATATCTTTACATGCATAGTGGGATGCATTACCTCTTGAGGTGAAACAACATTTGAATTTTGATAAGCATATAAACTAGAGGAGAGATCACTTCAAGGTGAGGCTAGATAGGAAGCCAAAAAATAAAAATAGTGACCTTGAGCATGTTACCAGTAAATTATCTCTCTCTAAGTTTGATGTCAGTGGTAAGATTTCAATGAGGGATTGGGTACACAAGATGGATATTTTCCTTACACTTTGTCCCATGTCTGAGGAGGATGCCATCGGATTTGCAATTCTACATCTGGATGGGTTGGCTCATGATTGGTGGTATCATGGGTTAGTTACACTACAACATGACCATATTACTTCCTACTAGGAGCTTGTGGATAGGTTGGTTGAGTGCTTTGATAGGAGAGATCCTGAGTTGCATTTTAGGAACTTAGTTCATCTTAAACTAACATGTAGCTTGGAGGCTTATATAAGTGAGTTTTAAAAAAATATCAGTTATGGTTACAAGAATTTCTCAGAGGAGGACGGTTGTCCTATTTGTGGAAGGATTGTTGGAGTCTCTTAAGGGTTGGATTAAATCCTTTGAGCCATAAACATTGCAGGAAGCAATGAAGAAAGCACATAACATGGAGGCATCTACACCACGTAATAAATTCATTTTCAAACCTTCTACTTCAGCAGGTGATAGCAGATCAGGCCCTAAAAAGTGTGAGAGTTCAAAACCAAAGAAACAATTTGCAGCCCCTTTGGATCAGGAAACACTTAAGGATTTACGTAGGAAGAAATTGTGTTTCTATTGAAAAGGTCCATATGATGAGAAACATGATTGTCCCTTGATGCCTAAAGGGAAAAATAGGCAAATGGAGTGCTATTATGATGAGGAAAATTAGTCTAATTTTGAGGAGCAATGGGTTGTTCATGTTGATTCAGGGGCTAAAAGTGAAGATAGTGAAGGGAAAGAAGGGGGTGAGAATCACCTTGCGGAGGTGTATGTTTCATGCATGAAGAAAGAGGGCTCTTTTAGGATGCATGGAAATTTGGCAAGGAAAAGAGTCATATCCTTGCTTGATACAAGTGCCACTCACAACTACATAGATGTGTGCTTAATGGCCAAGTGTTGAATACAGACTCGGGAGTTTGAGGGTATAAGAGTTAAAGTGGTTGATGGTTACACTCTCAAGTGTGACAGGATGATTTTAGAGTTGTCCATGCACCTAAATAATTTTGATTTCAAACCTGATTTTTATGTGGTAAATATGGGAAACACAAATGTTATTTTGGGTATGAGTTGACTCCATGATATCGGAGAATTTTATCTCAACCTCGGGAACATGGAGATGAGGTTTGAGGTAGATAACAGAATTCATGTGCTATCCATGAGAGAATTTTGAGAGTTATTACATTTGGACAGATGAAGAGGCTTATTAGGCATGATATGGTTGAGTGGGCAGCAAAGTGTAGATTGATTACTAGACATGATGGAAATGAAAAACCAGCATACCCTCTAGATATATAGGAGCTCAGAAATAAACACTCCAAAATATTTAGTGACATATCACATGGTAGACCTCTTGATAGATAAATGGAACATATCATTGAGTTGGACGAGGGCTCTAAGCCCATTATGATTACCCCATAATGGTATCCTAAGAGGTTGAAGGATGAGATTGAAAAGACCATCAGTGATTTGGTTGATATGGGACATGTCAGGACCAGTAAGTCACCCTTTGCTTCAGCTATTGTTTTGGTGAAGAAGGATGTACTTAGGATCTGCATTGACTACATGGTGTTGAATAAGAGGACAACAAAAAATAGGTATCCTCTCTTGTGTATAGATGAGTTGCATGCAGGGTATTTCTTCTTTAAAATTGATTTGAGGACATGTTACTATCATATCCGAGTTAGAGAGCAATATATAGAGAAGATTGCCTTTAGATGTCACTATTGACACTTTGATTTTTTGGTTATGCCTTTTGGCTTAACCAATGCACATGTCACTTTTCAGTCCACTATGAACAAGGTCTTCTAGAAATAGTTGAGGAGATTTTTCCTTGTGTTCTTTGATGATATATTGGTTTACAATAAAACTTGGGAAGAACATCTTTCTCATCTGGATACAGTTATAGATATTCTCGACAGGGAGTCCTTGTATATGCCAAGTACAATTGTGCACTAGGTATAACAAAGTTGCTTTATTTAGGCCACAGTATTAGTGCAGAGGGAGTACACATGGACTCTGAGAAGGTTTGTCATTATTGAGTGACCTACGTACTCCAGAGAATTTGACACAACTCAGAGATTTTGTGGGTTGTGTACCTTCTACCATCGATTTGTTAATAGATTTTTACAGCATGCTACACCACTTAATGACTTGACGTGGAAGGGGGACTTTGTATGGACTCCTCAGGCATAGTAGTGTTTTGAGAAGTTCAAACAATTGATGACTACATTCCCAGTTGTTGCATTGCCAAATTTTACCAGGCTATTTGAGCTACATTGTGATGCCTTAGGGGAAGGTATTGGTGTTGTACTTATACATGACCATCATCCTATTGATTTTGAGAGAAGGAAGCTTAGAGGTCTTGAGAGGGTTTACAATGTTTATGACAAGGAAATGTTGACCATCATGCATGCTTTGGCCAAGTTCAAGCAATACTTTATGGGCAGAAAATTGTATATAAAAACTTATCATAATAGCTTGAGACGTTTCCTTGGACAATGAAACTTGAATGAGCGTTAGCAGAAATGGGTTAGTAAATTATAGTCCTATGACTTTAAAATCTCATATGTCAAAGGTACACAGAATGTTGTAGCTGATGCTTTATCTAGACACCCCCATTTGAGTTCTATGAATGAGATATCAGAGGATTGGAGGCATCTCATTATTGCTGAGTATGCCAAAAATCCATGGACTTCTAGTATTATTTATGGGACTATATAGGAAAGCAGGCACTCTCTTATGAATGAGCTAATCATTTACAAAGGGATAATATTTTTGGTCCCAGGATTTGAGGTTAAGAGCATAGTGCTAAAAACCCTTCATGATTCACCTTTAGCTAGTCATCCTGGGTATTTCAAGACCTATTTCAAGACCTGCATGAGGAAAGTACGGGAGAGATTCGCATCAAAAGGGCTAAAGGCATATGCTCATTGTTATGTTAGAGAGTGTTTTGTTTATCAACAGAACAAACAGGAGCATACGTATCCTATTGGGTTGTTGCAGCCACTTCCTATTCTTGAGAGGGAGTGGGAATGTTTATTCATGGACTTCGTTGTGTGCTTGTTAAAATCCCAAGGTAGGGATTGCATATATTTTGTGGTAGATTGGTTGACAAAATATGCCCACTTTTTCTTGATTACTACTACATTTTTAGCTACTCATGTGGCAGACTTGTTTTTTTGGGAGGTATTTAGACTATATGGCTTACCTCGGAGCATGTCAGTGATAGAGACAATCGAATCATGAGCTACTTTTGGCAAGATCTCTTCAGGTTATGTGAGACCGAGTTGACTCTGAGTACTAGTTACCACCCTTCATACTGATAGATAGACTAAGATTGTTAATAAATGGGTGGAAGGGTACCTCTGAAATTATGTTGCTTGGTATAAGGGAGCTTGGGTGAAGTGGATTTACTTATGTGAGTATTACTATAATTCCAATCACCATATGTCTATACAGATGACACCATTCAGGGTGCTATATGGTTATGACATGCTTAGCTTCCTTGACTTATTAATGATGTCTTTCAAGAGATGCTAGATATCATAAGAGCATTACAAGATAATATACAAAGGGCACAGAATTAGTAGAAGCAGTATGCTGATCAAAGGAGAATTGGGCGGTAATTTGAGATAGGGGATATGGTGTATCTGATGTTGCATTCTTACAAGTAGTCCACTCTCATGAAGAGTGGAGAGGGGAATCTCAAGCCATGTTATTATAGATCTTTCATGATTGTTCAGTGGGTTGGTGTGGTGGCTTATAAGCTTGATCTACTGACAGATAGCGGGATGCATAATGAGTTTCATGTTTCGCACCTCAAAAAGGTGCTAGGGAGACATATTGTTCCTTCTACTGCTTTGCCACCCTCGGAATGACAAAGGGAAGTTGGAGTTGTTTCTCAAAGCCATACTTGAGTTCAGAGAGAGGCATCTACGAAGATGGGTTATTAGGGAGTATCTGGTGAAGTGGAGAGACTTGTCGGTTGAGGATGCTACTTAGGAGACTAAAGATATTTTGAAACATCCCGTTTCTTTATTGCTTGAGAATAAGCAATCTCATGGAGGGAGGACTCTAATATCCCCTTTTTAGCCAATGTTCATTGCTGGTATTTTTAACCCGTCATTGTGACCCTCGTGGGCTAATGTGGTTGTTTGAGGGCCTCTTTTGTTATGTTACCCTTGGCAAAGGCAACATTACTCCTCCTCAATATTGTGGTGATTGGGGTCCTGCCTTTGCTACTTTTCATTTGGCTTGATTTGAGGGAATTACTATTTATAATTAGTCAATTCAGCCAGTTGTTATTTTTGGCAGGAGTTTCTACATTTGGAGTAGTTCATCTGGAAGATTTAATAAGCTTTCTATTTAATTGGTGAAATTATTAATTTAGTAATACTTAATTAAATACTTAATTGGCTTATTATAAAGTGCCAAGTTAATAAAATGTAATTATGTCACCTAAGTCTTGGAGGGAAAAGTAATTGTTTATTAAATTTCAAACAACAAAAGCAAATGCATTCAAAAAGCAAAGTATTGGGTTTAAGTTATGAGGAGTGTAAGCGTTAAGCTTCCAGGTCGATTTTCCATGAGAAATATAAATTAATTCAAAGGATAAAATCAACCTTCTTGCATTTTGATAAATTGTGAATTGTGAATTGTGTGAGTTTTCAGAATTCCATAGCCCGGAGAATTGATAATTCTCCAAGTCTTTGCACTTTGAATTGGTTGTACTAAACCACTGAATTGTGCTTCAGCAATGGCTTCAACCAAAGGCCATGAAAAAGCTTAAAGGTGGTCGAATTGTGTTGGAGATTCAGTGTTTTATATCAGGATATCATCGCAAGGTCAAAGGGTGGTGTTTGGTTGCAGATTAAAGCATTAATCAAGGGTTGTGTTGGTTTATATTGGCTGTTGCGGCTTCTTTTGGGATAGCACACATTTTTTGTGGCGGTGATCATAGTTTCTAGGCCTTCGTTTAGAAGGAAAGAGGCACGTTTTTGCTTGAAGAGTGCCCCGTCACTTGTTTCAGATTTGATATCAAGAAAATGTCATTTCTAGAGAGCTGCATCTCATTTGGATAATTCCATTGATCATACAATCTCAGATTTCCAGGTTCCTTAGTTTATTTAAAATAAATGTTCATGCATATTTTGACATTGTATATATTTGCAATTAGTTTAAGCAAATAAAGTTTAGTGAGCTTGGTTGTGCAATTTCTCTGAATTTCATGCACTGTAATCTTTTTATATCTCAAAAAAAAAAAATTCAGAAAACAACTAAAAAAATACAAAATTTCAAAACAAAATCATTCTCAGCAACATTGGTCGGAGTTAGAACCACAGAGGGTTCTTACAAAAATCCAATTTCAATGTATTTGAATTTGAAAGAATAAACTTCAGTTTAATTCTTTGCCAACCTGATGTGTAAGCTTTCAAAAGGCATAGTGGCAATGTGTTTAAAACTTTAAGGAATGCAGGTAATGAGTATGGATGTAGCAATTCTATAATTATAATTGTTTTAATAGATACAAACTAGATTACTTCACATCAACTACAAACTCCTGAATAAATAAAAACATTCAACAACAAATAAATAAACAGATGATAACCAATAAGCACATTCCAGCAATGGTTTCTTCCTCATGTTCCTGTGGTAATTGCTGCTAAAATGTATTGGTTGCTAACATTTTAATTTATATTGATCAGCACAAAACGCATACAAGTAGATTCACATGTAATTGTTTTAAAATAAAACTGTATATTTTTTATCCATAAACATGCAGTCCTTTCTAACATTTTATATAGGGTACATACAGACAGGGCAATTACAAAAACCCCTTATTCAGTAGGTAATATCAGCAAAATGAAAGAGCAACTCACTGGCATTACTACCATCCAGTGTTATAATTTAAAATGTGTGAAAAGATAACTGATGTTGATGATAAGTGTTGATGTAAATAAATTGTTGTTATACCCCATAATGTTGCCAATTAACATGTATCCAACAACCGAACAATGTGATAACAATAAGATACCTTTAATAGATGGATGAGAAAACTGGAGCAAGTCTACAAATGTATTGATAACATATTGTTACACGTCTGAACAACAAACATAACATCCATAAATTATAACTCAAGCATATCCAGCATACCACTAAGGGGCATTGGCTACAAGATGAACTCCCAACTCATTCAAACTTCATTTCAACACTTGGAAAGACTATACATCTGACTGGCAACTGAATTTTAGACACTTGCAGGTCTGCTAAGACAATGATACATCAAATACAATAGGTTTGAAATAAATTTACAACAATAGTAACATTGAAATAAGGGCTTTTGTAAGATCCCTTACTCGTTTTGACCCAAAAATTCAGTTTTGAATCTTTGGCATTTTGTCAAAAAATTTGCTTGCAAGATTAACTATGTGAAGTTTCAGGTTTGCAGAAATCATATTTGCAAAATAATAAATGACAGTTGACAAGTACTTGCAATAATCAAATGTATCTCAGTCCAATTTTCTATTTCACACTGTACCAATGCCAAGGAAGAGAAATTCACAAAATGTTGCTGGCCTATTATTAATCTCGTGATATTTGAGATGATAGGGAAATATAGCAAATGTAATGTTTCCCTGAACTTTAATTGCAGAATCCTCTTTGCTCAGAAGTATGGGAGTGGAAAACTTAAATAGCAAATGGAATGTTTCCCTGAACTTTAATTGCAGAATCCTCTTTGCTCAGAAATATGGAAGTGGAAAACTTAATCAAAATTCATGTATACGCAAAATAATAGCAACAACAATGCCTAACTTTACCCAGCATTTAGACTTCTCTATCTCATGGATGCCCAATACCAAGGAGATACAAAATCATAGCTTTCTTCACACTCCCAAATTCCTTAACAGATTTCTCACAAGCAGCAAGCTATATACAACTGACAACTAATAATTAGTGACAAGGTAGACATTTGTATTATTTTCAACTCGTGGTTGTTCCCAGCCAAATAAGCAGAGACATCATTTCCCAATATACAATACTTCTCAGAACCTTACGCAGGGATGAAACAATGATGTTATCTACATTTTTACAGTTGTACCTGCAAATATTTTGAAGATCTTGCTAAAAGATAGAAGAAAAAGTTGCAGATTCAGATAGAGGAAAACAGAGCTATTGAATAATAAGATGAATTCTATTAATCATTGTGCAATGTACAAGATGCATAAAATGCATGATTTATACAATATTAGTCACCGTACAAACTGAAATTACGGTGAAGAGCAGTTGTTCTACTTTAATTAGGCTTAACATTACAGTGCATAGATCATGCAAATGAAGTTTACTGTAAACTTCATGCAAATGGTGATCATGCAAATATGAGTTTGTCGTTAACTACAGATCAGGCTGAAATTATGCGCCAATAGTTTCCCCCATGTGCCCTGACCCCAACACCATACCGCGGCTTCAGACTAGAGTTTATACGTAGCTGCAACCTGCACTTTCGTCTTGAACCTCAATGTTCAATATCTATATGCGTTGAGCTCCAATTTGGAAGATTCATTCTAGCACAAGTATAGTTTTTGCAACCACAGAGTTACCTGCTAAACATGAGGAAGATGGTACTCGTGACTTCATTCAAATATTTCTCTCTAATCTTCTCCGGCTGAATGATTTCGGCTCTCACAAATGTCTTTCCCAAATATTAACTTTATTTCCCTAAGTTTTTCCTAAGCTCACAAGATATAAGTATAACCAATAACCTTTATATTATTATCTACGAACGGTTGAGTTCATGCAACCAATGATATGCAATTTTGCTTTAATATTTCTCAGACATTATGGTTTCCTCATAAATCTCATTTCATTCCATGGTATTGGCATCCAACGAAATTCCTTCACAACTATTGCCCCGTCAATATTTTATTCACGGGCTACTTAATTTCGATAATCAATCAACAGATTACCAATTAATAAATCCCCATAATATCAAGAGATGCTTCAACATTTTGATATTCTCGTTCCCTTTTGGGAATTGTCCAGGTAAATGATATATATATGTTGAAACAATAATCATATCAATTTTAATAAAGCTGCTCAAAATATCCCATATGAAAGCTTCGACCACAATAAAAATTATGCCAAGATAATAATATTTGATGACTCCAAATAATAGGATGTTGAACACTTGATATTTTGTTTGAAATATAACAGTTTTATTTCTCAAATAGAAACACCTTTATTTCTGAAATAATCCTTACAATTTGTCTTAATGGAGACTTCACAAATTTGAATTAGTCTCTAAATGCAAGTGAGATACCTGGATGATACCTCCAACCAGAACTGGGTTTTTCGTCCGATCCCAAAGAAATCCCAAGGGTTTCTGTTTGTAAATGAAATCATATAGCTCCCAAATTCTCTAAGAGAAAATGAATTGAACCAAGCATGAAAAAAAGGAAGTACAATCAGCCTTTTTATAATCCTTTGTTGAAGATTCAGAAAACTCTTGAAATTCCCTATATTTGTCTTTACATTTTCCCTCTTCTAATTTTAGATTGAACTTTGAGGGAAATATTTATAAAGTGACATTTAATAATATTTTATTTACTTTAATTTAATTTAATTAATTAATATTAAGTCATTATTTAAATATTTTATTTATTTCAACTTAATAAAAATTAATTTAATTAAATATCCCTTTAATAAATTGGGGACATTATAGCTTTCACATCCCCAACACTCCAATAATGAATATACACTGAAACATCACATCCAACACACTTAAACAACATTAAATCACTTGGAAAAGAGTATACTTTGTTCTGGTAGTCATATTCAGATAGGTGCAAGTCTGAAATGACACGATAACAATACGTACAATGGCATTGAAATTGTCATAGCACCTTCAAAATCACAAATGTTCAGTGCCAAGAGTCATGAAAGAAATCATAAGGTACTAAAGCCACCCAAGAGGAAGGTACTGTCTCAAAATCCCAAGTGCCTAAGGCCTATGATCGTCTTTCCCAACCTAGTAGGTATGGGCACAGCCAGGCAAGTTGTACAACCTCCCCAAAAACTAAAATTTACTCACACATTGTACCACCAACACCAAAATAACATTAGCAAATAATATTATGTAGGAAAGATTAATAAGTTTCTCACCATGAAGTTCTTAGAATCGTACAACCTAGCAAGGAAACCCCAATAATCACTTAAGATATACTACTCAAAACTTCAAAAAGTTAAACAAACGAATATCAAATTTACAACTTAAAATATTTCAAAGATCTTCTTCTTGTAACCCAAATGAAGACTTCAATTTGTAGCACAAATGTAATCCTTGTTTGTTATTACCAAGACTATCTAGGGGGATTTTCATCCTTGAAACCAATTACTTCGAGAGGTTTTTTGTCCTCAAGAAGCTTTTGAAGAAATCAAGTTCATTCCAATATCAAAACAATATCATATTCTCCAACCTATCTCAAAATTATCCCCAACACTTGTATAGCTTTTTGGAGGGAAATAATAAATTTAAATTTATGATAATTTATTTTGTCCCTTACAAAGACTCTTTTGGAGAATTAAAATTATCTTTCATTAGAAAAGACCCCAAGGCTAGATGCACAATTTGAATTACAACTTAACAACTTTCTAATGAGCTATTGCACTAAGTTGTCCTTTTAATATTTCTCAACATTAGACAAATTAAGTGAATGAATTAAATGATAACTCAAGCTCACCCAAGTTGCAAAAAACCATTAAAACTGCATCATTCCTACTTTTAGGTGTAAAACAGAGAGGTTGTTGTGCAAATTTGAAGTAGATGACTAATAATAGTCATATTAAGAGTCCAAATAATCACAATAGCATTGGCAAGACCAAGAACAACAATTATAATAATGTAATGATACTCTCATAAGTAGACAAAAAAAAAACTCATCGTGATGGAATGGAAGATTTCAAGAAGATGGTAGCATTAATCCAAAAGGTAATTCATCAACTGCAACAAGACTAATAAAAAGGCAACATATAGTCATGCAACATTATTTGGAGCACAATTATCTTCATAAATGGATAGAGAGCATAAGGAGAGTTGCTAATGATCAGAATCAAGATTTCCCATGAATAGCTACTGGAAATTAGATATATGTCTTATTGACGGTCAATAGAGCAGGGTATCATTGTTAAAATGCAAGTGCAAAATATGGTCATTTTAAGAGGAGGAGAAACCTCAAAGTATTTCTGTGTATGTGAAGGCAGTGGATCATACAAATGTAAAATAAATCATGAGTAGTTTCAAAAGACATGTGGAACTGGTCCAAAATCCAAATGACAAGAACACATCTCTCATTCTCTCACAATAGCAAATGGTCAAAATACTAGCAATTGACAATAATACCTCTAAATCAATTTTTGGAAGGAACCAACTGAGAGCTTGAGAGCATATTAAATATTTTAGATGAATATGGCAGTATTTGAAAAAGAATGAACGGTGTTGTAACAGAGATTCACCTCTCAGTAATGGTTGTTATCAAACCAAGATGTCTGCAGTGGAAGTTTAATAAAAAATAGCAGCCAATGCAAATACAAAGCAGAGAATGCCCAAGGTGAAACTCTCTAGGAGTTGATCATAAGGAATATCCGGAAAATGGAACCTCGAACATGGAAAAATACAAAGAGATTTTAGTTTTTTGTTTTCATTATTTTACAGAAACCCTTGATGATGGAACAACAATGCAAGTTTCGAGGTCGATAGGAATATCTTCCTTCATTTTTTACAGAGATACAGAGATAGGTAAAGGAAGATCAAGAAAATAATGGAAGATTCACATGACTCACATTCAGAAACAGGAAAAGCTAAAGGAGAAGCAACAACCTAAAAAGTCAAGATGCATAAAACAATAATATTGGATGGAATCCACATCTTTTAGTCACAGTTTTAAAAGTATTTTCTAAGAGTCCAAATGCAATTCGCAGTCAGAGGGTTTTCATTGTGTGATATAAACATGAAGTGAAAAGGATTATCAGAGTTTTGTCGACAAGAGTTATGAACAGAGGCTTACCTGTAGAAGTCGCGGTCTTTGTATCCTATATCTATCAATCTCAAAAAATCTCAAGAGAAACCCTTCAAATATTTAAGCTCGTGGCGGAAGAAACCATAGTAGGAAATGACAGCCAGAGGTCTTGAGAGTTCAAAAAAAAATGTTTACACCTATTTTATTAGTTTGTGATCAGCAAACAACCCGCAGCTAAAGGATGGAAGTCAACTTGCCATGTTAGTGAAAAGAGATATGCGAGGAAGCATCGAGAAATTCTTGAAACCCCAGTGTCGCAGAAGGTTTTAGATGGGAGTAAAAAAGTGAAGATGAGAGACCACGGGTGGGGTTTTAGGGTAAATTCACAACAAGTATAAGACTTCGGGCCTTAATTTAAAATTAGAGCAAGGTTTTCTCCTTTTCCATTTTTTCTATATATGATGTATTTTTTAATAAAGTAATTTGAGTTAATGATGTTACTTTATTATAAGAAAATCATATATTAAGGAAAAACAAAATAAATTAATATATATTTACTTAAGGGGATTATAAATCACTTAAATTAAATATAATTATTATTTTATTTTTGTATTCAAAATGTTCAAAGTGGAGTATTGCATGGAGTTGGGCTTAGAGTTCTATTTTGATGGAGAGAGAGATTCTTTGTTTTATGCATGTGATTATGAGCAGATATATGAGAGAGAGGTGTTTGATACTTGCACATACACTTGAGGGGATATTTTCTAGCAGACTTGGAGTTTATTTTTTAGTGGTAGGAGGGCTTTTTATTTCTCACATGATTAGATATACCAGGAGGGGGATTTTGTTTTTCTTTTAGTTTCAGAGGACATTTGGATGTAGTTATGATGCAGTTTGAGTCAAATTCAGGTGTTTTTAGTTCTACATCAATTGAAAGGCTTCTTTGATTAGTTGTACTTTAGTTGCTCACAGTTTTGTTTCTGATTTTTGCTATTTTCAGTTGTATCTGACATGTGGAGTTTTGCATGTTTTTAGGGTCTCATGGGTCAGTTATGAGCATTTCAGCTTCAGTTAGGAGTGTCACATGGAGAGATCATCAGTTGGAGAGACTTTAGAGGTAGTCAACTGCATGTTTCCAACAGTTTGACCCCTCTTCTTCCTTGTTTTCCTCTTCTATCTGATCCTTCATGATTTTGGGTCTATATCTTGCATTTTGAGCTCATTTTTGTAGGTTTTGACTTTTGGCCATTATTTTGCATCTTGCAATTTTGGCATATTGTATTAGACACTTGATGGCATTTAGCAGCTTTCTTGATTGTTGATATATAGAGACTAATTCCTTCTCCATTATTTTTTGGTGTCCAACATTGATTATGAGTAAGTTGATTCAAACATTGTATTTTCAATATCTTTTTAGTTCTTGATGCAAAATTTGATATCCTATGGTGCAGATATGTGATTGTGTCTTTACAAGCACATGTCATATTAGTCAATTTTACAGGGTTTGTCTAACTGAGTTTGTGAGTTTGAAGTGTCTTTTATGAAAGATTCTATGAGGTTTTTAGCTACAAGTTAGATTACTATATTGGTACATCGCCCTTTGATTTTAGTTTTTCCATTTTCAAAAACACATCCTTCTATCCCTTTCATCATTCAAATTTAGTTTAGGTGAACATTATTAAGGAACCAGCCTTTCAATCCCAGATATTCACTCTCGCCATAGGATACCCACAGCTTGAGAGTGTTTCCATGTTTCAACAGGATAGCTAGATTTTGCATCTTGTTATAGGCGCAATCCTGATTGACAACAATTTTTGGCATGCCCAGTGAAACCTCAAACTGGTATTCAGTTCTTATGAGCTTCATATTTTGTTGTTTTTTTGGTGTGAACAACAACTTACAACCTTCAAGGAGGTAATTTCCACCACCTGGCGACTCTGAGTTTTATGTTTTCAGTAGATCTGGAGTTCTTGCAACGTATAAAAAGGTTCAATGAGCTGCAATTAGTTGGGATGAATTCAGTTATACCAAGTTTCACCTTCAATGACCTGGAATTTACCTTTTGTGACATTTAACCTAGGAAGTTCTTTAAACATTCAACAACATCATGATATTCTGGGAGCAGCCCTAAAAGGTCTTCCATTTTTTACTAGCGAAGAGCATGTTTTAGCGATTGAGCACATCAAGGATGTGGCTTCACTATCTGGGATACACCAAGTGACTCATCAAGATGTTGTGTTGAAGCTCTTACCAGCTTCCTTCAAGGGGAAAGCCCTAAATTAGTTTAGAGGGTTATTTTTTTAATTCTATAGCTTCATTGGACGAATTGGAAGAATAATTGAATCATCAATTTGAGGACAAATTGGATCACTTTTCATTAGTTGAGCAATTGACTATTGTTAAGATACAGAATAATGAGTTGATGAGATATTTAAATTATCAGTTCAAAAGGACATGGGACATGATTCCTATTTTGGTGAGGCCATCAAATGATTATGTCTTTTTATTTTATCTTAAGGCACTTAATAGTGATATATCTATGCAGATTTAGTCTATGAGAGGTTTTTACTTTACCACACTAGTACATTTGGCTCAAATTTTTGACGACCCTTTGTCAGTATTTGAACAACAATACGTCAGAGTTCTGACAAACATCAAAGAGAGTCCTCATTGCATTTTTTTTGTCAGACCTTCTATCGACAGAATACACGTTAGATTTCTGACAAAAGCACGTTGGAAATAAATTTATAACAAAGGGCAATTTTCTGACGAAGGCTCGTTGGACATCCGACGACCGTCTCGTCGGTTGACTTTTGGTGCTCGTCAAAATTTTGACGCACATGACAATGACTATGTTGTCATACCTATTATGTTTGTGTCATCACAGGTGTATGCACCCTAAAATGGTCGCCTAGACTATGGGCCCCATTTATCATTTTATCAATTTATCAAATTCCTGAATCAATGGTTTGGAACATTTTCAATTCAAATCAATTTGTAATTAATTCAATTATTTCAATATTTCCTAAGGTTTGATCATTTTTATTTAATTAAAAGATTTAACCTCCCTTTTAATTAAATAAAATTCATCTTATTTAATTAAATTAAATTTCTCTCTTTTAATTAAATAAAATTCATCTTATTTAATTAAATTAAATTCCTCCCATTTAATTAAATAAAATTATTCTAATTTATTTAATTAAAAGAAAACCACTCTTTTAATTAAATAAATAAAAATCCCCACTTAAAGCTCTTCTTTTGATGAAAAAGGAAAGAAATTAAATAAAAATCCCTTTTTCTTCACATCTTTCTAAGTGGCGAGCTTTTTGCTTTAATGACCGCATTGATCAACCAAAGATTTAATCTCCACCATTGCTCTTTTTTTTTGCCTCTTAATCTCAACCGTTCACTGTCCTATAAAAGGAAACCTCTCCTTCTCATTCTCATATATAATTTTTAGGTATTGTTATGTTGCAGGTTTGGAGAGCAATTTTGGAGGAGAATTTGAGCACTTTGGCTTGGATATTGCAACTTCTCTCTTCTTGTC
>MU225689.1:385211-401629 GCA_018584345.1 Thuja plicata
ATTGGGATAAACCAAGGTATCCCTTAGATTCCTCCTTAAGAGGAAATAGCACAAGTGGCACACACTTTATGAAATGTGGCATACATAGATATGGGAGTTACCATGCAACTCCTTTCTCACATCTCTAGTAAAGAGATGTCTCTTCTTCTCTCCCAAGACTAATGAGGTTTCTTCCTCTTCTCAACTTTTGTTTGAGCAATTCGCTCTCTCTCTCTCTCCTCTTCTTAGGCTTTTCATGCCTCATTCATAATGTCACAAGGGGTTTTCTTTGCTTTCCCCTTTCAAATATCTTGCCTTCTTGTGTTGAATCTTGGATCTTTCTCTCTCCTTGTTTATGGTAATATTTCTTTTATGCATTCACTCGCTTAGATTCTTTCCTGGTATTGTTCATTTTTACATATTTCTTTTTCATTTTTAACACAAATCCAGGGTGATCTTGTTGAGTATGCCACCCGTGCTGGTATTGTTTCATTGACTAAGATGTCTAGACTACCCTGAGATCAGCTTGGGTTATCCAGTGCCTATGATATTCCATGGTCGAGGTTCGACTTAGGCCTTGACAGGTTATCTACCTTGCTAGGCAGTTTGATTTGTGGCATCCTATGCCCCGATCATCGGCAGCGTGGATTTTCTGTCGGATTTGGTACTGTTCTATAGAGTATGGTCAGGGACCATACTGTTTATGTGTGGGGGCCATGCATGTTGGCTCACATGCATTTTCATATGTTTAATGTGGCTTACCTTAATGGTAAGTCACTCGGCTATGGTGCAACCCTTTTACAGATATGGGCATGGGAGAACATAGTTGTGTGCCACCCTGTTGGTACACGTGCTTTGCCAACTGACCGACCTTATGTTTATATGTACGATGGAGCCTTTGTGTAGACCCACATGGGTCATTTGTTGTATTGGCGCCAGTAGCTGGATATGATTCCTTACTTTATTTGGAGGCCTTAAAGAGATTGCCCTGTGTGGGATGAAGAGGACATCCATCTGCCCTTCTGCCACCAGTGGAGATACCTGATTGGGTGCGTGACCGATCATGTCCATATGATTGATTTTCACAACACCGATAGGGTGTTGTGTCAGTTTGGAGAGCAGCAAGACATGTTTGACTCTTATGCTTACTTTTCTTGTAGATCGATGGATTCCGCTATCTGGGGTGGTGTCATATCACTCGATGTTGCCCGTACTGAGTTTGTAGGCTTACTTCCTGTTGCATGGACCTGGCACTCAACTACTGTAGATGTAGGTTTGTCTTGTTTTTTGATTGCTTATGTACTTCCTTACTGCTCTTTGATACTTGCTCTTATCTCTTTTTGATACTTATGTTCTTATTTGTGTGGGTACTGATGTTTTGAATTTGTCTTTTGGCAGGCACTACACCTCAGTATGATGCTCATTGGGCGCAGGCCTGGCCAGTTTCTCTTACAGATGTCTTGTGTCCTATGGCTAGGACAATTATGAGAGGGCTTGACAAGTGCAGCATGGCAGAGGAGGTCAGGATGGAGGGAGAGGTGGTGGTCAAGCCAGAGGTAGGGGTCGTGATGGAGGTAGGGATGGGGGGAGAGACGGAGGACGGGGGAGGGGAGATGATGGCGGAGATGATCCTAGTCATGGGGGTGCTGGTGGTGGAGTCAGGACTATAGGTGGCCAGAGTAGGGGTCAAACTAGTGCTCCTCAAGTTGGGTTGAGTACCCTTTTGGAGGATGAGGAGGCTATGGAGGAGGAGGCACCCCAGTTGGTGCAGAGAGTTCGTCAGCGGATAGGTGTTGTTTTGGCTCCTAGAGAGGAGGGCAGAGTAGTTATTGAGAACGTGGACATTAAGATTGGGGATATAGACATGGAGGCTCTAGATGAGTGGAGTGCAGATACCGGTTCTTTGACTGATAGTGGAAGTACTAGTAGCAGTTCCAGGGAGAGCTCAGAGAGTGATGATGATTCCTAGGTTATCAGGGGGAGAAGAGGTGAGGGATTGGGAGACAGTGCAGAGGAGGGGGAGATGGACGTGGCTATGGGAGGTATGGAGGATGATCCCTTAGAGTTAGAGTGCCTCATCTAGCAGGTACAGGACCTTCAGGCTAGGCTTGATTTGTCTGATGCACGTGCCACTACTTTGGAGGCCCGGGTTACAACGACCGAGTCTTGAGAGCGACAAGCTCGAGCTGAGGTGTGTTATTTTATTGACATTGTACAGGATGCCTCACATAGGGATGTTCTTGATAGGTACTATAGATTTGTGCGTGATTCTCAGAGAGAGATCGAGTAATGGAGGCATCATTATGAGGGTGCAGTTGCTGCAGCGTAGAGGGTGCCTAGTTATACAGCATCCCAGAGATCAAGCAGAGCTCATTGATCCCAAAGTAGTGGTATTGGAGCTCCTAGTTCATCCTAGAGACCACCTTCTGATATTCCACCCCCTCATCCACCTCCTGGCGAGGGTGGGGGTAGCTCATGTTGACCCTATTTATGTATCATGCACCATTTTTGTTGTGATGTTATTTGATATACTCTGAGTAGTATCCATTTTTGTATCCCGATACACTGATATTTATTGATATATATGTCGATTACCTTCTTTTTTCAGACTCGCGACCATTCATTGTACTCAGATAGTTTGATTTATATCAGATGCAACTAGTGTTTTTGATATGATGTGCATTGGTTTACTTGTTGTATGTATGATTCTACACGATTTGGTGGTTTAGATGATGAGATGTATATGCAATATGATTCTATTATGCAGACTCGTATATGGATGATTTACTTTTCCTAAGATAATGACATGTATATGCAGGATGGTGGAAATGAAATGCATGTTTATATGAGATGCTTATGGATGCATGTGATTTTATGATTTGTCATGTATGCAACTACTATGTTTTTTTCTTTTCTGATGTACTTAATTGAATGAATGCAATCTATTATGCACAAAATATATGAGTAATGCATGTGTTAATTAGAAAGAATTTAGTTTGGATAGATGTTCTCTAAGATTGATCTAATAGAATGGAATGATAGAAATGATTTACTTTTTTTTCTTTTTTGATAGATATGACTTGATAGAAAGGATGAGTGTCCCAAGTCGCTGCCCCTATTTCCAATATTTGTCATCATTGCATCTTTTTTTTGTATTTTTTGAAATTCTAAAGAGCGTCAAATGATCCAAATCACATACCACCTGGAGACCGCCATGACCTCTTGATAGTAGAAGGAGTAGAGAGATTGAATAGAAAAAGAACCTAGTGCACCCAAATATTGACCATCTGGGTTCAACTATGTTCCCTGTTTGAAAAGAAAGAGAACCAAAAGCACCCAAATATTGACCATCTGGATACCGCTTTGTCCTTTGAATTAATCTAAAATAAAGAAACCAAGATAGAACTCCTATGCACCCAGAGTCCATCTGGATAACATCGCGAGCTCTTGATTTCTGAAAGGGAAAGCCAAGCAAACAAGATAAAACTCCTACGCCCCTAGAGTCCATCTGGATAGCATCATGAGCTCTTGTTTGCAACATAAAGGGAAAGACCATAGAAACCAAGATAGAACTCCAAAGCACTCAGAGTCCATCTAAATAGCACTACGAGCTCTTAATTCTATAAACCAAACAAGAAAAATAAAAGAGAAGGAATGTCCAATTCTTTCCTAGGGTTAAGCTCAGATCGTGGAACTGCACGATTGCCAGATAAGTGACAGTGCCTACCGCATTTATCCTAAATTGTCATGGCCCTGAAATCAAAGTGAACATTCAACAAACAAAAATCAAAGAAAATAAGTCATGATCTATCATAGCTACTCTCCTCACATGGTGGATCCTGGAGTAGCATAAGAACATAACCGCAAAATATTGACTGACATCTGACCGACTTGACTGACCTAGTCAACATTTTTGGATGGTTCCTTGATGCAGTTGGATTCTCATGATTGGCTCAACTCTCTAGATAGGCTTGATGGCTTGATTTCTTCAGTGTGTCTAGTTTCAGTAATAGATTACTCATATAAGACTGACCTGTCTGGTTTGAGCGTATCCATCACTATGTAAGATGATTGATATGTTTTGATTGATTGATTGTGATCATGTTGGCAGCTGATCAAGCTATGTTAGATGGGCCAAATGTTGGTTCGCAAAGCTCATGACTGTGACATTTGATAGATTGATTTGATCGTGTTGGCAGCTGATCAAGCTATGTCAGATGGACCTAATGTTGATTCGCAAAGCTCATGATTGTGACAATTGATAGATTGACTTGGTTGCCAGTTGCTTGCTGATTGATTTGATAGATTGATAAAGCTGTGTCAAATGAGCCCAATGTTGATTCACAAAGCTCATTATTATGACATTGATTGACTGGGCGTGACCGCCCTTTGCTCTCTTGATAACCGAGTTGGTTTTATTGCTTGGATTTTGCAATTTTTTTGATTATTTTTTGATGAAGATTGATTTTCTTAGAACATTTTGATCTTTTTAGGATTTTGATGTGTTTTCAGATTATTTTTTGATGAAGATTGATTTTCTTAAAACATTTACATCTTTTTAGGATTTTGATGTGTTTTCCAATTTTTTTGGGTTTTTTTAGGACATTAGAATCACCCCCTAGTCTGGTGGACCAGTACTAACCATGGATAAGTGTTGTGATCAAAGGGAAATGTGCTTCTAGATATAGCTTGGTTAGTCATTCTTGCATTTGAAATCTGCTCAAGCTTTTGGATTTCATTGATGGTGAAGCTAGATTTGAACATTTGGCGCCTGTTTGCCAGGTTTTCACCAAGGTACCTACTCAATAGCGCCTATTTGCTAGGTTTTCACTGAGAGAGAGATTTTGTTGCTCTTTACTTTTTTTTTAATTTTTTTGTTGTCGCCAAGGCACCTGATTGCCAGGTTTTCACCAAGGTAACTTTTGTATTTTCTGATTTTTTTGGTATTTTCTGTATATGTAGATAGTGTAAGGAAACTCAGGTGCGGAAACAACTTCCTACACTAATCTCTAAAGGAAAGTATTGTGAAAATTCTTTTAAATCCTTAAAATTTCATATTCATTAACTAATTTAACAATGATATTGCAGCCATATACCATGCATACAAAAAATAGAGAATGACATAATGATTTACCCTGGGGAAAACCTTTCGGTAAAAAACCCTAGCACTCCAAAACCTGCACAATGTATTATCTTTAACACAATGGTTACAACATACTTGCAATGCAAGTTATTTTAGGAGACAATCGACACTCAAAGATGAATCCAATAGCACCAGATCATACCAACAATACACTCTTTTCCTATCCCAGTCTGCAACCCTAAAAAACACATATATCATGCGCTTTCCATTTTAGGGCAACTTCCAAAGATAGCTGTATTAGGGTTTTACCATTCTCTGAGAAAATAGGAACCCCACGATTATGGAAGAGTGTACAGTACTCAACTTTATCAGTTTCCACATGTCTTGCATGTCTTCACCCATCATTGAATCTTCTAGAAATAGCCCTTACATGTCATAGGAATCTGTCATAACCGTTTCGGCCATGATCTCCTTACACACAATTCAAGATGCCAACACATCAAGTGGAGTGACACATCAACATGCCAACTAGACATGTACACTCACACTTAATTACATTATTAGCAAGAAATATATTTTACAAAACAAATAATAAGAATAGGAATTATCCAAGGTTGAGACACCTTATTCCTAATAGATATGTGCCTTAACCATAGAGTTCTTATGGGTAGAACCTCTTAAGGTGCATGTTGTTGATGTATCCTGGGAGCTGGTCTCCTTTTGGTGTTTCTAGTATGAATGCCCCACTCTTAGTAGAGCTAATAATGACAAATGGGCCTAGCCAGTTAGGCTCAAAATTTCTGGGTTTGAATCTTTCTGCTTGGTTCTTTTGATTTTCTATGAGGACAAGGTCTCCTACCTCAAATGTTTGTGGCTTCACCTTCTTTTGATAGTTTCTTCTAAGGAAATTTTGATAGCCTTGTAAGTGGTTGAAGGCATGTTGTCTTCTTTCATCTAGTATCTCCAATTCACTGAGCCTTGCTACTCTGTAGTCTTCATCTGAAACCAGGTTCTTCAATGATATCCTTAGGGATGGAATTTCCACTTTGAGAGCTAATACCACCTCTGATCCATAGACTAGGGAGAAAGGAGTGGCTCCTATAGGTGTTCTCACACTAGTTCTGTATGCCCATAATGTGGGACTAAGCTGTAAATGCCAGTCTCGCCCTGATTTGTTCACTGTTTTCTTCAAGATTTTCAAGATTGTCTTTTTTGTAGCTTTGACTTAGTCGTTCCCTTGAGGGTAATAAAATGAGGAGAACCCTTGTTTGATATGGAACTGTTCACATAGCTCTTCAACATCCTTGTTCTGGAAAGGTTTACCATGATTTGTCGGGATAGTTTGAGGGATCCTGCATCGACAGATAATGTGGTTAAGTATGAACATTGCTATTTTCTTTCCAATTATGTAAGTGAGAGGAATTGCTTCCACCCACTTGGTGAAATAATATATTGCTGTTATGATGTATTTGTGTCCATTTTCTGAAGAAGGTGTTATTTTTCCCACTAGGTCAAATCCCCACATTGAAAATGGCAATGGTGATGTAATAGGATTTAGTTCCTGGGCTGGTGCATGGATGAGGTCTCCATTAATCTGACATTGTCTACACCTTTGTACATGTTTGTGTGTGTCTATCTCTATTGTGGGCCAATAGTATCCCATGCAGATGATCTTCTTAGCTAAGCTATTGCCACCTCCGTGGGTTCCACAAATTCCTTCATGTACCTTGTACAAAGCTTTCTGGGATTCCATGGAAGTGAGACATCGTAGTAGCATTCCGTTTAGACTTCTTCTATATAAAGTAGTTGAGAGGATGGTATACCTAGAGGCTTGGTGGATGAGGGACTTTCTTTGGTCCTAGACAAGTTGGGAGGTAAGACACTATTTTGGAGATAGTTATAGACATCTTGGTACCATGGTGATTCAGGACCAACAAGGACGCATGTTGATTCTGTGATAGATGCTTGGTGTGATGGCACCAAGAGTTACTCCACTAGAAATTGGAATTTTGTTTCATTTCCTGACATATCAATCAATGATGCTATGGTAGCCATCGTGTCAGTGGCTTTGTTCTGTGCTCGTGGGACTTGCTCGAAGAAGATGTAATTGAACTTGGTGCGTAGTTTTTCTTTCTGTGCTCTATATGGTATGAGCTTCTCATCTTTGGTCGTATAATCATTATTGAGTTGACTGATGACCAACTATGAATCTCCAAAGACTTTAAGGTTCTTTATTCTCCATTGAATTGCTATCTTTGGACTGATGACCAGTGCTTCATATTCAGCTATGTTTTTGGTGCACGGGAAGTTAAGTCTGAAAGACTTTGGAATTGTGTCATGATCTAGAGTGATGAGCACTATCCCTGCCCCCGAACCATGGTTTGTACATGATCCATCAAAATAAACTTGCCATACCTCGATCGCCAGTTGTAGTGTCATAATGGATTCATCAGGAAAGTCAGAAATAATAGGTTGATGGTCCTGAATGGGTGCCTCTGCTAGTTGATCTATGATCACTTGCCCTTTGATGGCCTTTCTGTCTACGTACTCAATGTCAAACTCACTTAAGATCATTACCCACTTTGCAAGTCATCCGGTGAGCGCTACTTTTCTTAGGAGGTACTTTAAAGGATCAATATGTGTGATCAAATTTGTTTGGTGACTCAACATATAATTTATCAACTTCTGGGAAGCAAAGACAACTGCAAGGCATGACTTTTCAATTGGCGTATAGTTTAGCTCATATCCAACCAATGTTCTGTTTAGATAGTAGATGGCCCTCTCTTTACCTATGTCATCATGTTGTGCCAAGAGTACACCTAATGCTGACTCTGTCACTAAGATATACAGAAGCAATGGTCTACCTTGGACTGGTGGCACCAATATAGGAGACTTTAAAAGGTAGTCCTTGAAGACTTGGAATGCCTATTCGCATTGCTCTGCCCATATGAATTTGATGTCTTTGTGCAGTAGATGTTGGAATGGGTGGCACTTATCTCCTAGCTGAGCTATGAAGCACCTGATTGATTTGAGCCTTCCTTGTAACCCTCTTAGTTGTCTCAGGTTCGATGGTGGAGGCATGTCCAATATTGCTTTGACTTTCGCTGGGTCCACTTCGATTCCTCTATGTGACACTATGAACCCCAGTAGCTTTCCTATTGTGACACCGAATGCACATTTCTTTGGGTTTAGACGGACCTTGACTTCCTGCATTCTATCAAAGATTGGTCCCAATACTTGTAGATGATCCTTGTGAAGTATTGACTTGACTAGTATGTCGTCCACACAGTCTTCCATTATTTTGTGGATGAGATCATGAAATATAGTTGTCATAGCCCTTTGATATGTCGCTCTAGCATTATTTAGACCAAACAACATGACATTCCAACAATATGTCCCCCAAGGACATGTGAAAGTTGTTTTGCGTTGGTCCTCTGGTGCAATCCTTATTTGATTATACCCTAAAAAGCCATCCATGAGTGATAGCATTTGATGTCTAGCAGTTAGATATACTATCATATCAATGTTGGGTAAAGGAAAGTCATCTTTGGGACAAGCTATGTTGAGATCCCTGAAGTCTGTGCAAATCCATATCTGACCACTATGCTTTGTAACTAGTACCAAGTTAGATATCCAGTCCGTGTATGGTATAGGTCTTATGAACTTAGCATCCAGGAGCTTTTTCAACTCTGCCTTGATTAGCAATGCAACATGGGGATGCATCTTTCTTAGCTTCTGCTTGATAGGTTTGGCATTGGGTAGCAATGGGAGATGGTGTAGTACTAGCTCTGGATCCAACCCTGGCATATCCGAGTAGGACCATATGAAATTGATCATCCTTGCCTTGAAGAAAATAATGAACTATTCTCTCTCCTCAGGGGTGAGTGATTTTTCCAAGTATATGTTCTTTGGGTTCTTTTCATCTCCCAAATTGACTTCCTCTATTTCTTCTACTAGTAATGTCAATTTCTCCTCTATCAAGGGGAGGAGTTCCTTCTTTCCATCTTCTAGCACCTCGGTGAGGTTTTCGCTAGAAGATACGTCTTGTTTTAGCTTTTTATCATAAATGACATGCTTGTCTATGCAGGGTTGTTCGGTAATGGTCAGTTGGTCAAATAAGTCTTCTAGGTTTATGATAGTGTCTGATCGAGGGGAATAATCTAGGATCGATGGTTCAAAGTCATGAAAGGATCTCCACTCATACTCATTGGAGTCAGTCTCAATAGAATGTTCTTCAGATGTCTCACTTCCTTCGTTATCATTGATTGCTATGTGGAGGTCTATTCAGGTTTGTGTGGTTCCCTCTTCAGCTAGCAACAAATGTGCTAATATATTGCCTATCAAGACATGTTCTATGTTGTGCCCTCGGTGCATCTCTACTATTTGTTCCTTATTGACTTGAATGTCTTGTATCACAGGACTGGTTCTTTATTTTCCATAGCCCAAGCCTCTCATGTTTCTCTGGGTTGGCGGGAGAGACAATTCCATTATGCCTTGTTGTCTTTCCCCCAGCCCAGTTGTACCATCATACATAAATATTTGTAACATAGTGTAACCATTACCATAGTTTGACAAGGGTAGGGGTGGTCGGATTGTCTCTAGTGGGTCTTGGTATAACCAGTTCCTGATGTCTTGTTAAATTGGCTTTTCTTCCACTATGTCTCCCCATCGGATAAAGGTTGTGGGTGGACATCTGAATAGAACAGGCTACAGATTTTTTGTTTTAATAACAGGTTGTGGCATGCCATAAGTTCTCAGGCTCTGAGGCATGTGCATGATGGTGAAAGCCTCTTCATACCTATACTCACCACAGCCTTTGTCGGTGATGGATATTTTGCCTGCTTTCCATGTGATATCCTGAAGATTTGAATTTGAAGAGGAGGGAACACTTGCATTTTGGTTAATGGCTATCTTTCCTGCTGTTCGCGTGACATCCTTGGGATTTGAATTTGAAGAGGATGGGATGCTTGCATCTTGGTTTGATGGTACCTGGTTATCAGTGCTGATTTGGACCACATTACAATATTGGAAAGGATTGGGATCTCCCTCTATGATGATTTCCTCTCCCTGGTGTGGGAGCTTGATGCATTGATGGTATGTCAAAGGTATGGCTTGCATTTCATGTATCCAGGGTCTCCCTAGTAGCATGTTGTATCCCAACTCAAGGTCTAATATTTGGAAGGGAGTATTTTTTACCACTAGACCAATATAGACAGGTAGAGTGATAATACCTTTAGAGGACCTTTCCTCTTCATCATAAGCTCTGATATTTATCCTCCTTGTGAAATCAATGCTTGATTTTGAATAGCCCAGTTTCTTGATTAACTTTAGAGTATAGGTGTTTAACCCAACTCCATCATCAACAAGGACCCTATGGATAGCGCTTTTGTGGACCTGCACAAGCAAGTGCAAAGGATCATTATGCAGGGGTTTATGCGGTGGTACATCATGGTCTGTGAATGTGGCATGTTTGTTAGCAGCTATATGGTTGACCATCATTTGGAAGCTCTTAGGTGTTATGTCCCTTGGGATAGCTACATTCTGAAGGGCTTGGTCAAGTGGTAGTTTATGCTATGGAGATATGTACAATAGGTCAAACATGGAGATCTAGGCAGGTGTGCGCTTTAGTTGGTCCACTATGCTTGTTTGTGGATCTGAGTTTGCTTTAGGATTGGCCCATATAGTAGATGAGGATGGTACTCCTTGCAAGATGAATCTGGAGCAACGTGTTGTTATAAAACATTTGTTTCCTTGGTCTTTGATAGTGATCGTAGCCACATGGCTATCTGAAGGATTGAGGCAATTAATAACATTATCACTATTGGCATATGTATAGTTGACTTATTTTTCTGGTCCACTAGACCCGGAAGCTTTTCCCTTGTTGTGATCATGAAAGGTATCATTGAAAATAGTGTGATTAGTTGTGCCTTTGTTTTGGGTATTTGTCACATCGATGGTCCCTGTGTCAATCAGGTCTTGGATAGCATGTTTCAATCGATAACAGTTGGATGTTTTATGTCCTTTTACCCGATGGAACTCGTAGAAGTCTTTATCATTATACCACCTTGGTTTGTTTTAATCCTGTTCAAAGTCCCTGATTTCTAGAAGAGTGATAGTGTTTGATTGTATCAACTTGCGTAAAGCTGATTCTATTGGCTCTCCTAATGGTGTGAAATCTCATTGCTGGAATTGAAACCATGGTCTGTGTTGATTCTATTGTTGACTATTTGACACAGCGGCTGCTTGTACAGGAGGAGGTTGGTTTTGGATGTATGCTTGTTGAGTGGGCCCTGTGGGTTTTTGGTTGGCCACAGGTGCGCCTTGCAGTGACACCTTGGGTTGTGCATAGTTGACTGTCTTCACATCAATGACACCATCACTAGTGACATTTTTGTTTTTGTTCCACCATTTAGCTTTGTCTGTTGCATTTTTGTTTGTATTCATTTGTGTGGGATCTACAAGGATTCCTCATTTGACTAAGTTCAGCTCACAATGAACTCCTCGTTCGATGAGTTGTGTGAAGTTTGGAGCTACCTATAACTCTGTTGTGAATGACATGTCTAGAATTAGATTGTCATCAAACATGACTATCAAGTCTTGTTCGGGCACATCATATGTTATGCGGTTTGCCATATTACTCCATCTCTGTAGAAATTTTACAAAAGACTCTCCATCCTTCTGTTTGATGTCGCAAAGGTCCTTGGTGTTGACCTTGTGCTCGATGTTATGATGAAAGTGAGCTATGAACTTTTCAGCCAGTTCACCCCAACAATGAATGCCATGAGGTAAATGTGAGAACCATTCCATTGCTGGTCCAACCAAGCTTTGTGGGAACAGTCACATTAAATATGTCTCATCATGGGCAACTTTGATGCAACTAGCAAAAAACTCTCAGATATGTTCAATAGGGTTGGTATTGCCCCTATATTTGTCAAATTTAGGTACCGAGAAGTGATTTGGGAACAGAGACATATGGAGAGAATGGTCAAAGGGGTATGGGTATAAATCCTCTATGGTGTAGGATTTAGTTTGCCCCTGATTTTGCATATCCATCATTTGGGTTTGAAGGGTTTGCATTTGTTGCATTAACATGTCCGTTTGATATTGAGGTTAGTGTGTGAGGGCATTCCTCTATGCTGTAGTGGGTATGAGGCTGTGCCTCTATGTCCCTTGAGTAGGAACATAGGATTTCATCACGGGGACTTGATAATGATTTCCCACCGAGTGATTTGTAAATGGGGGCACGTGAGTAGCCCATGGTGGGTTTTGATGAGTTTGATGTTATGATTGAAACTAGGGTTGATACTGCTGGGGTTGATATTGCTGCTGTTGAGGTTGGATTTGAGGTAACTGAAGTTGGGGTTGCTATTGCATAGGAGGGATTTGAGGCAACTGAAGCTGGGGTTGCTATTGTGGGGGTTGGAATTAAGGTAACTAAAGTTGGGGTTGCTATTGCGAAAGTTGGAATTGAGGCAACTGAAGCTGGGGTTGTTTTTGCGGGGGTTGGATTTGAGGCAACTGAAGCTGGGGTTGCTGTTGCAAGGGTTGGATTGATCTTAGAATGGGCAAAGATGTAGCCTTGGGTGGGCATTGACTATAATTTATACTTGTAGAGATGGATCCATGTGGTCATGAAGTGTTGATCCCAAGACTAGTATGAATTGACTGCAATAGCGACATAGTTTTAGAATAGTTGGTATTTGGTGGGATGGAAGGCATAGCATGAGAGCTTGATTTTCCTGTCCATAAGACCAAAGGTGGAGGCATACTAGTGACCATGGGTGCACTTAGTTGCGAGCCTGTCATGCTTTGAGTGGAAGATGTCCTGGCTTGGGTCGGGTCATTGGTTTGACTGGGTATAGTCTACGTCGATGTAGGTAAGACCAATGGTGGAAATATTTGAGACACAACAAGTAGTATCTGAGGAGGTTGAGTAGCATTTTGACCTATGAGAGGGTTTTTGGGCCATATAGTCGATACACTAAATTTAGCGGGGAGTTTGACTCCCTTCTTTATTAGCATGGCTAAGTTACGTTCAGGGTTCCTCTCTACAACAACGTAAACTACTTTCATGGAGTAAGCATCTTGCTCCACATCGTCAAGCTTTGCTTCTATGATATCTTGGAAAAAGGCTGCCACACAGGGTTGTTCAATGAATAGAGTAGAACTGGTATTCATGAAAGGATCATTCTCTTGCTTTGTTTCCAAAGTGGGGAATCTGTTGATATATGACTCATCAGGTTGAGTTCTAGCCTTAGATCTTGTGTAAGGGCCTCCATGAGGTGTTTGAGACATAGTGTGGTCCAGTTTTTGTAACTAAAACAAGTGGTATAAAGAAAACAAGGAAGAATATCCTTTCTGAGGAAGTTCGAGTTATGTTTTGGACAAGGGTAATTCTAAGGATAGATTTTGATAGTAGCTTGATCTCAAAGTGGTGATGATAAAAAGATAAGATTTGTCGACATTTTCCTTGGACAAAGTCACTTTGATAAAGATAATGGTGTTTGATATGATGAGATCAAGGTATTTCGAGTCTGAGCTTTCTAACTAACAATGTTTTTGACAATAATCATGCTTTATAAAGAAGGGATAATCTTTAATGTTTAGAGATTCACACAATGTTCTTTGCATTTTCCTGGGATAGATACTAGTTTTGGACACCAAATGAAATGTTCTTTCAAGGTTCTTAGGCCAAACATATGAATAAAGTATCTCTGGTCAATTGCGGTACAACTCCATTGATTGCGGTAAAGTAAATGGTCGATTGCAGTAGTTTGTTACTGATTGCGGTAGTAAACACGATGATTGCGACAATAAATAAGTTAATTGCGACAGACTTCCTTCAATTGTGGCACAATGCGGGCAATTGTGGAAAAAAGGAAACAGTCTCAAAAGGCTAAGTGATGGGTATCACTGCTTGACAATTTTGATATTTTTAGAACAATGCTTCTAATTTGCAAGACAGTTGACGTTGACAACTCTAGACTTTAACACGTTTGACTCATTTTGACAATTTAGATGTTTTTGTTTTACATTTTCAGAAACTAATCAAAGGAATAAAACATGACAGACACTGTGTTTTGAAGAATGAAGACTGAAAATGTGTATGTTCTACAACTTTTTCAAGTTGCAAGGTTATCACGAGGTCTCAACAATGAACAGTCAAATTAATCTAGGTTGATGGCTTCAGAATACAATGTTATAGGCCCAATATTGGAATGTCTGTTAGCTCACACAACAATTGTCATGCTACTAGGACATGGAGGTCCACGACATAGGTGCCTGTGTTTTTGTCGTTTCCAGGTATTGTTGCCATGGAGTGAAGATCTCTTTCACTACACAAATACCGTGGGACACATATGTTGGGAATCTTGGGGGGAAATTTTGCAACCCCTTGCACTATAAGAAGGTACCTATTCAGAGGTAAAATGGGTTGGCCTCTAATTAATTAAGGTTGTAGTAAGGGTTTGTGGTGTCTCTCCAATTGGTTTGTACATGTGTGACTCACTTAAGAGCCTAGTTGATCACGCTGGCTCCTTAGGGATATTCACCCGATCCAGACTATTACCAACACACCTCGCCCGAGCTTGGTTAGATAAGACAAAACTTTTGTTCACACCTTGTTTATATACCGATCGGAAGGATTACTGGTTTAAGGTCATTCTCAAAAGAAGAAGCGCATTCCCCGGACAGGCCTTTCTAAAAAATATAAAGGTTTTTAATCTAACAGATTGTACAAGTGCACCCAAAACTCAAGACACAAGGTAAATCAATTAAGCTCCAAAGTTTAAAATGTGAACTAAGCTACACCACCATACAAGCACCAGTGTTCAATTTTAAGCCCAAAAGTAGGTGTTGATTGCTTGTTCAATTTTAATGCACCAATTTGAGAGATTTTTTTGCCTTTGTTCAATTTTAGTCCCCACGTCAATTTTAAGCCCAAATCTAAAATGTGAGATGTGAGATGTTTGGCAAGCACTGTTCTTTTTAAGCCCAAATCGACAAGTAAATTCCTTTTAATTTGGTTTGTTTAGACAAGTTAGTATCAAAAAGGATTATTACAAAATGAGAGTATATGTAACTTTGAACCAATGAATGATACTCACCAAAAACTTACCTTTCTTGTTCATGGGAATTCGTTGTCCTGCAAAAAAAAATAAAGGAAAGTATCAGAAATTCAAATTGCAAGACAAAGGATTTTGGCCCTTATGAGAAATAGTGTAGGAGATTGCGGTAATGGACAGACAATTGAGGTAAATAAGAGATGATTACGGCGTAAAAAATAACAATTGCGGAAAAACACTTTTGGTTGCGGTAAAGCACGATCAATTGTGGTCAGGATTGGTCACCTACGAACTGGATCTATCAATTGCAGTATAATTCTTCTGATTGCGGTACCAGTAGATCAATTGCGGCAATTTGTAGAAAAGACAGAGACCTAGAAAATGACAAAAGAGAAATGCGAAACCCTACAATTGATTGTGGTATTAAACCTGTTGATTGAGGCACAATTTTGTCAAGTGTGACAAAATACCAGCAATTGCGAAATAACACAGATATAAAAAAAAATACAAATTTTTAGATTTGTGACCATACGGCCGTGGTTGATCAATTCTATTTGTTTTCTGCAAGAGATATTCAGGCTATTTGTTTCACGTCACGTTCACCAAAATGTACGCCTCTTTTCGTGATCCATGGTTCCCAAGCTTTCTAAAGGTGAGGGTTAGTAGCAAAGGTTTCACAAATGATATAAATAAAGTACACAATACTACTAAAATGAATAACAATGAAACATGATCAATAAAATGTACAAGCAAGAGAAAGGAAAACAAATAAATGCAAACCCCACAGTGCTTGAAGCTTCTATTGTCTCTCTCCACTCCTTCCAAAATGATGTTCTTGATGCTCATTATTGGCGGGGCAGCGTTTGTGACTTGAGAAGCGTCGAGAATTTGCTAATTGAAATGGGTGTATGATTGCAAGATGGCTTGAATGCTAGAACCAAACTGACATAGTAATGATGCATGAGAGCTTGAAATCCTGGATCTTTCAAATGGTTATGAAGGGTTTATTATATAGGAATTGAGGATGAAATGAACGCTTGAGATCAATCCCAAAGATAGGGAGATGAATGGTTGACATTAAAAGGAACTGGAGAAGCCATCAATAAACTCCACCTCTTCATTTGGTGAAGAGGAGATAGAGTTTGGTTGACTGAAGAGCTAATGGTGAGTTACCTTTTTGAACTGAAGAGGTGGGTGAAGTTACCCATGTGGAATGGAGAGATGGGTGGAGTAACCCATGTGATCTGATTGGAGTTATCTCTTTGAAGATAAATGAATATTTAATTCATTTA
>MU225689.1:401709-418657 GCA_018584345.1 Thuja plicata
AATTTAATTGGAAGAATTTAATTAGTAAGTTTAAATATTTGAATTTAAACTATAGGAAATTGAATTTAATTAATTAATTAATGGTAATTAATCAATTAAGGTTAATTAATTATTTAATTAATTTTGGAAATTTGATTAGATGATTTGGGGAATGAATTTAGAAGAAAATAGATGATTAATTAATGATTAGAAAATCATTAATTAATAGATGAAAATTAGTGTTTTTAATGTAAAGTCGCAAGCCTATCCATTTTAGGGTGTCTATAATATGTTTCTAATGTCCTTTATTCTAATTCTTTATTTAGATTAATGATCTCATTTCCCTTTGCTATTGAATATGTATGAACCGCTGGTTCTGTATGCATTCAGTATTTAGTTTAGTTCATTTGAGTATGGTTGATATTTGAAATGTATTGTACAACTATAAGTAGAAGTAATAGAATCTAACTTTGGCCTATCTTTTGCTGTTTATTTGGTAATCTTAACATGCTTACAGGAAACCCCGACCCATCATTGAAATCTTCAAAGAAAATGAGTTAAAAACCAGCTATCCCCCTGAACAAATAGTCACTTTCCCAAATTGGCTTCCCCGCACTGTCAAGACCTGACACTCAGGTGCTTGAAGGACCAGAGGATTTATTCTCCAAAATTCGTTTACAGGCAAAGTTGGCCGGTACCCTAGTACCTGGTGATAACTTATCTCTGTTGATAGGACCAGTCACAAAGTCTCGTCAATAGAAACTGGCGCTTGAAGGAGGGCATGAGCTCGTCCCCTTTGAAAGATTTTGATTTCACATCGCCTGAGGGTTCCCCAAGCCATAGTTTTAGAAACCAAGCTTTGAGTGGGATAGGGTCATTTTCACCCTTGCATTTTGAAAGGATCCTTAGATCAGCCCTGAATCCCAGAAAGTTTGTTGAACTCGAGCCTCCTCGGAAGAAAAGGACCCCACAAACCAAGAAGCTAGCCAACCTTATCTGGGGATTTGCTACACCTCGAAATACCCAAGTCCCTTAGATAATCCCAAGGACCAATGCTCAATCTAGCCAAAATCAAACACCCCCAATGGCTAATTACTTTGGTAACACCGAGTCCCCAATGGGGCAGTTCTCTGACACGACCAACCATCTTCATCCACATTTGGAGAAGATCTACCCCAAATATGAGCATCTAGGCCCACAAACTACTGAAGAACATCTCTAGGCCTATAAGGATGCCATGAACTGACATGAGATACAACATCAAGATTTTGTGACCCAGATGTTTCCTCTGTCCTTAGGAAAAAATGAGTTAAACTGGTAGCTCAATTTGCAAGACAACTCCATCAATAGTTGGTAGGATATGGAAGACACCTTCTTGGAAGCCTTCTATGTTCACATGGACCCAACATGGTCCCACAACTAGTTTATCTCCATCACTAAGGAACCGAATGAACCCCTCGCAACATTTAACCATCAGTTCTGCCTTGAAGTGATGCACCGACCCCTTCATCCCATCCATGAATGCGACCATCCAGACATACCTAAATGCCATGGACCATTTTTTCGCCACTCTTCTCTAGAGAGCCATCGCCACAAACAACCAGGATACTCTGGCAAAGGTTTACAACCTGGCCCTAGAGTTGTCCCACGGTTTGAGAAAAGCTCCCGATGGGATTGGACAGAGCCTTCCCTTCAACATGATACATGGTGGGACAAATGTGACACCTCTCGTTGGTGGGATGGCTCGGCCAGAGGGTCGTCTTCCCTCTATGCAGTTATAAACTAGTGTAACACTTGTATATTTGCTTGTAAATATTGTAAATTGTCTATAGGTACCTGTATATAGGTTTCTTTTTTTGGGGTCAGCCTATGAGTTGTGCTTCGACCCTCTGTATGTGGGTGCTTGAAGTTTATGTACATTTTTGTATGTCCTTCCCTCCTATTTGATGGTGAGCTCATCGTGCTCTTCTGCATTTATCCAAATTGTTAAGCTTGCCCTTCTAGTGTCTGCAAATTCAAACTCGACACCTCGCCTAGTCTAGTTTGCAAGTTTTCTCTCTCCTCTGTCACCTCCTCTTTAATGGCAGGTTTAATTCTCCCACACGCGAGCATTCAAAATCGGTCCAAGTGGAATTTATTCCCTCATGTGTTGGGATAGTTGTCACCTTCAATGTCATTACTCCCTTTATTGCATGGCCATGTGACACCCCATATCAGCCTAGTATGGCTAATTACTGGTCATGTCGATAACGGTTAGTTTTTTGGATTCCAAGTCCCAAGTTCCACTTCGACCTACATTTCATTCACTACATGAGTCAAAATCCTTGGAACCCCCTGGGTATAGATCAAACTCCCAAGTAAGTCATTTCATTTGGTATATATTTTTAGTGTTTGATGCAAACTAACACCTTTTCAGGAACAAATGCGAGGTGGTGATGAAATCTCTGGAATCCAGAATTATATCTTATTTTATCTATATTCATGGTTGTCTGGTCTTGCAGGTTGCTGATAAACTCATATATCAATCATGTCTGAAGCATCTTCTCCACCCAGGAGTCTGAAACTCCCCACCACTTTGACAAGGGCAGCCGCCAAGACCAAGGCCGAGAAGGCCTTAGAAAAGCTTCCACTAATAATGAAATATCTGAAGGAAGAAACCATTATGGGATCCAAAGTTGATTCCAAGTTACAGCTAATCACCAACACAAGTGTCAGAGTATGGGCCAAAATCTAGGCCTTGGTAAAAATAATGTTCATTCAGTACAAGCCAAAGATCTGATGGCACTCAATGTGGCCACCTCTGGGATCCTCAAGGCCACCTGCTTCCCCTGCTTAGTGTAGGCTCCAAAGCTTATTTGCACATTGGAAGAACACTACAACACGGTCGTCTGGGCTATCGTGCTTTCCGCTCCTCTCCCCATGGGCTACTTGACACCCTTAGTATCTCTGGACACTGCAAGATTTTATTCAGGACTAGGGATCCCCTAGTTTTCCAATGCTACTATTATCACCAGGGCCCTGGCCCTAAGTGAATTTGAGAAGCTCCCACACATTTCCCGACAATACCTCAACTCCAACTAGCTCAAAATCCCAAGGAAAGATTATAGAAAGATGAAGTTGGAGATCCCCTAAATAGAATTTAAAGAAAGCATACAAATGGGTATCATCACCTAATGCAGGGTCTTTGGAGAACCCCATGCCCGGGAGTTCTCAGTATGGATGTATTACTTCTTATTCGGCATTGCCTCTGCCAGAAATTTTTTTGATTGGGCAACCATCATCGCCAATCATGTGGATGCCCAACTTGTGTGGGTCACCCAGTCCTCCAAATTTTACATGAACTCATACGTCTTGTGGGCACTAGCGCAACAATGACCCATAACCTGAGGATTACTCACTGTCGGTGTGCTCAAGACTGGTAAAGGCCAGAATGCCCCATGGGACTATTTAAATAGATTCAGTGGGAGGCTAGTTTTCATAGTTTTTGTAGATTAAATGACACCTTCATTTACTACAACATTCTTACACCCACTCGGGATGCTGGATACCGGATTTCAAAAGAGGCAATGACTCTGGTCAGTACTTATGGCCACTACTTCATTCAATATCAACAACACTCCTACATTCGGGTGACTGACTTCTCTAGGAAACCCTACCTATGGTCCAAGCACTACGGGGATGGGATAATTATTTTGGAATATTACAGGAAGATCATGGAGTTTTATGCATTCTTTGCATTGAATAAGGTTACCAACATTCTGTTCTCAATCACCTACGAGAACTACACTTGCAACCTTACAACAATGAAAGAGGCTGAAAATGAATTAAAATATGTGAGGCTAGTATAATTTTACTTGGAGCAGAAGAATTTTGACCCATTGGATAGGATAGCATCGCCACTTCCCTGGGCCTCAGACCCCCACAAGCCTCACATGGAGGATTTCTAGGCAGACTGCCAGGATGATTATGAAGTCCAGAATCGACATTTCAGTAGGATGACAAAAGGTATGATGAAGTGTCTCAAGGTTTAGACCTTTCCTAAGGAATTTTGAGACATTGGGTCCAAAGAAGACCTGCAGTACAAGGCTAAGGGAGTAGACAAAATGGCTCTCCCTCCGGTGGACTGGAACACCCCAGAAAGCCCATCCATTGAGGACATTACCCATGATGTGGTTGAACACAGTCATGCATATTTTAAAAAGGTATGTTCGAAGAGCACTTGAAGGGTTGGCCCATTCTTGCAAGGATCCACTTCTGGTGCCAGAACCTTTGTGCAAGGTGAGGACAGAGGAAAAATAAAAATGGGTACCCCGGCCTAGATTTCATCTACAGTTATAGTTCCTGTTACGGAACAAGTGCATCTTCACTTGGAAACATCTCACCAGATGAAGGAAACATTAGGTACCTAGCTTGGCATCCAGGTTACTCCGAAAAAACCTGCCCTCCCTTTTGGTTCCCCTTATCTTGCAGAACTTATGGTCTGAGTAAAAGGGACGGGAGAAGAAGATGAACACGTAGCCATTCTAGATGTCAGGCCTCCTTTGGTGACAAGGAGGAAGAAGAAAAAAACAAATGTCCCACCACCAAAGGTAGACACAGACCTCAGGATGCCCATCATCCTTGAGGTGCAGATTATCCCTGACTCCCCCAAGCTAGAGAATCCCCCAAAGAATCCTCTGTAGACCTCTCCTCTACATGATGATTTTGATGACATCTTCAGGATGGATGAACTTGTGAACTTACAAGGGGATATCAGGAAAGTGGTGGAAGATATCACCACCCAAGAAGAAGAAATGATCCCCACAAAAGGGGAGACACTAGAAAAATAAGCTACCATGGAGTAGGAAGTCCAGACAGAAATAGAGAAAAAGCCAAGACAGGTGAACATCCTTGATGTTCGAGAAGTACCGGTCACAAGGATCGAGATACAAGAAAATATGCAAGATAAGTAGCCAGCTTTGGCTGAGGGAACCAGACCTACAGGAGAAACTATAACCTTAGCTTCCATGTTCTAGATGCCTCCACCCACCCAGGATAGGGTAACATTTGGCAATGTAGTCTCAGTGGCCCAACAGGCAAATATCGGCTAGACACCTCCGCCACCTCCAGAAAATGCTCCAACAAAGGAGAATGTATCGATAGATGATGCCAGAGAAGAAGAGAAACAACAAAAACAGGATGAGGGGAAGAACCCCAGAGAAATGGATGTCAACTCCACTGATGTTGCTAAAGACAGGAGCACTGAAGCAGAGGATACTAATGCCACGAAGGTGGATGGTGCAGAAAATCCCGAGGACAAAGAAAAGGAGTCTAAGGAAACTGAAAATATCGGGGATGAACAACAACACCCCAGAGGGGATACACAAGATCAAGCCTTAGCAACAAGGCCACCCCCACCACCATAATGGTTGGTAGAGTCTAAAAAGATAAAGGCCCTGGCAGCAGAAAAAGCCCATCTCTCCCTGGCTGAGATGATGGCATAGACTCAAGGTGCCCCAAAGCAGAAGAAGGCCCAGACCCTCCATTCCATCTAGACTAGTCTGGGCAGAGATACAGTCGCAGTTATCGCTACACCTCCCCCAGAAAAAGAGGAAGTATTGGTAAGTGTTGTAGAATATACTGCTATAGAAGTACCTCTGGGGAAGAGGGAAAAGCAAGGCAAACTAGACATGCTAAAGGAGGCTAGCCAGGCGATTGAGGCTCGCTATGATAAGAAAGCCCAAATACTAAAGGAGGAAAAAGAAAAGAGTGCAAATATCCTCAAGTTTTTGACAAAGCAAGCACAACCTATAATTTCCATTCCTCTGAAAGTTTCTACATCCAAAGCACCTCTCCTATAGGGTGATATGGACACGCTGAGGAACATGAAAAAGAAAGTGCACGCAGCCGACGACTGGGTGGCTGAACAGGTAGAAAATGTCCAGTATTTCCTGATAACCACACTTTCAGATCTATACATGGAAAATAATATCTTGCACCAAGTTAAAGGTGTCATTTCTCTATGGGAGGGATAAATTGATCAGTATGAGGCATGGATGAGGGAGCTAGGAGAGCTCATGGGTCTCAGAGAGGAACCCATCACATAGATGGGAATTTTGGGGGAGGAGTCTTTTGATTTTATCTGGGTCCAGCACTCCAGACTTGATCTCAAATTGGAGATAAGAAAGCAACTGGTAGGGGCCCTGAAAGACAAGGTCCCTGAGGTAGAATATTCTTTAAATTTATATAAGGCTTTTGTTACAAGGGTTTTGGGAGTCGATCCCTTCAGTATAGATACATGTACTTTGGAGGAATATATTGTGGGGAAATTTTATGAGCTAATAGAGTCATGATATCAGTCCCAAAGAGAAATGGATAGAGCAAAAATTTCATGCCTATCCCGCATGATATTCCGGGCCCATGATGCAGCAAATATGACTGGAAAATTTAAAGGAAACACCCTAGATTTGGGCAAACAAATGGAGGCAGCCAATTTCTACCGGACTGACATCAAAATCATTAATGAAGATGGAGTTGCCCAGCTCCTAGAAGCATTTAAAACATACAAGGGATAATAAGGTTCTCCAGACTCTAGAGGTTTTCACTAGCAGGGGGCAAATTTTGTAAATTTGTTCTTTGAGCGTAAGTTCTCGAACTCCAAAATTTTGGATCTAAAATTTTGTATTTTTTCACATTGACTCATGTCCAGGTTCCCCAGAGCCGACCGGTCATTATCAAGAAGTTAATAATGGATCAACAGGTAGGTGATCCCGATAAAGCATGTCAGATAGAGGGATGGCTCTGATAGGTGATCTTCCCAAGGTGCCACTCCAGTATTAACTTCCTGGTGCATCAAAGATAGTGAGCCACATTTTTCATTAATGAGGCATGTAGCCTCAAACTCTGGGAAGATCAAATTTCTTTTGTTAATACCCTGACACTTTCTTCTATGTCGATTTTTCTAGCTTTCTTGTCTTCTTCTTCCATCTTGTCAGACCTCTACTCTTTTTGAGGTGATTGTAAGTGGTGCAAGTAGTACCGACCACTGGATAATGTATTTTATATGTTGAGTGTACATTTAGATTAGGTTAACTTTAGGGAAAGTTATGTGTATAAATAAGAAGTTTGACCTCATAACAAGGGTAGACAAAATTGATGATTTTGCAGTCCAGTAAGTATTAGCAAATAGATTTTCATTTCCAATTGTTTTAGGAGCTCAATGCTCAGTAGTTCTTAGTAGTTTAGATGCTCCCTGTGAGCCATGGATGTACACACCAATGATGCTGGAACCCTTTGTTAATGAAGAAGGATGAACACTTTTTGGCAATGATGTTGTTGATATTCTGATCTCCAAGTTAACGATATCTTTTTGCGTTGTATGTTTCTAATTTTATTTGCTCTAATTCTTTTTTTAGATTAATGATCTCATTTTCCTTTGCTATTGAATATGTATGAACCACTGGTTATGTATACATTCAGTATTTAGTGTGGTTCATTCGAGCATGGTTGATATTTGAAATGTATGGCACAACTATAAGTAGAAGTGATAGAATCTAACTCTGGCCTATCTTTTGCTATTTATTTGGTAATCTTAATGTGCTTGCAAGAAACCCCGACCCATCACTAAAATCCATAAAGAAGATGAGTTAAAAACCAGCTCTCCCCCCCTAAACAAATAGTCACTTGCCCAACTTGGCTTCCCCACACTGTCAAGACCCGACACTCAGGTGCTTGAAGGCCCGGTGGATTTATTTTCTGGAATCTCTTTATAGGAGAAGTTGGTCGGTACCCCGGTACTCAGTGACAACTTATCTCTATTGATAGGACCAGTCACAAAGTCCCATCAACACAACCTATTAGTACTAATTATTATATGCCTTCTTTACGCATTGAACTAAGCTATAGTAAATGGAAACAAATGTGTACTCTTTGGGCTAAAGAGAAACTTAAGAATATTAGTTAAGTACAAAACTGAATGAGAATATTCTATCCAAGTGATCAACATACTTTATGTTGTAATTAATAACATTAAATTTTGTTTAGAAATGACATATAATATTTGTTATATATTTGATTATCTCATAGACCCCCAAAAAATTATGAATCCACTAAATGAAAAAATGCAAAGGAATGAAAAGAGGTAGCGTGTCTATTCTAGAACAAAATAAACTCACAGAACCATTGAGGCATGCATTCACTTGTAATGGGGAACTGTATCATAGAAGCATGTTCATAGCCTACAATACTGAATCTGTAACCTGCAAACAAGATGCTTAGCATCAATAAGATTAACAATGGAGCATAATGAAATATTGAAAAGAGTGTTACCTTATTGATTTTCTCTTTGTTTCAATAATAGTTTAATATTATCTTTATAATAGGTCCAAACATGTGAAGGTGGAAGCTCATTTGGCCCCTCCCCCTTAATATTACTCTAAATTCCCTTTTAACATCTAATATTCTTTAATACATTAATAAACATAACATTCATTCATTATCACATAACATTCATTAACAATTAACATTCATTAACATTCATCAACACGTAACATTCAACAACATTCATTAACACTGATCATTCATTAGCATTCATTAACACATAAAATTAATCAACATTCATTAACACATAATTAAATTCATTAAAACATAAAATCCATTTGTTAACAAATAACAGGATTACAATAATTTCTTTTTTCTTTTTTTTTTAAAGCTTGCATGTAAATACTAAGTGGAGCATCAATTTCTTCATCATTTCTCTCATCTTCAGTTCTTCTGCCCTCTACTCATGATCTAGTCAATGTATACCTAGTCATGTACTCACGATGAGGACATGTATGCAAACGAGGGTCCGCTGCAATAACTAAAAATGGGGTTAAATCCATAAGTTTTATTATTATTGTTACAAGTATTTCATTAATTAAAATAACATTACAGGGGTGCTCTTTACCTGATGGGGACACATTGTCTTCCTGATCATTTTGTCTAGGCTCATCCTCAACATCTTGAACACCCTCTATATCCCCTGGAGTTGAAACACACAAAAGGTTACATTAATCAATACACCAATTGTGATTAAATTTGTTTAAAGGAGTAAAAATTGTCCCCTTTACCTGGTGGGGGCACCTCCCATTCCTAATGTTGTCTACCTAGATCATTCTCAACTTGGTCACCACGGTCTACATGCTCTAAAATATAAACAAAAATGGTTACATTAATTACTACACCAATTTAAATTTAAGATGTTCAATTATTTTAATAATTACATTAAAAAAAATTGTATAGCAAATGAATACCGGGATGCACACCGGGACCTTCATCATGTGCAAGTTATTTTCCATGATTAGCAGACTGCATTCCAATGTCATGTGCATTATTATCATTGCTTGCTTATTTAAAATAAATTTAGTAACTTATGTTGGAAATTAACATTAGATATGTTAAGAGTATGATGGTGTAGAAATAGGTGTCGAAGATTACATAGCTATATAGTTCACCTAAGTAAGCATGGAGATGACTTGGAATTGGTTTGATCAAATGATGGTGTAGAAATGGGTGTTGAATATGGCACAGTTATATGGTTCACATGAATAGGTGTGGAGGTGACATGTGAACTAGATTGACTAACTGATGGGGTAGGAGTGATGGATTGGGACATACCATATAAAGTGGATTGAGGGATGTAGGTGGATTATGGAAGGGGATTTGTGGTGACATAGGAGGGATTAGAAGATGGTGGATTTAGATCATATGGAGTAGATGGGGGAGATAGGTACAATAGTGTGCATGGTGGATTAAAAATAGTGGGGGGATTGTGGTGATGCATTGGGTGACTAGGATTGACTAGAGGACTTAGAGAATGGATTGGAAAATGGGTTGGAGGATAATGAGATGGTGGATCTAAATTATGGATGTAGTTGGTATGGTTTTTGTGGAAAGATGGAACCTATAATTTCATGTGAGTTGGATATGTGGGTACAACATAGGAAGGAGGTGTGGATGAATGACATAATTGATTTCCCTTATCAAAGGTATGATAGGAGTTCTAGTGGGTATGCATGGAGGCATAATGGGGTAGTTTGGAGGAATTATTTGGTTTTGGATGCTTGGAGAAAGATTGCTAAGGTTTTCAATGTACTCATCATGATAAACAATACTCTCATCATCATTGGAATAGGATGGAGTTGAAGAAAAGGTAGGATGACCAAACTCATCATAATAGAATTTTGTGACAAGACAATTATTTAATGAGTTAGATAGGGGTGAAAGCTCAATATGGGTGACATATGTACTAAATCTCAAATTAGGATGAACAATAAGCACAAACTAGGATTTGGATTAAGCTAAGGATAGGAGTATGGAATTACTTCAAGGAACATGGAAAAGGGATGGGGAATGACAAAGATGACTCTACTAGCCGAGGATATAGGGGAAAAGGAGGACTTGATAGGAGATGATAATAACAATGCTAGATAAAAATAACATGGAATGGTACCAAGGTAGATGATAATGAGGGGGTGGAAATAAGACAACGGTAAGTGATAGTAATGATGTTATATTGAATCTATGTGATGGATGTGACGTGGGATGATAGAGAAGGTTGGAGACTAAGTTTGACTATAATAATGATGTTAAGGGTCAATTATGTAATATGAGATCAAGTAAGAAACTAAGTAGGACATGATTATGAAACTATAGATGACAAAAATTTGGAGACTTGGGTGAATTTTTGGACTAAGTATTTGAATTGGTAAATGTTGGAATTTGGTGAGATTTTGACTTGTTTTGGAAAAAGATGTGTAAGTGAATAAGCACAACAAACACAAAGTTTTTGTAACCAAACACACTTACAACATAGGTTGGCAAAGATAATACTTGTTGAATCCCCTTACAATAAAATATCATTTTCAACTAGATAGATAGATTCTTGGTGGCACTAATAGCTCCTTACATTGCACACACTTCTCGGGCCCGCCAAGCATTAAATTTATAAAGACCCTGAGATCTCAAGAAATCTTTGATCTCAAAATGAAGGGTACATAAGAGGTATCTTTGAGATGTACATATCACAATCCCTGAGTCAACAAATAGAGGATTTTTTTCTATTACAATAATTGGTTTGTAGCGAGGGCATCTGTTCAAGAGAATGTATATGACAAGAATAGACAATATTCTCACTAAGAATGCAATATAGTAGATTAAATTAACTAAATTGAATAGTACATAAGGGACTTGTTGTTTAAATAGGCCAAGGTGAGACATAGGAAGGCATAAGATTATGAAAAGTGTTTAATATTATGACATGATATGTAAAGTGATAAATTATTGCCCACATAAGGTGGAAAAGTGATAGTGCACAACACAACCACTCAAGGTAAATCACCATCCAAAGGTGGAAAAGTGAAAGTGTCACATATCCATTTGTGTATAAGAAAATAGGGATCACCTAATAGGATGCAAGATCTCCCCAAATTCATGTGTGGTTGTTGTACATTAGAAATATGAATCCATCATAATTTAAATTAGATCAACACCACAAAGGGGATGAAGTGATGCCAATATCAAATTCAGATCTTAGGGCCTTTAATTTTTTTTTTGTGTATATGTATGTGTGACAAGGTGAATTATTTAAGTTTGTAAATTGTAAAAATAAAAGGGAGATTAAAATTGAAATGAGACAAAGACAAGTGTGCCATAGAAAGATGGAGGAGATGTTATTTTTTCGAATGTCGACATCGTAGAAATAGCTATACTTCTAGATCTGGGTCCTCAAAACTGCCTTATGTATATCCTAAAAATTTGAGCCTATTTTTAGGGTGAAGAATGCCTGAAATGTTCTTTACCTAGGTGTAGAACACCTAAAACATTTTGTACCTAATGAATGTGTTCTAGATTTTGTAGGAACCTATGTCGGGACATGCGAAGCTCAGATTTGTAATTAAAGCTTCATGACTTGTAATTTTACATATAAAAATAGGGAAATAGGTTGGATAAAGGGGTTTTCCTTTGTCAAACCCTTGTTTAGGAATCAACCTTGAAATATGAAATATAAAGCATAAAGTAAAAAAAAAGGTTCAGTACCATGTTAATGTGCTTACCCTCATCGATGGATCTTTGTATTGCTCAAATCCATGAAGTATACTTGATAAATGTAGATTTTGACTTTGTATAAGAGATCTAGGATCAAGGATGCCTTCACATATGCATGGATATAATGAAACCACTCCTAGATCTTGATTTTCTTGAAATGCTTGATCACACGGAGAATGAATGAGAAAGAGAGATATTTTTTTCTTGTTTGAGAGCTCCACTATGACACCACCATGGAATAGAAAATATTACTACAACTTGAAGAATATTGTCTTGATGAAATGGAAGAAGAAGAATGCATTTGCTTGAGATCTTGAAATCACCTAGCTTGCTTGAATTCTCTTGAATCATAATAATTTCTCCAAAGTAGATTATTGCTTGAATAGGATATGATATGTCAAAATGAAGAGAGATATAGGGTCTATATACTTTACCCTTCATTTTAGGATCTAAAACTAAGCCAGGATGACACCAGACAAGAATTGAATGAGAAACCCTAACATCAGGCTTTGGGCCCAATCTGGAACAAAATCCCAGGTTGCACAACACCTAAAACATTGTGCATCCAGGGACACAATGTTTGAAACTTTTTGCACCCAGGGACACAATAATTGAAATTTTGTGCACCCAAGGACACAACATTTGAAATGTTATGAACCCTTGGACTATGTCTTGAATTTGGCTAGGGACATTGAGATGACAATCACATGCCCAATTTGGAATTACAAGTTGTTGAGATTAAACAAAACAAGAAAAAATACCTCGAAATCACAAAAGAGAGGTTATAGGTCCTAATTAGAGACACCAATAATGAGTGCCAACTTTTTAGGATGGTAAATTTAGCCCCCACTTTAGTGGGAGTATGAGGAAAACTCATGATCACATTAAAGTAGATCAATGCATATGAAAGGTCTTATCAAGGTCAAGGAGACAAAGAAACATCAAGCCTCCAAGTGACTTAAGTCTTCATCAAATCCAAACCAAAATAATAGAGGCATCACTCGAGAGAGAAGGAAAGAGAGATAAAGAGGGAATGAACACTATCCCAATAAGGATCTACATTAACATGGATCATGCAAAGGAAAAATGAACTTACAAAAGATGACATTGAAAGTTTTGTAAGCTACATAGTTTATAGTCAACCCATCTAAGAGGATTAGTCTAAAGATCCAAAAAGTGATTATTCAAAGGAACAAGTGTGAGAGGTCACTCAAAGGACCAAGTGTGAGTGGTCAGTCAAATGACCAATGAAAACAGTCAGTCAAAGGACCAATGTAAGAGGGATCAGTCTAAGGATCTATGATAAGCAATATTGAAACATTATGTGTTTGTGTGTGCAAGGTGTGAAACAATGAGAAAAGTGTATGCCCCCATGTTAAAGAAATTACAAATGCCTTAATGGGAGAAATGAATTTAATGATGCATACATGTTTCCAACATAAGAAGTTTCAACTATGAGATGCCCCCAAGAAAGGAGAAACCAAGGGAAAGGAAATACGTAATAAAAGAGAGCATGAAAGGGATCTACTATATCGAGGGACAATATAATCATGATAATGCATGTGTGTATATTATATCAAAATAAAATGTCACAATTCCCCTAAGGTAGCATAACCATAAGCACAATGGAAGAATTCCATGTAAGAGTCATGAAGAATAATCTTTTTGGGCTGACATCACAAAGACCAAAAAGAATAGGTAGCTACTATTTTGCATCATCCCCAATTAGACAAAAAAAAGGAACATTTATGCACAATGACACATGTACAACATAACATGTAACAACATATAGAATAAATGAGATACAAATATAATAATGTCACAACATGTCAAGTCCTTTATCACCTTGTGCCAATGGAGCAACAAGGCTCATTTAAAGAAATCTAAACAAAACATATAACAAGAAACACATCATAGGGGAATCACATTACAATAAATAACCAAATACATAGAAGCCACCACACAAGAGGAGTTGGTCAAGAATATTGTCTACCCCCCCCAAATTTCAGTCTATAATCTTAATCATCAAAATTAATCATAATAGAATCCAAGATATGAAAGGAATTATCATGTTTGTTCAATTTCATCTCTTTAAAATTGACTTCCTTCCTTGGGCTATGCATAGGTTGGTCAAATGGAATCAAAGCATTAGTTGTTATTTTATGGGAGGAAAGGATTTGGGAAGCATGCTCATGGGATATAGTATGATGTTTGAAACAATGATTATGGGCACAATGACTAGGTTTAGTTTTGCTAGAGATTTGATTTGGTTTGGGACCAATCAACATCAGATCCTTTTTTCCTTAGGAGGAATAATTGAAGGAGCCTCACTAGGTTGAGAGATAGGATGGGTAGAAGGTTTTTAGGTTATATGAATTGGTATAGAAGCATAAAGAGGGAGGTGTAGATGGTGTAGCAAGGATTCTAGATGTAGAGAAAGGAGATGGAATATCCTTAGGACTGTTGAGTTCACAGACTCTGCATCTATTACTAAATCTTTGTCTGGAAGGGACTATGCCTAGCAAAGGGCTACCTTTGCCTTTAGTGCACGTAGCACACCGGACATGTTAGATCTCAATCGAGCCCTCCTATTATTGTTCTGGGGTGGGTGGAGTGCGAACTGCAGTTGCCCTACTATTTTAAGGGTGGCCCGCTATACTCTAATTGGGGTTCCGGTGGTTCAGAATCAACTGGTGCTACCACCCTTTCTTTTTATGTTTCTTCCCCTGCCAGTGTTATGGCTCCCTCTCCTGCTGCTGATTTGGATGCTGCTATCTCAATCGCTGGGACTGGCACTTAAACTAGCTCAGATGCAAGGAACTAAAGGCTGGAAAAGACTATGATTAACACTGATGATTTCTCCATTGTGGGGAAATTTCACACACTGATGAATAAGAGAGGCTACATATTTCATGGAGGTGATCCAAGGAAGACCAAGTTAGACTTGAATCTGATCAAAAGTTGGGATGAAAACAAAGGTAACATACAAATTTTTACCACCAAATTCTACGGGAAAAGTGATAGAACCATGAGTAGGATAAGTGAAACCATTACAAGCTTGAATTATCACATTAGATTTGTCATAAAAACCACACTGCATTTGCCTTGTGAAAATATGTTCTTCAATTATAACATTTACCATACAAGTAGGATTTATAAAGATATCAAGGAAAAGAAGGGTTTTAGCTCTTGCAAAAATGTAAAGAGGAAAATTAGGAGCCTTTATAGTTTCACTAGTATCAAAGGTAATGGGAATCTCAGGTTTAGGTTTGGGTTTAAGTTTGGATTTAGTTTGTTCAATAAGGTAACCACATTGTTGGCTTCATAAGATTCATCATCATATGCAACAACATGAGGGGAAGAAGGCAAAGGCTTGGTATTCAATGGTATGAGTGGAATGAGAGGGTGAAGGATCAATATAAATTTACAAATTTTTATTGGGAGGTGTTAGGGATTTGTTTCCTTTATCATTCACACCTTAAAAATATATAGTATTGGAATCAATAAGGTCTTGGATGACATATTTCAAACAAAAACATTTCTTAGTATCATGACCAAGTTGACAATCGTATTGATAGAAAGCTTTGGGATTTAAGTATTTGGATTGAGGTTTTTAGGATTAATTGGGTTAATAGGAGGAAATGTTAACATATTAGCATTAAGACACTTCATCATCACATTATGAAAGATTCATTAAGTTGAGTAAAAGTATGATTAGGTTTAAACTAAGGTGACAAAGGAGACACATCTTTGGATGTTGTTGTTGCATGTTCATCTACATGATTAGATGAAGATATTATCTTGATGAATTCCTTTGGTTTTTGAAACTTCTAAAAGGACTGTGACATGACATCACTCTTATCAACTAGATCCATTGGAGTGGTGCTCTCAAATTGACTCACTTGAGCTGATAATTATGAAGCACTACACATAATTGAGTAAAAGAAGAGAATTTAGAAAACAAAATCGTGTTCCTAATATATTTTTTCAAATTATAAATAAACATGCACATCAATATTGGGTATAGCACATGAAATTTGAGCATGTAAATGTTTAAGTCTACCAATGAAATCAATAAATTTTTCTTTTGGACCTTGTTTAGAATGTATCAAAATAGTCAAGGATATCTTAGGACCAATATTATTTTGAAATTGTTGATTGAAGGAATTGGGAACTTTTTGAAAGGAATAAATGGAATAAGGAGGCAGGGAGTAATACCATTGCAAGGCCTTATCTTGAAAGGTTCTAGTGAATAGCTTAGCCATGAACCTTCGATCACGAGAAAAGTCACTACACAAAGTTTAAAAGGTTTTTTTACGCCTCTCTCTCCGGTTTCCCACAGCTTTCCAAGGGCAGGGGTTAGTAGCCAAGGTTCACAAGTGAATGCAAATCTATTACGCAATAACTACTAAACAAATAATTGAAACATGAGCAATAACATGTACAAACAAGAGAAAGGAAGACAAACGAATGCAAACCCTTCGATGCTTGAAGCTTCTATTGTTTCTCTCTACTCCTTCCGAAACGCTGTTCTTGATGCTTAGTATTGGCTGGGCAACGTCTATGACTTGAGAAACGTTGAGAATTTGATAATTGCAATGTGTGTGTGTGATCGCAAGATAGCTTGAATGTTGACAGAGTAATGGCGCTTTAAGCTTGAAATCCTGGATCCTTCAAATGGTTATGAAGGGTTTATTATATAGGAATTGGTGATGGAATGAATGGTTGAGATCAATCCCAGAGATGGAGAAATGAACGGTTTTGATCAAAAGGAATAGGAGAGATCCACAGTAAAATCCACCTCTTTATTTGGTTAAGAGGAGATAGAGTTTGGTTAACTGAGGAGCTAATTATGAGTTACCTTTTTGAACTGAAGAGGTGGGTGAAGTTACCCATGTGAACT
>MU225689.1:439892-462033 GCA_018584345.1 Thuja plicata
ATGCCTATAATAAGGATGCTTTTTCTCTTGAATTCTTGGATCCCAAACACAAAGGAAATGGCTTGTATTTATAGCATTTTCCCAAGGGTAGGGGGTAGAGTGAGTTGATCATGATCAAATCTTGGTTGAGTCAAAATCTTTGAAGTGCTCTCAAAAGGAGGGAAAGTTGGTTGGTTGTCTCAAAGATATTAGGAATTAAATAACTCCATCATTTAATGAAATTAGCCATGGAAGGGTGATTGGGTTGGATTTGATCCTTTTTGATTTGAACTATACAATTGAGAAATCAATTGCATAATTTGATTAATCCTTTTAGGCTTGAATTTAATTATTTGATTTTATGATTATTTGATCTTTTAATTTTATTTGAATTTTGTCCATTTGATTTGCATTGAGATGATATTTTGAAGCATTTGGCTGAGATTTATAATTTGTAATGCTTGAGATACACCCAGTCAATTTTAGGTGTCTACAAAAATAAAGTAACTCAAAATTAGAAATAGCCTTGGAACCTTAGGGTATTACATCAATGACCCAAAGCTTAAAAACACAATTAATAGGGTTTTGAACAACACAGAACTAGCTTAAAATCTTTGAAACACATGCATTATCAGTTGGGCTAAAATTTTTGTGTAGCCCTAACAATGGCTCTAATTGGGGATGAATGCCTCTTTTAGGTATTGCAAGATTCCAAAATCTCAGGGGGAAGTAGACCAAACTAACCAAAATAAACTTACCTACTAACACAACAACAACCAAAAACTAATCTAGAAATAGAAAAAAACCAACTGTAGGAGAAAAAACTATATACACAACCTACTGTTCATGGATAATTAGACTTCATGCGAAGTATAATTTTAAGAATTTTCCATGAACTGGAAATTCTAAAATGTTTTCATTCAGATCTTTCAATAAATAAGAGTTCTATCCATACCTTTCATGGATGACATATGGTCCCAACCAAATTGGATCAAATTTTCCATGTTTACCCCTATCCTCCAATTTGGCATTCCACATTAACACATAGTCTCCAATGTTGAATTGCCTTGCCACTGCCCTTTTGTCATACAAGTTCTTGACTTGCAATTGAAGCTTAGCATTTTTTATAGAAGCTTCTCTCATGGTCTCATCTAACTCAATCAGGTCATCAATTCTCCATTTCATGTCACTATCAATGTCATTACCATATAACTTTACAAACTTGTACATCTACATTAAATTATTTTGAGGCAGTATTTCCTAAATCCCATACACAAATTCCAAAGGAGCACATACTATTTCCTTTTTAGTAGTCACCCTGTCTTCCCAAATAGCCATTGTCAACTTTGAGTCCCATGCCTTCTTATTTTTTTCCAAGACTCTTTTAATGATTTTAAGAAAAATCTTATTGGTATATTCTGCTTGACCATTTCCTTGTGGGTGGTAGGGTGAAGAGTAAGATGTTTAAATACCATATTCAATACAAAAATTCATATATTCTTCAGACTTAAAGCACATGGAATTATTTGATATAATTCTTTCTGGACAACCAAACCTTGTGATAATGTGTTTTAACAACAAATCTATTACTACTTTACTAGTTACCCTTTTAGTGGGGATTGCTTCAACCCACTTAGTAAAGTAATAAGTTGCTACAATTATCCAAGAATTCCTTCTACTGGATTTAGTTGATATCTCTCCAATTAAATCAATACCCCATTGTTGAAAGGGGGCTTGTACTTCTACTGGTGTCAAAGGTACATTACAAGAGAATTTTAACTTACCAAAAAATCGTTGGTAGGAATCACACATCTTGACTAGTTGATGAGCATCTTTGAAAATAGTAGTCCACTAAAATCCTGCTCTCAGAATATTGTGTGTAGTGGTGTTTTCCATAATGGCCACCACATACTCCATTGTGCATCTCCCACAAAATTTTGTCTGCTTGTTCCTCATCAACACATTTCAATAAAATTCCTTTAGGATTTCTCCACCATAACTCATCCCTGATCAAGGCAAATGAATGACCTGTAGATTTAGGTTTCTCTTCTTGCTTTCATATATTCTTGGTGAACAATTCATTCTTTTCAAATAATAAATAATGTTTTTGTACCAATCACAATTATCAAGATTGCACATGAAAGGCCTATGCTCTTCTTCTAATGTATTTATATGATTTGCATCTAAATTTGTATTAGCCATCAATTTAGCTAATCCTAGCCCTCTTACCAATTTTGTGATTTATATCTCAATGTTGAACTCCTGGATCCTATTAATCCATCAACAGCTTTTCCCTGACACCTCTTGTTGTGTGAAGATGCCCTTAACTGTTGTTGAAGGAACATAAGAAATTACTATAGCACCTACCAGATAACATCAAAAAGCTTTCACAGCCTTTACCAGTGCATAGGCTTGTTTCTCATTAATATCATACTTAAGTTCTATAGCATGCAATGATTTTCTGAAAAAAGCAACAGGCTATTCAAATCCTTCTTCATTCTTCTGCAATAAAATAACAACAGTGGTGTGGCATGATGCAAAAGAAAATATGTTCATAGGCTTTGAGTAATAAGGAGTTCTTAAAATAGGGGCATCCTTAATAGACTTCTTGATGTCTTGGAAAGCCTGAGTGCCTTCTCCATTCTATTCCATCTTTGCATCTTTCTGAACAACATCTTGGGAATAGGTCTACTCGTTTCAACAAAATTTGTAACAAAACATCTCAAAAAGTTTACTTGTCTAAAGAAAGACTGTATACCTTTTACATTTTTTGGAAGTGGCACTTTATCTATAGAAAATACTCTTTCTGGATCAATTCTAACCCCTTCCTTTGAAATAATGTGTCCTAATAACTTACCTTCAGTCACCCCAAAAGTACATTTCTTAGGATTCAAAGAGATCCCAAATTCTAGAGCTCTTTCAATTTTTTTTCCAAATGTTCACAATGTTTCTCTTCCCTTTTTGAGTAGGTAGTGAGATCATCTTGATAAAATTCTAGAAATTTTCACAAGAAATCTAAAAAAGAAACATCCATGGCCCTTTGAAATGTGGCTCCAACATTTATCAAGCCAAAGGTCATTCTTACATAAACATATGTTCACCAAGGTGTAGTGAAAGCAGTTTTGAATTGTTCTGACTCTTTAACAATTATCTAATTATATCAAGAGAATCCATCCATCATGAACATCAAATCACAACCAATAACTCTCTGCAATATGTTTTCCATATTACGGAGAGCATCATTATCTTTGAGGGAAGATATATTTAAGTTTTTGAAATCCACACATAACCTTATATCTCTATTCTTTTTCTTGACAGGAACTAAGTTGGAAACCCAAGAAGAATGTCTAATGTGTTTAATTATCCATGCATCCTTCAACTTCTTTAGTTCTTGCTCCATTTTGGGCCTCAATATGGGATTTATAGGTCTTTTCTTTTGTCTTAAAGGTTTGGCATCTTCTTTCAGAGGGATCTCATGTTGGGACAAATCCTCATTGTATGCTTTTAGATTATCATATGTCCGTGCAAAAATATTCTTATACTTCCTCAAGAGATTGATTAGATCCTCTTTTACTTTGGGTGACATTTTTTTTCCAATAAATAAGTTTTTAGGGAACTCAACTATTCCTACATTCACCTCCTCCAAATCCTCATGTTTATTTATACTTTTAACAGAGTATGGCTTATCTTTGTTGTCAAAAGCTCTCTCAAGCACAACTAATCCCTTTGGGACTTTATTTGACTTAAAATGTAGAACTTCCTTACCTAAGATAGTATTATGTACATCCATGGTCTCTACATATCCACTGAAATCTATTTCCTTATTTCCAAAGTCTATCTCATAGTGAAAAAATCTCAAGATATCCACATCATCATTAAAAACTTACCAACTATCCACATTATCTCGCATTGAAGGCCAAGAGTAAACCTCCATTTTAGAGATTCCAGAAAATGTAACCTCTTCCTACCTCAAATAAATGTTAGCTAACAAGTCTTCCATTATGTTCTGACTTCTATCCATCCAATCAATACCAAATGCATAAAAAATTTCTAGTTCATCCTAGACAACATTTCGGTATTATTTCAATCTGTGATTTTTTTAAGCATACTAGGATCATATTTGAGACACTACCAATTCAGAGTCTCCACTAATTATGAGACATTTAATTCCATGTCTTGAAGCCAATCTCAAACCTATTAGTAGAGCTTCATACTCTGCAACATTATTAGTACATGCAAATAATAGTGTGAATGAGAATTTGAATGTTTTTCCCATGGGAACTATTAACAAAACTCCAACATCAACTCCCTCCCTAGAACTAGCACCATCAAAATACATAACCCATAACTTATTTTGTTCTTATAAGTTAGTTTCATCCTTAGATAACAATGTAGGTTGTAACTTTCCTTCAACCTATTTTTCCTGCACTTGGAAGGATCCTATCTCAGTGTCTAGGAAACAATTCATATTGTCATCTTCTTCTTCCTCAATCATGTGAGGAGTTCTGGTCTCTTTGGACACCTTAATGTTCTCACCAACAATATTAAATGTAAATGACAGATCACACTAGATACTTCCCCCATTAAAGCACTCCATTTTCTTGATAGTAACATTCCATATTGAGGAGGAATATCCACAACTAGTACACTCATTGTTAGTACTTTGTCAGGGTATGCAGCCAGCTTATAAGGCAAGGCCTTAATTATGCCAATACTAGGCACTTCTCTAGAATCCATGGCCTAAAAACTTGCATGTGGTGTATCCACCTTTAACCCCATTGATTTCATCACCTCATCAGGCATGATAGTATTAGATGCTCCAGAGTCAATCATACAATTCTTCAACATCTTTCCATTTATAAGTAAAGTTTGAAAAAAGGATCTACGATTCCCAATATAGTAATAACAAAATTTGTATCCTAATATATCTGAGGAATATTTGAAGCAAGCTCATGAGACTCCTTTGACTTATTTATAGGTTTGTCTTATGGATCTAACACTTTCTTATTTGCCTCTGGTCCAAGAATCTTTGTTGAACTAACACCTTTTACCCATGTTAAAACTTTCTCCTTATGTTCACCTATTCTCATCATTTCCAGTAAAGGAACCTTGATAGTAATTTGGGAAAAAAGTTTCCCCATATCAACAGGGGTATATTTCTTATCAGATATGTCTTGCTTTTCATTTACACCATCTTCATCCTCCACTTGAGAAGCTAATTTGGATTCATCCTTTTTTTGTTGTTTATTTTCTCTTTGAGGAGGAGGCACCAATTTTTTTGGTGTTTTTGTTTTTTATTTATACATAATATTTAGACCAACAGGTTTATTTTCCCTTTTAACCAAAATTTTCTTGGCAGCCTCAGCATGCTTTTCCTTTTCTGGTGGTTGTTTGGCATCAATTTTAGTTTCTTTAAAAAAAATACTTGCAAGTTTTCCATCTGCATTCCCAACCATTCTATTTCTTAAATTATAGTTACCCCTTGTTTGAGTAACCATATTTTCTTTATTCTGAGCAATCTCCTCATCAGAGGGTCTCCTATAAATATGGGTTTCATCACCCTTCTCAGCATTGCACCTCATATCATCAATTTCCCATTATTGTATATCAAAATCATCTTGTTGATAATATGATTGTTTTCTATTCAATGATCCAAATGCAAATTTTTTTTTGGTTTCATCATCAGAGACCATTTCATCCCACAAATGTGAACAAGCCATAACACAACCATTAGCATCATATAATTCTTCCTCATCATCCTCTTGATCTTCACTTGCAGATATTCTTCCAGCAATGACACAATAATCAAGATTGTGAGGGGATTGGCAAGCCATGCACCATGAATTATCATTGCACATATTAATAGTAGTATTATGTAAAGGATCAAGGGTTTTATCATTAGACTTTTCTTTCTGCCATGGGAGAATAGGCTTCCCATCTTTCCATTGGGTAGTGTAAGGGTACTTTTGCATCTTAGGTTGTCTGTTGAAATTGCAATAGGATGGCTTGTCATTATTTGAAGCCCTATTGTTATTATTTTCTCCAAGCTTTAAATCCTTCAAGGCATTTAGAATCTGCTTTAGACTATCATCTTCTTTAGGTTTAGCACTTAAAGGTTTCTCTGCTTCTTTTTTATTAAACCTTGTTGGCTTCCAATCTTCCCTTCTACCTACTTTCCCTGACACTCTTCTATTTGTTTCAATGTTCATTGCTATCTTATATGATTCCCTATTATTCCTAGGGTTCTTGTCTCTTAGGAGATAACCCATCTTTATGTCAAAAGCATTCAAATAAGTTTTGAGACATACCTTATTGTATAGTCTCACCACTTGAAACAATTTGTGCATTGCTCTTTGGAATCTGATGTTGAATTCAATAACCTCTTCATTTGAGTTCTTCTTAATGTTGTTGAACTCATTCAACATAAAGTCTACATTTTGTCTTATCACCATATTGATCCCTAAAATAGTCTTTTACTTCATCCATGGATCCTAGAAAATCATGGGGAAGTCCTCTAAACCAATCCCTACCATCGTTAGTTAGTGATTGAACAAACAATTTCATCATCACATCATCATGCCCAATTTCATAGTCATCCCTCATATCAATAAGCTTCTTCAAGTCCTCTTCATATGTTATAACATTATTACCAACAAATTTTGGAACCTTGTCCCTAATTTATTTTGGAATTTCATTTGGATAACCTAGAATACCAAGGAAAATAAATTGCCTATACCTTTCTGCATAGACAAGTGTCTTTTGAGTTAAATTGGTACCTTTAGAAGTTGATGATGCAAAATTGGAAGTGGTAGAATTCCCAGGACAAGCTGGTGGTGGCATATTTCTTCCTGAATTTAGAGGCATCTCAAAATTTGTAACAGGTGCCAAGGTAGTAGTAATAATAGGAGGAGGACCAGACGGTTGCCTAAGAAATTCAATCTTTTTTTTTTCATTTCCAGAGCAGAGGCTTCCAATTCTGCTTTCTCTAGCTCTTTGGATATAATCTCCTTCTCCTTCTTATCTCTTTCTAGATTAGTATCCAATTTGGTCATTGGGTCCACTGGACTCCCTTTATTTATAGGCTCATTTATTTCAACCCCTGCAACTTTCTGCTTACCCTTGTCCTTAGTCTTTTGTGTATTATACAATTATTGGACAACTAGCTCATGTTCAATATTTGTAGGTGTAGCAGTAGAATTGATTGCCTCTAAATATAGCAATTGCCTCTTCAACTATTCAGATTTGATCTAGGATTGCTTGATCCTATCATCTTTCTCCTTTTCTCTTTGTTCTCTTATGATAATTTTATCATGAATTATCCTTTCTAATTCACCAACTTCTTCAAAAATTTCCTCAGAATTAGGGATAGTAGTTTCAGATTTAGAGGTTCCCTCAATGATGCTTCTTTCTCTTTTGTGGCTATGGGCATTAGGCCTGTTTGATGAGGAGGAGCTCAGAGCACTAGGGGCATTCCTATTCTCTTCACCTCTAGTTTTACTTCTAGACCTTGTTTCATGTCCTTGAGATTTACTATGGACTATCTTCCTGGCATACCTTGGTCCATCATCACCTCTCTCACTTTGATAATAATAATCACCATACACTCTTAATCCCAAATCTGCACCCTGTTCAACTTCTTATGCATCTCTCTCCTGATTTGGTGGAATGAGATTATATTTCATAGTGTTCTTCTTTTGTCTCCATGTTTGAGAAATAGTCCCATCAACATTTTCATTCATTGACTGACCAACTCTGGAGGTAGATGGGATCTCACCTTCCAAATTATCCTCAGGACGATTCTTCATCCTGGATCTAGTATAATTATAACTCATATTTAGATAGTGTGTATAAAATGATTTATTACTCAGCACTAATGTAGAGATTTCTTTGAGTCACCACCCAACACTTAGCTAGGAAAATATACACTAAATTTAAGTAATATGAATTATGCTACAGAGGAATTCATGGGACAAGAGATAACAACAAGGAGATTTAAGTAAATCCCAACAAATTTTTAGTGGTAATACAAATCCTTGGGATAAACAAATATAACTCTATACTATCAATGAGAAACTGTCTGGTTAAGATAAGTAAGCAGGCCAGGAGTCTAGCTCAACTCGAAAAACCTTACATTACTTATTGTGAATTAATTTCACTCCCTAGTAGAGTCATCATTTTGTTGGTTTTTTTTAATGTTGTAATGACTGAACAACAACCTTTTCTTTCTCTGATCAAATTTCAAAGAGAAGCCAACTCCAACTATTATTCCATGTAATGAAAAGGACCAACTAACAAGCACTCATACCATGCTTCTACACTTTAGGTTCTGCTATACCAAGGGGGGATACCCTTTAATACCTTCAAATAATCTATATGGAATTAATCAAGCAAGAATCTCACAAAAACTCAACATAACTAGGAGATACTAGATAACATGCTAATTACCCATTGAAAATCAACCATGAAATGGAGCATGAGATAGATAGATCACAACAAACTTGTACAAATGTAGCACATAATAGATTTTATGCTTGTGTTTGCAGAAACATAGCCAATATATAACTAGACATGCAACACTATGGAACATATTAGTCTTTGATCAGTGTTTTATCCATTGGGCCATACTCTAAAACAAATACAATATGCAGAAGTCAATTATTATCAGAGATTCTAGGCCATAAACACAACTATCCCAAACCCATACTACTTATAAAATCCTAGTGTATATCAAGATGAATTTATGTATTAATTAGAGCATCATTTAATTTGATCCTTGATCAAAACTCTAAAACAAATACATAAGCACAGATAAACTCTATTCTAATGAATTGGAAAATTCATAACTCATAAGACATACCACCACATGAGAGATTGGAATATGGATCTTTGTATTAAGTTTAAAGAATCATACTTCTATATATAATATGTAATCAGAGACAACCTCTTCAATAATGTGTAAGAGACCTTCCAACTTTATTTCTAATCTTGAAACCTATTTAGCATAATTATTCTATATTCCCTTGACTGAAAAATTTACAAAATGCTTACAATACTCAAATTTCTATCCTTTTCCAATGATCTTGGGAATCCTTTTATAGAAGAGGATTGCAACAAGCTATAGATCAAATAGATAAAGGAAAAAAGATATGACTCATACAAAAGAAAAAAACACAAGTGAGATAAAAACCACTTTGTTACAAGATTTTCAAATACTTTATCTTTTGATCTCCTCCTTGCTTGTAATTGCTTCAGTCTTGTTTAGAATTTGATAGGTGGAATTTGTTACTTTGGTTCTCTGATGTAGTGATCTTTGAATCTAATTATCTTTTTCAAAATGAAGGGAAGACCTTCCATCTATTATTCATCATACAACATCATTTTCCTCTTGGTTGGCTATATTGTATCTGTCCTTCCAAGAAGTGAACACCTCAGCACTTGGCTAAGGGAATTTGAGGACTTTATCTTTCTTGTTGTTCAATTCATCCCATCTGGCCTTTATCTGCTCAATTTATTTCTTCCAAAACCCAAAGTATGTTTTGTTCTTTTCAATAGTTTCAACAGTTTGAACAAGCAAAAGTGCGTTCTCCAAAGTAATAATGCTATTTGTCCTATTGCCAATTCTTCACCCATTTCATTCATCCACCAGGATTCCCTTTTTATCTTTCCATTCTTCCTAAATAGATTGGGGAACATCTCATAACAGGTTTTGGAATATTCCTTTCTTAATGTCTCTACCTTTTAAGGATGATATTTCTCCTTATATCCAAATCAACTAGCATTTTGAAGCACTTATAAGTGGTAGTTAATACAATGTCCACATTATCTTCCCTCTTAAATAAGGAATAGAAAGATTTCAATTCTTCCTTCTTTCATCTCCACCTTTTCATAATATGATCCCATTTATCTTTTTCCTCATTGAAAGAGTCCAGTATACTTATAAATTTCTTACCATGTAGGTAAATTGTGGCTGGGTCTAGATCATTAGAAAAATGCATAAGTGTGGTTCTTATCTTGTCTTCATATCTTTGTTGCACCCATGATTGTGCTTCCTGGAACTTTACACTTTCATCATCCTATTTTTTCTTATTCCTTCTAATCTAGTCCTCTTAGCTACTAGTTTGTCTTTTTCAAAATTTATATCTGCCTCTGTAGTAGGGCCAAATGGTATGGGGGAAGGAGGAAACTCAGTGATTGGGATAGAGGAAGAGGGCTAGCTTAGGTCATGTGTTATTACCCTCTATGGAGAATTTTGAGTTGACTGTTGTCCCCCTAATCTGACAATTATTTTATCCTTCTCCAAGGACTTCATTCTTTCCTCATTATAAGCCTTTAGAAATGTCTCTAGCTTGATTCTCAAGATTTTAATTTCTTCCTTTTTCTTTTCTGTCATCTTTAGGCCAAATTTTTCAGTCTCCAATGTGATGCCTGCTGCTTCTACCCCATCAGTTTCTGTAACTCTTTTTACCAGCAGACTGCCTGCTTTCTCAACCTGGATGTCTTCATTAGTCTTCTTGTGTTCCTTCCTCTTTAATGAACACATTACTAATTCAGCATGGTATTCACTTAACTTAACTCCTTTAGATTCTTGTTGAGCTTTTGATTCAGTGGCATGCATAGGTTTTATCTATTTTCTAATAACATCAAGCACTATGGCATCAACTATGTCCCATTCAGGCATGATAAGTACTCCCTCTTTCCTGAATAGCTCTCTACCTTCTTCAGGAGTAATTTTGTCAAACTTGGCTATCATCTCTTATTTTACCTCATTCTCAATCTCATCCTTGTTCTTATCAAGCTGGTCCTTTTTCCTTTGTTGACATTTTTCTTTGAATTCATTAATGTGAATTATCCATAGAAACTGAACAAATGCCCTTGTCTTCACAAATTTATCATCTGAAAAGAACTCATTACTGGCTTGTTTTGTGATAGGATCCAGTTCTTCGCCAAAAAATTTAGCAATTGTTAAATTCATCTCTGTATGTTTAGGAGCCTCTGGCATCCCTTCTTGCATCTCCTGATATTTTATAAAAAATTTCCCCGCATCTCCCATCTACAGTAATTGTTTTGCAATAGCTTTCTCATCCATGTGTAAGGGGGATTGGAAGGGGAGTGTAGGTTTTCCACTTGTTTTCCCTCTCCTTCTATTATTTTCTTCTTTAGGAATAGCATTGATTCAAATTCTACATTCATGGCCCTCTTCCCTTTTGAGGTAGAAACCTCTTTATCATGTACTTGTGTTTGAAACTGGCCCCTATAGGATGTTTCACCCTTTTGCACTATCATACTGTACCCTTGTTTCTGATGTAGTACATATTTTCCAGGTGGAACCATCCTACCATGTGTATACTTTATCAAGATATCCTTAGCCCTCTCTGGCTCTACTTTCATTACTGCCTCTTTCTTTTAATTCAATGTCTGCATGAAATCCTCAAATAAAGACATCAATGAATCAATATTCTTGGCCCAAGGATGGAACTCCTTCAAAGGATCATATCCTTTATCAAAATACCGCACAAAGTCTAAGGTCTTCTTGTAGACCAACCACTTTTATTTCTTAATTTCTTTCTCTTGTAAATTGAATTCATTCCTGATGATGTCTTCTAGAAAGTTGAATTGACGAACCAATGCTAAACATTTTTTTCTTTTCCTAAACATATCAATAAGGAATCCTTTAGTGTTAGCACATCTTACCACTGATGTTGTCATATGATAAGGTTCAAGGTATTTATGTAGATGTTTCCAGCCCCCTTTGGTGATAACAAATTGGTCTACAATTGTAATAGTAGGGAATATGGTGCCTTTACCTTTTCCTATCAATGCCTCCTCTTGTAGCCCACCATTTTTTCTGATTATTTCTGTAATACCTAATTTAAGAGGGACTTGATATGGGAGTATATTTGGAAGTCCTCTAAAATCGTATACTCAGAAGACTATTGAAACAAGGTATAAAATAATATCACCTCAATTGTGTACTATCTCAATAGTTTGAGAAAATTCCTTTGGTCTTAAAAGATTCAATAAACCTCTGTGGATTCTTGGATTGTCTGAGAACATTAAGTCTCTGATCCTGGAAGCAAAACACCTACCAAAGGTGATGAAACTAGCCTCTTTCCTATCCCAAGAAAAATCTGCACTCCACAATTGGACAAACATCTCTTCATCATCTTTGAACCTCATTAGATCCATCTCCTTTTCAAAATAATCCACATTCTTGAACATGATCATATGCATTAACATGGAATATAAGCCAAACGACCTGACTAGCTTTGCATTGTTTATACCTATTAAACCCTGGTGAATCGGTTCAACAATATGAGTGGAAAAATAAAAAATAATAGCCAAATGTGGATGAAGAATTTGGACTATCATGAAAATATAGTGAATAGGCATCACTGTTTCTTCATCCTCTCCAAAGATATGACTCAGGGCACTGTACATTTCTCTAGCCTTTGAATTGAAATACTCTAATTTGAATGGTTATGGTGTATTAGGGCCTACCAAAAATAAGTCTCCTATATTGTTAAATAATTCCTTAAGGGGACCACTTCTAAGGCAACTTATTTGAGCCTTATATATTTCCTTGAATTGATCAAAATCAATATTCTCCGTTTGAACAAAGGGATCATTTAATTGGAACACCTCCCTTAGTTCCTTAGTTATGATTCTTACTAATACATTTCCATTTATGTCCCTCACAAACCTAGAAACACTGTCAAATTCTTTGCAATTTGGATTAATAAATATGTGTCCATGAAGACCCCAGGGACTATTAACTTTCCCACATCAAACTGCCAGAAGTTACTATTTGGGGAAAACACATTTCTCTGGCTAAAAGCTACTTTAAACAATCCTAAACTAGGCATGCTAATTTTGGCATCTCTTGCCCATCTACCCCTATCATACAAACCCTCATTAATTTACAAATAAGGATGTATTGGAACTATATCTTTGAGTTTAGTAGTGTCATTGGTTGACCTATATAATTATTGTAGGAAATCCTCACATATATTTCTCTCCTAATAATTGGTTTTCCCTAAAATTTATCTTCTAGGTGTCATTCTTAATTTAGGGTTTATAGAACAAAAGGTAACATATTTGTATGAAAAAATCTACTTGCTTCACAATACCAAAACCCTACTACCAATTCAATTCACAATACTCAGAAATGCAGTCTCAGAAAAACTTACCTATTCTCCAAATTTGGAAAACAAATAGCAAACACCACAATTCAGCTCTGCTCCAAATCACTTCAATCAATTATGGCTTTCAAAAACTTGACAAGAAAATATTATACATATTCTCAATTACACTCAACATTTAATTCCCACTGGGATGACCATACCCTTCACCATTACTTTCACTTCATTTGAAACTTCGCTGCCCAATAGTTCAGAAAATTTTGTTTTACCAGTTCTAAACATGACCGTACATCTCAGCACTTTGTATTAAATCCTATGGCTAGCAATGGTTAATGAATACCACCATCATCTTGGACACATGTTCGTTAGGCGCAATTCCTTGATAGATATATCTCAATCATCTTTTGGCTGAGGCTTTGCACCATATGTCTGATTAACATTAACTTATAGTGCCTTTAGATTCCTTTATAACCCGCGACCCATGATCTCATTTATGTTACATATCATTTAAGCATGATGTCTCAATGGTTAATCTCCATACATCTCTAGCTCAAGGCTTTATGGTCACTGTTGGATCCTTTTAAAACTTTCAGTGTTTTACTTTCCTTTACCTCTAGCTATGTCCCATCACTTATCCATATGTTGTGCTAGAGCAATGCCTTAAAAGCTAGATAATGATCATCTTTTCTTTGAATCTTTATGTTGTTTTTCTGATCAAAACCCACTTGATAACATCTTAACCTTACCATTTAATTCATAACCGCAAGCCCCAAAAACCTATGATGGACACATGGAAGTGAGGCGCAATGCCTCAAATGTTATCTGTTCTGCATCTTGTGATTAAGGAATCACAGCAACCATCAGATCTGATTTGACTTGATCACAAGTTACTTAACCACCATCTTACTAACTTTAGGTTTAAACTCCCAGATAGGACACACGTCATCTAGGCATAATGCCTTAATGGTTAAACACTTTTCATCTCTGGGTTGAGGCATTATGCCAGTCGCATGATAAAATCTAATATGAACATTGTTTACCTTATCTTAACTACAGATTGAGACTCACTTGGGACATGTGGCCTTCAAGCACAATGTCTTACTAGTTAATCAAACTGCATCTCTATCTTGAGGCTTTACGCGAACCATTGGATGAACTTTAAGTTACATCACCTTTACTTTATTCTCTATCACTGAATAGGGCCCACCATATGCCAAGTGTCACTCAGGCATGATGCCTTGATGAATAGATCTTGATCATCTTTCTTCTAGGGGTTTGCACCAACTGCACGATCAAATCTAATGTGATTACCTTTTACCTTGACTTCTCTGACTTCATCTATACCCACTGGGAAAAATGTCACACAGGTGTAATGCCTTGAATGGTAGATTGAATGCACCTTTAGATTAAGGCAATGTGCTATCTATTGGATCAAATAGAATTTGCATGCAATTTACAATAACCTTTCAACATATGTTGGACCCACCAGAGAAATGTGGCCTTCAGCCTTGATAGATAGATCTTGATCATCTTTTAGCTGAGGCAATGCACTACCTATTGGATAAAAAATGAGTTGCATGACACATGATGTAAAACTAAAATGGCCCGCGGGGCATCTAGACTTAGGATAAATAATTAAAGTGCTAGGTCTCTACGCTAAACAAAAGTATGGCCCCGCCCGATGATAAAATAAACACATGGGCTCATAAGAATTTAAGTGATAAAATAAAGTAACTCAAAATTAGAAACACCTTAGAACCTTAGGGTTTTAGATCAATGACCCAAATCTTGAAAACACAATTACTAGGGTTTTAACCAACACAGAACTTGGATTAAAATCTTTGAAACACATGACCTACCAGTTGGGATAAAAACATTTGTGTAGCCCTAACAGAATATTGTGCACCCAAGGAAACAACATTTGAAACATTTCACACCCTTGGATTATGTCCCAAATTTAGCCAGGAACATTAGGATGACAATCAGAGACCCCAGTTATAATTATAGGTTGTCAGGATCAAGAAAAATGGGAAAAAAGACCTCAAAATCACAAAAAAGATGTTATAGGTCCTAATTAGAGCCATCAATAACGGGTGCTAAGTTTTTAGGATGATACACCACTAAAGGTGTATCATCCTCTAGGGTAGAAAACTGATTTTACAATATGTCCACTAAAGGTGAATCATACTCCAAAGGTGGAAAAGTGATAAGTCCACCAAACATGGAAGTCCCACTTACTGGGAATACCAAAGACGACTTGATCAATCTTCTCTAGTGAATGAAATTTTGGCTTCTTTCTGGGTAGATACCATTGGTATTCTTCTAACATATGACATTCCCTTCATTCCTGTATGAAATTCCCATGCAACTACCCCATCACAGCAGTTGCACCCTTCATTTGAATCCCTGAGCTATCCGTGGCTCTAAGCCTCAATCCTGGTATGGTTACTAAATCCACCCACATAGGTCACCCCAAGGTTTTTGGAGCACCAAAAATGAGGGGCATCCTTAAGTGTATTCTGAAATACACTTAGGCTTTCAGAATATTCATGGTTTCAGGATTCAGACTCCCCTATCCCTCTGCTAGAGGTTGTGGTTACTGGATATTATAATGATGTAACCCACATTGTCTCACCCAACTTGCTATTGCCTCCCAATATAGATCCCGGTGGGACTTATTCTAAGGAAAGGAGGTCACTTAGGGTTGGGAGAGGCTTAGATGCCATCCATGGACCACATTATTAAAACTTGAGTAGGTGGAGGAGCTACTTGAGTACCCTACTATTCTCGTCAGTCCTGGAACTTACCCGCTCAATCTTATCCCTTCTATAAGGGCCAAACCACCATTGATCACTTAATAGTTTGGTTAGGTCAAAGGAAGCTAATCCATATACCCTATATAGTTATAGACCTATCTAACTAGGGGTTGATACGAGAGGGAGGCCTTTAGTATCCCAGGTCTACTCGCTTTGCTCTATCCTTCTTATTTCAACATTGTTATTAAGTGAACAACATTCTAAACAACCTTGTTTTTATTACATGAATGTAGCTTTCAGGATTTAACTCTCTCCTCATCTACAAAAATTTAGGCATCCTCGTTAACTTGATGGGTAGGGGGTTCATGACATCCTTTCTCGTATCACATCTGGTTAGCTTGTTGCTACTTCTATCTATAAGTCACATTCTTAGTTGCGACATTACTATATTAGCAATATTAGTAACACTTCCTTGTCTATACTATTCATGCCCCTTCTTTATGGCACACCCTTTCCCGAGATTGAATTATGAGAATCTAGCCTAATCTATCGTCATCTAGCCTAATCTATTGTCAAAATGTGACTTCATCCATAAGAAGATTTTGGATTGCCCCGGGCCCTTTTAGTTTCTGAGCTAAACCTGCCCAAAAACCGTTAGTGGTTTTCTCTAGTGGTTTACTAGGGAAATGGATCATGAAAAAGTAATATTTTTTTTCAGGCTATTTCCTTTAGGGCCAGAACTATCAATTTTTCCAAAATAAAACTTTCAATTCTAGTTTGTTTCACCCATTAGTTGGGGTGCACCATTTCTAGACCTTCCCCTCTTCCAATTACCCTCTTGTAATTAGTGCACCATTTCCCTTCCCCCTCTTGCAATTATATTATAGGACCTCCTCCCTACACACATTAAACCTACTATTAAAAGAGGGATGGATAACCCTACCCTTAAAAGAGGGCCCTCCCCTTATATAATAGAAAGGGTGGGTTAGCTCAGCCCCTACCCAAACCCACCCTACCTTTCTTCACCCACCCTAACATAGTTTCTTTATCTTGGACCTACCCTTATAAAGGTTGGGTGAGCTCAATAGCGGATAAGCAGATACAAAAATAGATAATTACTAGTGGATAAGCTGATATAGAAGCGGATAATTAATAGCAGATAAGAAGATAATTATAGCTATTCGTTGCTAAATAGGATAATTCCTACTATCAACTGCTCATTACTATAATCTAGTTTTGTACTATTCTAATTCTATACTATAATATAGTAATGTACTTTAGTCAGTAAGGAACATAGTTTCTTTAGATTGTCCCTACCCTTATAATATAAATTCTTTCCCTACCCTTATAATATAAATGCTGGGTTAGCTCAGTCCCTACCCTCTTGCACCTTCCCCTCTTCCTAGTTGTCTCACTTAACAACAACAACCCCCACCCAAAGCAGTAATTCCCAACCCTATTCTATTCATTTGGAAATACTACTTTGGATAGATAGGAAAATAACAAAGGGAGAATGACCTCGACCTATCCAATAATATCCCTCCTAATGTCAGGTTGTTATGGGGCCTTGTCCTTCCCTTTATCATTCATTGGTAGTGCCTGTCCTAATTCCTCTGTAGTTCAAGCTAGGCTCCCTTCGCTTTGGGGCTACGAGTCCTATCCCTTCTCAGAGGAGGCAGACCAGTCCCAAATCCAATGAACTTGCCTTCTCCAGGTTGGGCTCCTCTTGGGAGGATCCCACCCCTATGAAGAATTACTATAATCTAGTAATGTACTATTATAATTCTATACTATAATATAGTAATGTACTATAGTCAGTAAGGAAAAAACTAGTTTCTTTCTCTTGGCCCTTCTTATAAAGGTTGGGTGAGCTCAACCCCTACCCAACCCACCCTAACATTTCGTTAGATTGGTCCCAACCCCACCTGCCCTAACAAATTTTCTTTAGATTGGTCCTAACCCCACAATTCCCAACCCCATAATTCATACATAAGACTCGCTTGTGGTCGGGAACCCCTTATGGGATTCCCTCCCTCTGGCTCTTAGGCTTAGTCTTACACACTAATTTTATATATATATATATATATATATATAGTGTCTCAACAATACCCCCATTTTAAAAGTAGTTTATATTGGTATTGCCCAAGCCCAGGGAGGGGGAAAGAAAGGAATACAATTTGTTTCTCCTTTCCTTTCCCAACCCCATTCTATTCATTTGGCAATGGAGTGATGTTACTTATTGATAAGTAATAAACCCCACCCCATAATTCATAATAATACCCAACCTCACCCTAACAAAGTTTCTTTATCTTGGTCTCAACCCCCTAGGTTAGGCAGGTTAGTTTCCCAACTCGAAGAATAAAGAAGAGCACCCAATGGAATACTTTATTTCTTGATAGGGTGCAAGGAAGGAAAAGGAACATAGTTTCTTTAGATTGGTCCCAACCCCACCCTAACAAATAACAATTGTTTTGGGATCACGTAATATTGTAGATGAAGACAAGTGATAATGTGATAATTCCACCAATCTTCTATTGTCTCTAAGTGAACTTAATTAATACATGTGTTTAAAACCTAGGAGGACTTACTAGGTGCAAAACTTAAATACACCAACATTTTTTATGTTGATGACATGTTATTGATCAATAACAATTAAATGGTTAGGACTTTAAAATTGTAACTTTTATCACAATATATTTTGAAGGATTTAGGGTCAATAAATTTATCTTAGGGGTGGAGATCAAAATAGATAGCTAACATAAGACTTTGGTTGAGCTATAGGAGTTATGTTGACTTTATTTTTTAGTGTTTAATATGGTATATTACGACCACTGAGTGCTACTATTTCTATAGGAACACATATTTAAGATTGAGAAATAACTACATACACTAGAATAGATATTGCCCAAGTAGTAGGAGTCTTAGATTATTTATTTGTAAATATAGATAAGGAACACTAGGAAACAACTATGAGACTCTTAAAACAATTATGAGACACTATAGCACATTCTATTCATTTTTATGGTGGTGTTGCAAGTCACTTACAACCAAGGTATAACAGTTCCATGGGTTTCCTGTAGTCAATGGATATAAGTAGTACTCTAATATATTTACAATATAACAATGGAAATTACACTTTTAGTAATGTTATTGATGACTTGTGACACTTGGAAGATATTCAAGAATTTAGAAACTTAGATTGGGTATGAGATATGGATAATATGGGGTTAGCCATTGATTAAATTAACATTATTTATGATGTATTCAATTGGATAAGTAACTCTCAAACTGTGGCTACTCTTTCCATGACAAAGGTATATTTTTATGGTATCCAATCATGTCTATAAGGAGATTATCTAGCATAAAATATTATTTTTTAATGTTGATTTGAATTAGCGAGTGGTGAGGATTAAGTGTGATAATCAACATGTACTTATCTTAGTATAAAACTGTAAGTTTTAGACACACACAAAACAAGTTAATGTTTATGTCATTTTCATGATACGGTGGAGGATGGAAGCAGTATATTGGAAAAATATAATACTTTGGTGAATTTTGTAGATAGTTCATAGATATATGATAAATGGGAGAATATATGACAAGTGGGAGAATCTTTCGATTGGGTGTCATACACCTTGAAAACCTTGATTATTACTTTTTATTATTCAATCTACCCTCATCAAAATAGTTTTCCTCTTGAGGTGACACTTTATGTCATGTGTATAGATTTACTTATGATGCATGTCTTGTCTATGAAATTCAAATTAGGGAAGGAAAGACAACTTCCTTTGCTAAATGATTGCACAAGCACTACACTAAGATTAACTAGAACTTATATTTAAGGAACCTAATCTACCATGGGTTTATTAAGTAGAAAATATTATGCTAGTTAATCTAACATGTCTTTAACTTGAAATCTATAGATTTTATAAGAAGCTAAAAAATTATAAAATAAATGAGTTGTTGTTTTTTACTGTAAAATAAATTATAGAATCAATGCTAGAAATATTAAGAAAACAAATAGAGATAAGGAAAAAGGAAAGAATTTAAGAGAGAGTTGAAAGAAGAATTTTACCATAACCAAGTTAAAGAAAGGTTATTCAATAAATTTCACCAAAAGTACCAAGAAGCTCAAGATCAACACCAAGACAATGTTTTTGAAAGGGGAAAACTAATAAAAACCCCTTGTGCATAAATATGAATGAGGCAAGAAGCAGAGAGAGAGAGAATTACAATATTGCAAGAATGAGAATGAGAGAAGAGAGAAGAAATCCAACTTGTGAGAACCAACTTAGAACCCCTATGAGAACCCTAACAAGTGTGTGAGAAGCATCTCTTAAATAGAGATGAGTGGAGGAGTTTGCATGTAACTCCCATACTCTATGAATGCCACATTCACATTTGGTGTGTGCCATGTGTAAGAATACTCTTAAGGAGGAATATCTAATTTCCTTATTCAAGGAATTACAAATATGAGACATGAACTGATGACATATAACTGATTGAATGTTAGATAATGTTAAGTTGAAGAGAATGCAAGACATTAAATCAATTAATGGTTTGTATTGTCATTGATGTCAACTTGATATCATCTATACGGTCATTTACATAATGCCAAAGACTTTAAAGAATCAATGGAACAAAGGTTATGCTTTCAGCAATGCATAAAAGTCAATTATTCACTAAATGACAGACAACACTGATGGAGTGCACACCATCAGTAAAGCCAAAGAAGAAAATTCACAGTGACACCCGACAAGCTGAAGACAATGTTTCCTGAGAAAGAAAACCACAGGTTGCCCGACGAGCTGAAAATAAGAGTTACCTGACAAGTAAAAATCCAATAATGCCCGACGGATGGAGATCCCAAAGCTAATTGGAGTCACACCGACGGAACTGGTAGTTGTAACTGACGACTAACTGAATATTTGACCAACGGAATAGAGAGTTTAGAAAATGACAAAATATCTAGATGGCAAGAGCTAAAGATAGACTTAACTGGTTGTTTTCATTGTTTTATTCGACCAGAGTTAAGTGATTGATTTAAAGCTGATTTGTATAGTTGGCAAGAAGATTACTACAAGATAAATCAAGAGTTATGCTTTAAATCAGATTGGTTGGATTTTTTTTCACGCCAAGAATCAAGAATCAAGAATCAAGAATTAAGGAATATCATGTCTGTATAAGAGACAAGCATTATTCATTCCATATATACATGGAAGGGGAGTGAATCGAAAGAGGATGTTGAAGAGAAACTGATGAAGGATAACTTCATACAGTCCTAATCAATCAAGCTAAGGGAGAGCTAAATAATTTTGCAGACACTGACAAATAGTGAGCACAGTATCATAGAGCAGCATATGTGGAGCACAAAGAATTGAATTGGTATATTGATCAGAGAGGTAATGTACTTAAATAGATCTAAAAATCTGCAATTCAAGTTGCATTAAAAATAGGTCATTTTGTTTCAGTTTAACCATTGAAACATCAAGTCTCTTAACAAAGCAGGACTTAACGGTCTTCTATATATTGAGGTACATCCCAAGGAGTGCCAAAAAGGTTGATTCATGAAAGTAGCACTAGATTTTCCTAAGGCCTATTGATAGTTTAAGAAAGAGGTTGATTCAAGGATGGTAGCAAACTGAGTTGCCCGATACTAAGTGACAACCTATTTGTATAAAATCCTCTAACAAGGTCACACCTAACAGTGTGTTTTTAACCTTTAACAGGGTTGGCTCTTAACAGGGCTCACTTCAGAAGAGTGAAAATTTGGGGTACTGGTCCCAGTGGTTTTTTCCCTCAACAGGATTTCCATGTTAAAATCCAAGTGTTATGAGTGTATGGTTTATTACTTTACTGTTTTACATTTCACATATGCATTTTTGGACATATCGATATACTCTGCTTATTTACTGTATTTTGGTAAATAGTTATACTGCATATCGGTAATTGTAGACACCCTAAAATGGACAGGCTTGCGACTTTACATTAAAAACACTAATTTTCATCTATTAATTAATGGTTTCTTAATCATTAATTAATCACCTATTTTCTTCTAAATTCATTTTCTCAAATCATCTAATCCAATTCTCAACATTAATTAAATAATTAATTTTATTTAATTAATTAAGCTTCAATTGATTAAATTACCATTATTTAATTAATTAAACTCAATTTCCTATAGTTTAAATCAAATATTTAAACTTACTAATTAAATTCTTCCAATTAAATTAATTTCAATTAAATTAATTTAATTTCATCAAATAA
>MU225689.1:462133-542457 GCA_018584345.1 Thuja plicata
TTACTAACAATTGGTATCAGAGCTTGTGTGCTTAGAAGGAAGGTTTCAAGACCTAAGTCAAAGATCACAAGATGAATAGACAAGATGTGCCCAAGTTGAACAAAGATAATTTTTCTTCATGGAAAAGTAGAATAAGACTCCACCTATAAGGTATTGGTAATGATATTACTCAATCCTTGAAACTGAATATGTGTTTCCCACAGGAGCACTAACAGTTGAACAAATGAGAGAGAAGCATGAACACAATGACATGATGATAGAACTTGCTTCCTCACTCACCAATGCTAAATTTGCGGATGTCAAAGAATGCAAATCTGCAAAGCAGATGTGGGACAAATTGAAGCTTGTACATGGTGGTGACAAAAATATTTTGAGAGCCAAGGCAGAAAGCCTTAGAGGAAATTTTGATGATCTCAAAATGAAATAAGGAGAAAACATCACTCATTACAACACAAGAATTAAAGAGGTATTCAATGCTATCTAAGGAGTTGGAGGTGTACTAGAAGAAGATACAGTGGTAAGTAAAATTCTAAGAACCTTACTGCCTACCTATGCTATTAGAGTATCTACCATTCATGAAATGAGAGCAGTAGAAAATAGTAATGTTACTCTAGACAGTTTAATTGGAAGACTGATTTCATTTGAAATGAATAACTTTGATAATAGTGTCTTACCAAACATAGAGTTTGCATTCAAAACTTCTATGAGAATAAGTAAATCAAGTCACAGAGACACTACAAGAAGAGATAGTGATAGTGAAAATGAAGAAGATGATCTTGATGAAATTGAAGCACTTATGGCCGGAAGAATGCAGAGAGGCAAAGGTAAATATAAAGGTAAATTGCCACTTGTTTGTTTTAATTGCAAAGAGATTGGACACTTTGCTGCATGTACTAAAAAAAGAAAAGATGACAGAAGTAATGATAGATCTTTTGAGAAAAGGTCTGACAAAGATGATTATAGAAGCTACCGACAATCAGAAAGAAGAGATACCTGAGACTACAAGGACAAAGGAAAGAAGGTCAGCTACCTAGCAAAATGCAAGGATGATGATACTGACACCGAATTTGATGAAGATATTGAGATGGTGTTTGTGGCTATAAAGGATGATTTAGATGATGATGAAGAAAGGTATGTAGAAACAACTCTCATTTCTAAAATTAGTAAAAATGATGTTTGGATCATAGATAGTGGCTGCACTCATCATATGACTGGTGATAAGCAAAAGTTTGAGACTTTTGAATACTATAAAGGCAGACCAGTAAGAATGGGAAATGACACACCTTGTCTAGTTGAAGGTAGAGGAACAATAATGTTGAATAATCAGATAAAGTGTGAGAATGCTTATTGGGTAAATGGATTGAATTATAATCTATTGAGTGTTTCTCAATTGAATAATTTAAGTCACAAAGTAGCGTTTGAAAATAAGAAGGCAAAGATCTTCAACAAATCTGGAAATTTGATTGGTACCGGTGAGCAGACAAAAGGTAACTTATTCTATCTAAATGATACTGACTCCACTTGTTTGATTTATACAAATGAGGACATATGGTTGTGGCACAAAAGATTGTGTCATGTGAATTTTGACAACATGATTAAAATTAGCAAAGAGAGAAATGTCAAAGGCTTGCCGACAATAACCAAGCCCGACAACATCATGTGTAAAAACTATCAAAAAGGTAAAATGACAAAGTCTAATTTCAAAAGAAAAGCTCATACATCTGATGCAATTCTAGAATTAGTCCATACTAATTTATGTGGACCTATGAGGACAAAGAGTTATTATGTAGATAGGTATTTTATTCTCTTTGTTGATGATTACTCTAGAATGATGACAGTCATGTTTCTAAAAGATAAATCGGAAGCATTCAAGATGTTTAAATGATATAAGGCTTTGGTAGAGAAACAAATTGGCAAGGATCTAAAATGTTTGAGATCAGATAGAGGAGGTGATTTTATATCAGATGAATTCACTAACTTTTGTAATGAGCATGGTATAAAAAGCTAGGTTTCTGCACCAAGAACACCACAACAAAATGGGATTGCTGAAAGAAGGAATAGATCAATAGTTGACTGTGCTAGAACACTAATGATAGAAAAAGGAATCACTCAAATATTCTAGAGAGAAGCTGTCAGCACTGCTGTTTACACACTAAACAAAGTACAACTGAAGAAAGACACTGATGGGGAGGTTACCTAACTCTCTGAAATTCCTACTCTCTTCTAGGAATCTCACCTGGAATCCTAGTCAGTTTAGGATTCTCTAGACTCACTCTTGAGTCTCTTAGGGCTACTCTCAGACCCTAACCAGAAGGATTTTTTTGATCCCTCTCTCTCTTAGGTTCCCTACCCACCGAAATGTATTACTCCTCACTGTATCTCATTCTTCATGACTGACTTCATTATAGTCATGCTCTTTCTGATTTATCTATCTCTTCTACAAGTCTCTCTAGCCGGACCATAGGCTCGCCTAGGACTTGTTTGCAAAATTGACTAGCTTCTCATCTAACACAAATATAGAAACAAACATAATGTACAAGGTGGATGCTTCTTGACTGTCACAATCCATCTAGCAGATTATCAGAGTCAAGAAGCACCCATATTATCTAACAGAAACAAAATAACACTTTACAGAAGTCTGAATAGAATAACAGAACACACAAAGTACAGACAAACTTCTTTGTATTAAAAATACAGAAGATTACAATATGCTTGACTAGTCTATTCTGTCTCTGTCACTAGCTAACTATCAACAACTGATCTAAACTGAACTATCTGAACTCAACTCTCTGAACTGAACTCCCCCTTTTCATAGATTATTCTTCTCTATTTATCTCTGGCTTCTCCTCGATTCTGTAACCCTGGTGGTTACCTGTCGATCTCAGTTCTCCAACTGTTCTCTGTTCTCCATTCTCATTTGCAACCTGTCATCACCTTCTCTGCATGGTCGAAACTGTATATGACTCTTTTTCCTATGTGTCTTTCTTTTTCTATTTGGCGGTTATGACCTTTTCAACACTTTCTTCTATTGACATGTCAGCACGTTGATCATTTGACTATTCTGTTCCTTATCGCATAGTCACGAATGAAATTGACATTTCATGTCTTGGTCTGCGACTAAGCGATTACCTGCTCGTCGCGCTCTCGCCATGCATTTACCTGACTTGGTTTTTACCTCGCGACTGAGCGATGACTCTTTATCGCGCACTCGCAATGCATTGTCCCGAGCTATGTTTTATGTTGCGACTGAGCGATGAGCTCAAGTCGCATACTCGCACTGTTCTTCCTCGATCTACTCCTTGTTCTGTGAGTCAGCAACGCCCATTGGTCGCGCACTCACTGTATGTTCATCTGAGCTGCTACTTGCTTAGCGAGTCTGCGATGCATGTCAGTCGTGCACTCGCAACTCTTTCTGACGAGCTAGCCATATCTCGGTGAATGAGCGATACAATCAGTCGCGCACTCGCTATGTTTCTACTCGAGATATTATCTACTCTGCGACTGAGCGATGGGCTCAGTGTCACGCTATCGCACAGTGTTTTCTCTGACTGTGAATTTACTCGCGAGCTTGCGATGAGCTCCTCGTTGCATTGTCGTGCACTGTCTTTTCTACTAGCCATCTGTGACTGAGCGACTAGTTCCTCATCGCGCACTCGCTCACTAATAGACTTAACTCATGACTAGCTCGCGAGTGTGAGATGCATTCCTTTTGCTGCTCTCTGCTGGTTCCGCGACTAGGCAAAACATGACTTGCTCATTGGAAGACTTGTATCAAAACTGTTATCAAAATGTTGGGGCTAGGGTTTTGAGCTAACCCTAGGGTGCTCTGCACCAGACACCAAGAAGACATTGTATGAGCTATGGTATGGATACACACCCAATGTGAGTTATTTCAAAATTTTTGGCAGTCAATGTTATATCTTAAAAGATGATAGAAATGGAAAACTTGACTCCAAGAGTGATGAAGGAATTTTTTTAGGGTATTCTACCAAGAGAAAGGCTTACAAATGTCTAAACAAAACCTCTAACAAAATTATTGAAAGGGAAAATGTAAAGATAGATGAATTTTTAGAGAAGAATGAACAAGAAAGCATTAAAGAACCAGAGGACTACAATAAGTTAACTTACAATGAGGAACCTAAAACTCTACCCTACCAAAAATGTAGAGCACCTAAGATATAAATCACTGCTCCAGAGCATCGGGCTGCAAATACCGACGGTTAGGATAATGATCAAAAAAATGTGCAAGGTGATGAAGAACAGAATGAAGATCAAAATAATGATCAAGCTAATAAACAAAGGACTATACCTATACTTGAAAGATATGTAAGGAAGAACCATCCAGAGGTCTAGATCATAGGAGATAAGAAAGCTGGTACAAGAACAAGAAGTAAGTCTTTAAACTCAAGTTGCTTAATTTGTGAGTTTGAGCCAAAATCTGTCAATGCTGCACTAGATAATGAGGAATGGATAAGTGCTATGAATGATGAGATTGAACAGATTGAGAAGAAAAAAACATGGTCACTTGTGCCAAGACCAGATGACGAGAATGTCATTGGTACAAAATGGATATTCAAGAATAAGCTGAATGAGAATGGAGAAGTCACAAGGAACAAAGCAAGACTAGTATGCAAAGGGTATGCACAAGAGGAAGGTATAGAATATGGTGAGACCTTTGCACCTATTGCTAGGCTAGAAGGAGTAAGAATACTACTTTCTTATGTTGCATACAAAGGATTCAAAGTATATGAAATGGATGTCAAGTCAACATTCCTAAATGGAATACATGAAGAAGAGGTATACATTGAGAAACCAGAAGGGTTTTTAGATCCAGACAAAAGGAACATGGTATGTAGACTTCACAAAGCCTTGTATGGATTAAAACAAGCTCCAAGAGCCTAGTATGAGCGAATTCATTCCTATCTAATAAGTATTGGATTCACAAGGACTAGTGAAAACAACAATCTTTATTTAAAAGAAGATACTGATGCTAACACTTTGATTACTAAAATATTTGTTGATGACATCATATTTGGAAGCAATGATATGCTATGAAAATAATTTTCTGATGAGATGAGAAAAGAATTTGAGATGTCTATGTTTGGAGAGATCAAGTTCTTTCTTGGTCTACAAATCATTCAACAAAGTGAAGGTATTTTCATTACACAATCCAAGTACATCAAAGAGGTCCTGAAGATATTCAAGATGGAAGAATCCAAACTAGTTGGAACACCGATGACTACTAGAAGTAAGTTAACAAAGGAGGACAAGACAACAGTGGTAAATCAGACTTTGTACAGATCAATGATTGGAAAACTCATGTATGTTGTACACACTAGACTAGATATTGCACATGCAGTAGGAATTATTGCTAGATTTTCTACTAACCCTAGGGAATCACGTATGACTACTATAAAAAGAATCCTAAGATATCTGAAGAATACTGAGGAATTCAGCTTATGGTATAGAAGAGAAGGCAAATTTGAACTAAAGGTGTTTACCAATGCTGATTGGGCTGGAAATCTTGATGACTGAAAGAGCACAACTGGAGGAGAATTCTTTATGGGTGATAAACTTGTCACATGGATTAGTAAGAAGCAAGGATGCATCTCTCAGTCTACTGCAGAAGCATAATATGTTGTTGCTGTTGCAAATTTCTCAAATATTGCATGGATCAAACAACAATTAGAAGGCATGCATATAAAGATCTTAGCACCAGTGATTATCTATTGTGATAAAACCAGTGCAATAAACATTTCCAAGAATCCAGTCATGCATGCAAAGACTAAACACATTGCAATCAAGTATCATTATTTGAGAGAACAAATTCAAGAGAAAGAAGTGACACTTGAGTATGTGGAGTCAAAAGAACAGTTGGCTGATATCTTTACCAAGCCACTGCCCAAAGATACATTTGAGTACCTGAGAAAGAGACTAGGGGTCACACCCTTGTCTACCAGTCAGTAAAAGACTGAAGGCTACATCAGCCTATATATTATCAGAATATAAGAAATGTTGATGTAAGCAAAGAGAAGAACTTCAAAGCTACATCTATATACAAACAGGTATATATCTGAACCAAGCACTAGAGCATAATGTTGTATTGATGATGGATAAGGGAAATTCAAGGAATATGTTATGGATAAGAGGAAAATGATTATTTGACATGAATATCAGATATTTAAAACAATTGGCAACAAACACTATTTCAATATTTGATTGGCATTATTGTCAAAGGGAGAGAGATTATCCATATTATCACATTCTTCTGAGAAAAGGAAGAGAGATTATCCATTATCAGATCACTCCAATAGGGAAAGATTATATCCTAAGGGAGAGAAAATTGTATGAAATATTACACAAAGAGAATGTTGCTAAAAAGAGGACAAGACATCAAAGCAGAAGAATAGTCAAAAGGAGAAAAATTGACACCAAAAGAGTTTCAACACATCAGAAAATAGAAAGCTGCAAGAAATAAATCTAAGCTAAAATAGAGCTTACCAAAGTTTAGACATTTATCAGTTATCAAACAAAGATTGGTAGTTTGATGAATCTCAACAATTGTATTTCATATTGTACTAGAAATAGTATAGTGTGATAATATAAGTTTTGTTTCCATCAATGCCAAAGGGAGAGATTGATGACATATAACTGATTGAATGTTTGATAATGTTAAGTTGAAGAGAATGCAAGACATTAAATCAGTTAATGGTTTGTATTTTCATTGATATAAAATTGATATCATCTATACGGTCATGTACATAATGCCAAAGACTTCAAATAATCAATGGAACAAAGGTTATGCTTTCAACAATGCATAAAAGTCAAGCATTCACTAACTGACAGACAATACTGATGGAGTGCACACCATCGGTAAAGCCAAAGAAGAAAAGTCACAGTGATACCCGACGAGATGAAGACAGTGTTGCCCAATGAAGCAAACCACAGGTTTCCTGATGAGCTAAAAACAAGAGTTACCTGACAAGTAAAAATCCAATAATGCCTGACAGACGGAGATCCCAAAGCTAACTGGAGTCACACCGATGGAACTGGCAGTTGTAACTGACGATTAACTGAAGAGTTGACCGACGGAACTGAGTGTTCAAAAAATAACAAAATACCTAGTTGGCAAGAGCTAAAGATAGACTTAACTGGTCATTTTCATTGTTTTATTCGACTAGAGTTAAGTGATTGATTTAAAGCTAATTTGTACAGTTGGCAAGAAGATAACTACAAGATAAATCAGGAGTTATGCTTTAAATCAGATTGGCTGGATTGTTTTTTACGCCAATAATCAAGAATCAAGAATCAAGAATTAAGGAATATCATGTCTATATAAGAGACAAGAATTATTAATTTCATATATACATGGAAGGGGAGTGAATTGAAAGAGGATGGTGAAGAGAAACTGATGAAGGATAACTTCATACAATCCTTATTAATCAAGCTAAGGGAGAGCTAAAGAATTCTACAGACACTGACAAACAGTGAACACAGCATCACAGAGCAGAAAGTGTGGAGCACAAAGAATTGAATTGATAAATTGATTAGAGAGGTAATGTACTTAAGTAGATCTAAAAATCTGCAATTCAAATTGCATTAGAAATAGGTCATTTTTTGTTAGTTTAACCATTGAAGCATCAAGTCTCTTAACAGAGCAGGACTTAACAATCTTCTATATATTGAGGTACATCCCAAGGAGTGCCAAAAAGGTTGATTCATGAAAGTAGCACTAGATTTGCCTAAAGCCTATTGACAATCTAAGAAAGAGGTTGATTCAAGGATGGTAGCAAACTGAGTTGCCCGATACTAAGTGATAACTTATTTGTGTTTGTAACCTTTAACAATGTTGGCTCTTAATAGGGCTCACTTCAAAAGAGTGAAAATTTTGGGTACTGGTCCCAGTGGTTTTTTCCCTCAACAGGGTTTCCACATTAAAATCCAAGTGTTATGTGTGTATGGTTTATTACTTTACTATTTTACATTTCACATATGCATTTCTAGATATATCAGTATACTCTGCTTATTTACTGTATTTTGGTAAATAGTTATACTACATATCGGTAATCAAAGAGAATAAGGACAGACAAGGAAAACTGACAGAAATTTAATCATTATAAGTATTTCATGGCATGCATCTTGTAGGGACTTAATAATCTGAGGTTTATTTGATTGGTGGTTAGTGATTAAAGGATAAATTTTTGAGGCCACTGATTCACATCCCCCCTCTTAGTTATTACTAACAATGAACTTGGTATATCTTTTAAATATAAAATACCAAGGAAAGATTAATTCTAACATCCCCCTTTAATCTTTACTTGGGGAGATGAGATCAATAGGTATCACACCCAAATGCTTACAATGATTTTGAGATGTTTCTTTTGAAAGAGTCTTCAGTAGATTTTCGATAGCTTGATAATCATGTATTTCATCATCTGGAACTATAGAGCTTGAATGGTACATAAGAATGTTTTCTAAGTGGATAGAAATTTGACAATTGAAAGGTGTAGTTTCTTGCGGAGGGGGGCCCAAATCTTCAAGTGACAATTGAGATTCTTGAGACACATTTATGCATTCTATATATTCATTTCCAGTAGAAAATACAGGTGGAGCATGATCAACACCCGAGCCTGAAATAAGGAAAGAACCACTAGTAGAGATCACATCATTGGGATCTCCTAGTGCTGAATCATTAACACTTTGGAAAGTAAAATCATATTGTGAATTTTCAGTCATAGAATCAGAAATGAAATCTTCAGTTGCATAAAACAAATTTGTAATGTATTCATCATAATATGAAGAATTAAGAGGAGTAGAGCTAGTATAAGCATCACCAGTATTATCATTATCCTCCACAAAAATCATAGGATTAGTACTATCATCATGAATTCCATCTTGAGTTATAAACATATCTTGCAAAGTAACATTAAGAAAGTTAGAGATAATTTCTTCTTGTTCAAAAATATCATCAACATGAGAGCAAGAATCATCAGATTGCATTGCATCATAATGAGAGAGACTATAATCACTTTGAGTAGGAAGATAGTAATCAAGAGGGTTATTCCAAGAATAGCCATCATCATATGGTTCATCCCAAATAGTATTTTTTATCATAGTGAAAATTAGACATCCCATAACGAATAGCAAAAGCTTGATGAGTGTTATGATTATGAGATTTTTGAGTATTAGGATTAGATGACTTCTCATATTTAATTTTCTTAAAACAAGTATTGATCACATGACCATATTTCCCACAATAATTACAATGAGTTCTATTATAATTGTTATGATAACAATTATTATGATTGTGATAAGAAATGTAAGATAAGAAATTGAGGGGGTCACAAATGTGTTAAGATGTTACTAAAATGTAAGGGATAAATAATGATGTGTGTGTATAGTTGGAAAATGGAAGCACTTCCATGGTAGTCTAGTTTAGCCTTATAGGTAACTAGTTTGGGATCATGTCAAGCACCTTGAATGGGTTCCTGACTTTGATCTGGCTTTATCCCCCTGTTCTACCCCATTTCCACTCTTTGTAGCCTTTTTCTGGCAACCCAGACTGAGAAGCTAGGACTTTGGCCTTGGGGTCTAGGTCAACCTTTTTGGGTCAAGGTTGACCTCAAACTTGACCTAGGTCAAAATTGACCTTTTTCAGGTCTAAGTCCCAAATTCCAAAATCTCAAGGTTTACGGATGTTAGTCTTTAGAAAAAGTTAATTCCCGCTTCCGGGTCAACTGTTTCAGACTTCGGGACAAAAAATCCTAAATTATATTTAACATAGGTCCTCTTCTAGGGGCACGGGTCCAATTAAGATTTAATTCTCCCATGTTGGCCTCTCTAGAAGATTGTGCCCTAATTTCATATAAAAGGAAGCTTTCTCCTCTCATTTTCTCTAAGCATGATTCTAAGCACTAAGACTTGATAATTGCAAAAGAGCTCAAGACTTGAAGAGTGAATTCCAAAGGTGAAGAAGAAAGATTTGAAGAAAGAAAAGTAGCCATTGAAGCATTCATCCATTCTCAAGCACTTCTCAAGCATCCATTTTCATCAAGGAGATCCATTGGCGGTCATTGAAGGATTCAAGCTCCATGGAGCCCTCTTGTTGAAGATTTATCCATCTGCATTCTTCCAAGCCTCTTCCAATTCAAGAACCCATTCAAGATTGGTGTTGAAGATCTAAAAAGAAATTGATTGAAGACATCCAAAATTCTACAATATACATTATACATTTATTTGGCACATCCATACTTGTGGGTTCAAGGATCTGATTCCTCTACAAGGACTTTTTATTGTAGGTACAAGTTTGGAACAATAAATCGGGACAAAGATTCGGATACCCTTTTCAGAAAACTTTCAGGATCTGAAAGAAAAATTTCAGTCTGAGACTTTTTAGGTTGATTGTGACCTAGGGCAAAATGAAAAATTCTAGCAAATGGTAACATTGACCTGAGGGTACAAATTGAAACTGTCTCAGAACAGAAAAAGATTTCTGGGTTTTGTCTGTCTCTGCGTTTCTGTTCTAGATCCAGTCTTAGATTTTCCAAAAACTCAACACATGCTTCAGAAAATAGCATTCTTTGGAGCTTCAATATTCAAGGTTAGTACATTTCTCCTATTCAATTCAATTAATTTTTTTAATATTTCTACATTTAAAACACATTCAAATAAAAATAATCAAATCAATCAATAAACCGGGTACTTAGATCTTCCTTCCTTATTCTTGTTTCCAAATGATTGATTAATTTATGCATTAATCCTCCCTTTTGGTTTAATCAACTTGGATCTCTCATTTGCACATCTAAGGATATAAGGAGAGCATCTCATTTACCCCCATAACATAACAAACAAAATAATTCAAATGTAACATATATCTATAAACAATACCATTTCTTATGATTCAATTTCTTATGTTACATTTTGGTGAACCCGCGATTGCCAACTCTTTCTTTTTGGTGTTAGATTTACATATTTTATGATTAGATCTTGCATGCATATTAGATTAGTTTTCTTTTATGTTCTTTCATTTCCTTTCAAAAATTAAAATCAACTCTATGCTTTCTAAATTAGTTCATTTACATTACATTGGTGTATGAGCTTTACCACTTCTAGTCCTACTTATAGTATCCCAGTTAGAAGAATCTGTAGACTCATGGGTTCGTTTGATCCTGAATCTTCCTCTCCTTTTCATAGGATCCTAGATGAAAACTTAAATACTCATGATTCCAATCCTTCTATGGAGCATAACTCTTCTCACTAATCTCATGATGAGGAGGATGCTTTAAGAGTTCCTCCTGAACAAGTGCAAAAAATTTCAAATGAACTTGTTGATAAAATGGGAAATTGACTTATCCAAGAAAACCATAATCAAGATTCTATTCAAGCTACAGAGGCTCTTAAGAAAGTCCTTAGTGATAGTGATCAAGGTGTTAATTTCTTGCGTGGTATCACTCATCTTGTGCATTCGAATGTTAAACCTTTAGCTCAAGAGGCTCAAGATCTAGGATATACACCTCCTATCACTAGTCAAGGACCTTCTTCTGTTCCTTTACCTAGAAATCCTACTTATACTCCTCCTTTGATGACTACATCTCTCCCAATTTCATCTATTCCTGTGAGTGTTCCATTGGTATCTTTACCCACCTCACAACCTTCATATCATAGTGTACCTTTTATCTATACTAATCCTCATCCAACTGTGGTTTCAAATGTTCCACCGGTTGCATCTTCTATTCCCACTACTTCCTACATATTTCCTAGTGTTCCTAACATTCCTATGCCACCCGTGTCTTCTAATAATTCTACAATTATTAGTTTGGCTCAGATTGTGTCATCTTTACAACAACAACTTGCATCCTTAACTCAATCCAAGTTTAGCATTCCTACATGTGACATGGGTAGTCCCTTATCCTTAAAAATTATCTGTGCTACTGTTCCTAAGCAAGCCGATATGCCTCGTCTAGAGAATTACAATGGTAAAGGCGATCTTGTTACTCATGTTAAAATATTTCAAATCCTTTGTAGTGATTATGCTCATAACCATAGGATTTTGGCTAAGCCGTTTGCTAGAACTTTTCATGATAAGGATTTGCAATGGTATTGTTCTTTACCTCCTTATTCCATTGATTCTTTTCCTAAACTTGCTAATACCTTCATTCAACAATTTCAAAATAACATTGGCCCACAAGTTTCCTTAACTGATTTAATGCATTTTAAACAAAACATTAAGGAAAATTTGACTAATTTCATTGGTAGATTTAAGCATTTGTAAGCTCAAATTTCTTATCCTGTTCCTGATATAGATATTCAACACATGTTTATTTCAAATTTACAAAAGAATATTACAGATAAGATTCTGCTTACTGAATTTACCTCTTTTCAACAACTTTGTGCAGCACTTCATCATTATCAATTACAAGTGAGTCAATTTGAGAGAAACACTCCAATGGCTCCTATTCCAGTTGTTAAGAGTGGCAATGCTCCTAATCCTGATAAATTTCAGAAACCTAACAACTATATCAAGATTAATAAATAGACGAATGCAGTTGCTGATCAAGTTGTTGTTGCATCTCAAAATGCCACTTCTGCATCCACTGCTTTCTGTATGAATCATATATTTACTCCTCTCTTTGAATCTTTACATTCCATTATGAGTAGGTTGTTAAGTGATAATATGATTACCTTGCCTCCTATTCGACCTCTCCTTCCTACTACAATAGCTTCAAAATCCTTTGATTCTCAAGCTTTTTGCCAATACCATCGCCAGAATAGCCATGATACTAAAAAATGTTATTCTCTAAAACATAAAGTTCAAGACTTAATCGATTCCAATGCTTTATCTATTGATAATCTTGATGGTAATGGAAACAAATATGTCTCTCCTCCTAATCAAAACCTTCAAATCTACACGAATCCTCTACTGTCATGCCCAAAAGTTGGGCAAAAACACACAAACAAAATTTTTTTAAAACACACTTAAAGGTTAACTAAACTACCTAAAAGGTAACTAGTGCATGCAGAACAGTGAAGAGGTAAAACAATAACCAGAAAGGTCAAACTTGATAGAATAGCTTTCATAACTATCCTATAGGGATCCCTAAGCTATACGCTTTGATCGGCATGCAAATCGAGATAGTTAACCAAAAGTCAACCAGAGTTGACCAAAAGTCAACTAAAGTTGACCAAAAGTCAACTATGCTCTGAATTACGTGAAAGGAAGTTACTAGGGCTTGTTAAGCCCTTAGAAAAGCTTACGCACGTAAAAAGAGATAATTGACTAAAAAGTCAACTAGTGTTGACCAAAAAGTCAACCATCTCCGAAGGGTACGAAACTGAAATCATAGGATCCATGGGGTACAGGGAACACCTGGTGCAAAAATTAGGATGGTCAGACTAGGTTTGACCATATTTGACCAAAAGTCAACCGTGCACGATATCGGTCAAATGAGATGATAATAACCTTACAGATGTATATCGCAAAAAAAAGGTCTGGCAAGATTCTCTTAACGATATAACGGCTCAACTAATTTAATAAAACAATTTATGACAAAAGGCTTATAAAAATGAAACGGATAATTTGATTTGTTAAATCACAATTTCAAACCTCACATTAATATAATAATTAACAATATTCCTATATAGAAATTTCCTATATAGAAATTAAAGCGCCTAACATTATAATTTACTAACATATGAGAGATTTACTAATCTATAAACTATTCTTTAAAATAAATGATAATAGCCATTTAATCTATAATTTAAAATCTATGTAAAAAAATAAATAACCTTTTAATAATGAAACTCAAATTTAATCTTAACAACCATTAATTCCAAAGTAAATCAACTCAATCTTTAAAATCTAATCTGATAAAAATAACTTTATTTTAAATTAAATGAATTGACAAAATTAAATTTAAGTTATTAAAAATCTAATTTAAAATCTACTCTACTAAAATAATCAATTCTAAGTTTTAATTCTAATCTTATATCATTATAATTTCAATTTAAAGGAATCTAATTTAATCCTTCTTTATTTTATAACTAACTATAATATGCATTATTAAATATCTATAAAGAAATCTAATAAGGACAATATTATAACATTATTTTAAATCATGATTAAATCAAATCAAAATTAGATAAAAACAAAATCTAAATCTATAAATTAAATGGAATCTAAATTTAAGTCAAATCTTAAAACCATATTTAAATTATCTTCTAAATTAAATCTAATATTCATCATGAAAATCTAATCTATAAAATAAAAACTAAATTAAATCTCTTTTTATTTTTTTTAAACAATACTTAAATACTAAAACCAAATCCTAAAAATAACCATGCTTTTAAGAAAGTAAAAATTTAAATTACTATTAACATAGTTTATAACCCTAGCAAGTTAAATCAAATTTAAAATAATAATCAAATCAAATCTGCATTTCTAGTTATCTCCAAAGCAATTATTTATTACTCTAAATCTCTCTTTTTATTTCTATATTATTAACCCTTAAATCTTTAACTCTATATCCAAAATTTCTAACCACGCATTACTCTTTTATTTATATAAACTTTTTAAATCATTAATTTAATCATCTAAAACTATTCAAAAAAATGTACTTGTATTCATTCTAAAATGAACTAAAGTTTATATTTATTTCTTAATCATATCTAATAAAACAATATTAAATCTCATAACATTGATTTTAAAAACTACCTTTTTAGAATTATAATAAAATATAGTACTTGCCCTAACAATCCTTATCATTATTTTTTTCAGGGCCAAAGGAGTCGGCGGTGTTTGTCCAGAGTCGCACGGTCCCCACCCCACTCATATACAGAGGGGGGCCGCGGGGAAGGGCTTCGGCCCTCCCTGCTGAAACCCCAAACAAAAAAATTCGTAAAATTCATTTTTATAAATTGCTGCAGCAGTTAGGTTTTTTTTTTTAAGAATGGCTTTCTTTTTTGTTTTGTTTTGTTTAAGCAACGTTTATAATATGTAAACTTTATTTACTATGATATCTTCTCAATGTGCATATTATAAATTGATTTATATATATATATTTTTAAAAGCATAAATATATTTTTCTTAAATCTGACTGGTGTAAAACATGTCTGTGTCAAAACAGCGGATATATGGAGACATTTTTTTTAAAATTTTATTGTATCAATAGAACCTATATTTTATTCCCCATACATTGATGGAAGGAATTTTTTAAATAGAGCATTTTAAATTTTCTGAAAAAAATAAATTCTAAATTCTTCGAAGTGTTAAGAAGTAATATTTCCATTTAATTTTGTTACTTAGTATAAAAAAGTAACTTTTCCTTTTGGTTAGAGAATATCTACTCTAATATTAACAATGACATTTACTTACAAAATAATTTCTAATCTATAGAAATTCCTAAGTAGCATAATTATATGATCATAATAGGAATATCCAATCATACAAGCATTAAAACATAATTATGCAATTTAAAAGTTTATTTCTCTACAAGGATCATTCATACTTTATAAGCATCTTTAGCCAAATATATTAAGTATAACGCTTTAAGAAGCCTAATTCATATTACAACAAGATATGATCATAAAATTTCCTCTTTTTTTTTTTTTTTATACTCTAAGTAACAATATGAGTAACAAAAGAAAATTCCACGATAGTATAAGGCTACAAATTCTCTTAAGATTTCATTGCAACATAAGGGGGTGATGGAATCCTTTAGAACTTCATAGGTTACAAATCTCTTGTTAGACTTTCAAAACTTACTTGCCCAAAGAAGACCTTAAACCACAAAGGTTACAAATGTCAATTTTTCACCTAGGCCTTTACAAGGCCACCCCCGAGTTTGGGGATCCAATATGGAACGAGATACAAACATGCATACAAAACTCAACTAACAATCATACATATACATAGAAATCACATAACAAGAAAACTTCCCATACAAGTTTGAACAAAAGGATAGGTCTCCAAGAGACCTTCCAGAATAGGGGTAGTGGTAGACCTCACTGTAGGAGAAAGTCAAGAATAAACAAGAACACACAAGCCTCACATGGACTTGAAAAGGACTATCTTCACAAGATGCAGTTCTGAATAACCTCCTTATGCCTCCTAAATGCCCTCAGGCCCTTCTTGGCATCATGGGTATCATGTTACCCCAAGTTTTTCCTTCCACACATGGGAGACTCTACACTAACAGGAATCATTTCCATCTACCCCTCCAAGGTTACTCTGCCCTCCCAAGGGTGAGTGTGCTTTGAAGACCCATTCGAAAGCAATCACAAAATAAAGACATTTAGAAACAAAACATTGAATTTTAAATATGAAAAATAAAGCTTCAAAACACATAGGAATCCATTAATGGAGTTTCAAGCTCAAGAACACACATGAACAAAAATAAATTACTTTAAAGAGATCCAACCTTAATCCAAAGCTAAGGTGAGAAGAGAAATGGTGTTGAGCTATCATTCCTAAGCTCCTTCTCCAAAAGCTCCTTCAAACTGAATTCTGTCTCTAAGGGTAGAGAGTGGGTGAACACTCAACTTATCCTAAATCATTCCCTAAATAGACAAACCTCCAACAAGAACAAGGCTTAACCCAAAGGTGAGGTAACTCTAACCAACCCTTAACTATCCACTTGCCTAACTCTCCATGGGTGGAGTCAAATGAAACTTGGGTAGAAGAGAGAGTGAGGTTAACCAAAGTTACACTCCTCTTCAAAATTCGCTCAAGACTGAAAATGACACTTAAAGGGAGCAATAAATGAGTTTAGAGGCTCATTAATGATGAAAAATGACCCCTAACCCATAGGATACCAAGTTGGGTGACTAAAACTGACCCCGGTTACCTCCTAGGAGTCCAAAAGACCTTCTAAAACTCACCCTGAAGTTAACCTATGGATTTCTAAGTCAAAAGACTTCTACAAACTTCTAACCCTGGGGTAAGCTTGGGTACTACTCCTAGATGACCTTAGTTAACCCTTAACTAACCTTGGTTTCCCCTTTACTAGCCATGTCAATAAATAAATTACAACAATTGCCAAACTTGGCACATTAAATTAAAACAAATGACATGACTTATTCACATAAACATTTACTAATTTAATCACACACATGCAAACCACATTTATGAAATAAACACATAACAACGAGGTCCATGTCTCTTTATATAGACAGGACCTTGGAAAGCACGGGTATTTACATAGGTTCCAGTACTAGGTCCCCAATTTAGATCCATGGTCAACTTTTCCTGCACACTCAATGCACACATCAGTAGATCTAAAATAACGTGATATAAAAACATAACACGACATCAATAATATACATGCATATAAACCATATATGTATTAGAACTAAAATAACCTAGCATCGGTTTCCTAAACCAAATTCATCATATTACATTCATACATTTAAACCCAATTAAGACATCATCATAACTAAAATTGAATCAAAATATAACGCATCTCAAGTGTACCCTGATTACATAATCAGGTACTGAATACATAATCAGGTACTGAATACATAACTTAGGATTCAACAGATCCTTAAATACATAAAAGTCTCCAAAAGTCAAGGTATGTCTAAATACATAATCACTGAAAGCATAGAAAGCACTGAAAGAATAACAAAATAAAGTAGTGAAACAAGGACTGACTGAGGTGGGTCTCACATCTACCTACACACGATACACACACTATCGCTCAACCATCTTTTGTGGATATCATTTAGGATTCAAAGATGGATTATCTTAATCACATTGTTAATCATGTGGAAAGTGTTGTTGCATCTCAACTTATTGTTCAAGATCCTTCGCCTCCACCTCAATTTCCAGTTCTACCTAAACCTCGGAAACAAACTAAGGATACGTGACCTCAGGAACTTTCAATTACCTTTGATGATTTTGAGACTATTAAGGCTCCTGATGGTTCCCTTTATATTTATGCTAGGATTGCTAAGATACCTACGCATGGTTATCTTGTTGATCCCACATATTTAATCAATGTTATTACTGAGGAAAATGTTTTTATGAAAGGCCTACAACATGATTGTTATGATCCATCAGATGCATGGATCCAAACTTGTAATGGTTTCCTCTATCCTGCACTTGTTTCTATTAACTTGCCCGTTGAACTCTGTGGCGAGGTTGTAAATACTACCTTCATTATTGTTCCTACATCTGATCAATTTCAAGTCAAATTTGGTTTGCCTTGGATAACTGATATGCATGCTATTGCTTCTCCTATTCATAAATGTCTTAAGTTCATTGATCATGGAGAAGTAAAAACTATCAATCACAGTCTATATCAACCATCCAGGCCTAGAGATTGTGCTACTCTTGATTTCGTTTGGCCCTCATTACCTAGTTCATGTCCTCCTCTCCCTGACAACCTTTTTTGCTTATATCAATCCTATAAACATCACAAGATTGTTGAGATAAACATGCCTCAGATAGATCTCAATCGTGGTCTTTTGCCAACTCCTTCTATACCTCCTTTATCCATTACTACTAATTATATTACTCAACCTCCCAGTATTTCTATTCAGCCTACTGTGAATCCTACTAATCCTCCTACATAACCTATGAAGGAATCAGTGGTTATTCCTCCTAGTTCTCCACATGTGTCAAAAAAATCAAAATGTAATAAATCTTCTAATGAACATCGTAAGAAGCGTAGAGCTAATGCTAGGGCTCGTGCTTCTCTTCTTCAAAATTCTCTATCTTCTTTTGATCAACCTATGCCTGATGTATTGAAATAAGTGAATATTCAAAATGATGTTAAGATGAATGAATGTGATGATCCTATTTGCATCTTAGATCCAATTTCAATTAATCTTGATGAGGAGGATACTTTAGATGATCCTATTGATCTTAGTGATGAATATGAGACCATTGACCTTGATACTGATTTACCTCATATGCTTTCAACCCAATTGACAATTACACCTAGTATTAAGCAACGCGATTCTCAAGAGGATCCTTGTTTGAAACTGACTATTATTCCTACTCTATTGGATATACCCTCTTGCGAGTTTCCCACCTTCCCTAAATGATATAAATCGAGATGGGGAGAGTAGGCGATGTGCCTGATTGGCTTATCCTTCGTGGTTCTACTTTCTTTGGGGAATGGTGTCAATTCATCTGCAATAATATCATATCTATATGTACATGTTATCTTATGATCATACTGAACCCACAGTAGGTAGATCCCTTCTGTGTTCTTTGTATGTTTATGTGATATTTCCTATGAGTTGTCTTCATTTGGGGGCATCTCATAGTGGAAACATAATCGATAGAGTTGTTTATGTTTCTGTTCAAGCCATTGCTCCTATTAAAGTGTTAGCAATGAATTTAACGTGGGGGCATACACTCTACTCACTTTTTGCACACACACACATTCAAAATATTTTCAAATACTTAAAACTTTTTCCCTTTATGGATTAAAGATTAATCCTTAAAGCATGGACATTTTACTTTTTAGGATCTCTTGATCCCTCCAGTTTAAATTTACACGGATATCTTGATCCCTCCAGTTTCAATATACAATGTTTTGATCCCTTAAGGTCAGAAGGTGTCCTTAAGAATGGATCTTCCTAATGGGTTGACTAGTGAGTAGCCACATTCACTAGGCGGTTCAACTCCATCTTTCCAGTTACACTTTTTTTCTTGTATGGTTCACAATGGGGCATAAGTTCTCATTGGGAGAGGTGACCATACCTATCTCTCTCCTTCTCCTTAATTGGTGATTTCTCTCTTATCGTGATCTTAGGGTCGATACAGACTTAAGTCCCTTGGGGGCTTGAGGATTTCTTTTTACCTTTATGATTCCAATAATATTATCTATTCTTTATGATATCCTTTACCAAGAGTTTGTATTGAGTCCATACTCTTGCTAAAGTGGGGGCTAATTGTATAGTCAGAAAATGGAAGCACTTCCATGGTAGACTAGTTTATCTTTCTAGGTAACTAGTTTGGGGTCATGTCAAGCACATTGAATGGGTTCCTGACTTTGATCTAGCTTTATCCTCCTATTCTGCCCCATTTCCACTCTTTCTAACCTTTTTCTAGCAACCCAGAATGAGAAACTAGGACTTTGGCCTTGGGGTCTAGGTTGACCTTTTTGGGTCAAGGTTGACCTCAACCTTGACCTAGGTCACAATCAAACTTTTTCAGGTCCAAGGCCCAAATTCCAGAATCTCAGGGTTTCTGGATTTCGGTCTTTGGAAAAAGTTAATTCCCACTTCCGGGTCAGCTGTTTCAGACTTCGGGACAACAAATCCTAAATTATATTTAACATAGGTCCTCTTATAGGGGCATGGATCCAATTAGAATTTAATTCTCTCATGTCGGCCTCTCTAGAAGATTGTTCCCTAATTTCATATAAAAGGAAGCTTTCTCCTCTCATTTTCTCTAAGCATGATTCTAAGCACTAAGACTTGATAATTACAAAAGAGCTCAAGACTTGAAGAGTGAATTCTAAAGGTGAAGAAGCAAGATTTGAAGCAAGCCAAGTATCCATTGAAGCATTCATCCATTCTCAAATACTTCTCAAGCATCCATTTTCATCAAGGATATCCATTGGTGGCCATTAAAGGATTCAAGCTCCATGGAGCCCTCTTGTTGAATATTTTTCCATCTACATTCTTCCAAGCCTCTTCCAATTCAAGAACCCATTCAAGATTGGTGTTGAATATATATAAATAAATTGATTGAAGGCATCCAAAATTATACATTATACATTATACATTCATTTGGCACATCTATACTTATGGATTCAAGGATTCAAATCCTCCACAAGGCCTTTTACATGAGCAAGGTGAATTGTTTCATTTTATTTGTTTATTTCTGCAATTTCAATTATATATTTAAGGTTAATTCCAAAACTAGGGTTTGACCAAGGAAAACCCCTCCCCCAACAAACAAATCCCTTTTTCTTGCAGGTACAGGTTTGGAACAAGAGATCGGGATGGAGATACAAATACCCTTTTTAGCAAACTTTCGGTATCCGAAAGTAGAATTTCAATCTGAGAATTTTTAGATCGATTGTGACCTAGGACACAATAAAAAATTCTGGCAAATGGTGACATTGACTTGAGGGTACAAATTGGAATTGTCTCAGAACAGAAAAAGATTTCTGGGTTGTATCCATCTCTGCGTTTCTGTGCCAAATCCAGTCTCAGATTTTCCAGAAACTCAACACATGATTTAGAAAATAGCATTCTTTAGATCTTCAATATTCAAGGTTAGTACATTTTTCCTATTCAATTCAATTAAGGTTTTCAATCTTTCTACATTAAAAACACATTCAAATCAAATTAATCAAATCAATCAATAAACTGGGTACTTATATCTTCCTTCCTTATTCTTGTTTCCAAATGATTGATTCATTTATGCATTGATCCTCCCTTTTGGGTTAATCAACTTGGATCTCTCATTTGCACATCTAAGGATAGAAGGAGAGCATCTCATTTACCCCCATAATATAACAAACAAAATAATTCAAATGTAACATATATCTATAAACAATACCATTTCTTACGATTCAATTTCTTATGTTACAGTGTGATATAGGAATAGTGGAGAAGGTAATATTGTCCTCTTAATCCCAAATTTCATAAAGGGAAGATCCAAATTGAATAACCCAAAAGAAAGGATTAATGCATAAATGAATCAACCTATTAAGAATAGAGATAAAGAGAAAAACCCTAACTTCCATTTTATAGAAGAGAGTGTGTAATAGATTTAGGAAGATTAAAACTTTAATTGAAATGAATTGAAGACAAGTACTAACCTCAAAATGCTACAGATCTAAAGAATGTTATTTTTGGGTGTCTGCACTGAGTTTTTGGAAATTGTGCAACCGAATCTATAATAGAAACGTAGAGACAAAGAAAACCCAGAAGTCTTTTTCAAATCTGGCTCAGTTCCAATTTTGATCCAAAAATGAATGTCACCTTTGACCCAAAATTTTTGATTTAGACCCAGAATCTCCGATTATGACCTAGAATAGAATGCCAATTTTGACACAAAATGTTTGACATAAAATCTGTTTCCAAATCTCCAGAGTTCACTGAAAAGGGTATCCAAATATGCACTCCAATTTGATGTCATATACCTGTACCTACAAGAAAAATGGTTTTGTTTGTTGGGGGGGAGGGGTTTTCCTTAGTCAAACCCTGAGTTAGAAATTAACCTTGAAATAAATAATTGAAAATAGAGAATGCTAGTAGAATTAGATCTAATAATGAAGCTATGATACTCAATAGACATGCAATTGTACTTCGAATGTAAAAAAGTATGTAAATATGAAAGCTTGGACTCAATATTAAAAACCATAAAACTCCATGATTGTATGCTTGGAATCCACCTTGAAGGGAGAATTAATGAATCTTGAGGATGCACAAAGGATCTTGAAGGAAGATCACACCACTGTGATGGATAGATCTAGGGTTTGAATGGTGAATCTTGAATGCTTGAACCAAATCCCTTCAAAAGGATTGAATGCTTGAATCCTTGATTTTCAATGGAGAAATTTAATGTTTAAGAGGAAGACTTGAAAACCTTGATTGAACTTTTAAAGCTTGAGAATATGTAGAATTATTGATGGTTGTTTGATTGTGATTATGCTTCTTGGATAGATAGCTTTCGTACATAGAGAAAATGAGAGGAGAAGGCTTCCTTATATACCAATCTAGGGCACAATATTCTAGAGAGGCCTACATAGGAGAATTAAATTTCCATTATACCTATATCCCTAGAAGTGGAACTATATTAAATATAATTTAAGAGTCGTCACTTCAGAACCCAAAACAGCTGACCTGAAAATAGGAAATGAACTTTTAATGACCCCCTAAAACTGACAAAATTTCAAATTGAAAAGGGGGACCTGGGTCAAAATCAAGGTCAACGTTGACCTAGGTCAAGGTCAAGGTAGAATTTGACCTAGGTCAAGGTCAAGGTTGACCTTGACCTAGGGAGTTAGAACCCATGGAAAATGTGCCAAGTGGGATAGATAATGTCTGGAGAGGCCCAAGCAGGGTCCTAAATAGGCACAGAAGCATGAGAGAATGTAGAAATGAGAGGACACTACGATGAAGGTCAAAAAAACCCCCCAAGGAGGGATAAACATTATTAACATGGAAGTGCTTCCATTTTAAGATGATACATTAAGCCCCCACTTTAGCAAGAGTATGGAAATCAAACATACTCATGGTAAAGTTAGAAGAAAGACTCCAATGGATCACAGCGAGGTAGGAAATCACTTAGTCAAGGACATGAGCCCCTAGGCCAAGGATTCTAACTCAACATACACACACAAAGGTATGAAAGAAAAGAGAAAATGATCATAGAAAGCATACATGAATACATAAGCAAGACAAGAGCAACACTATAAATAACATAGCTTCATGATCTAATCCTACTAGCATGAAAGTGAAAGAGACAAAATAGAGAGTGATTACCTCACCTAGTACGATGCCCATAATACCATGAATCACCAAGGAGGGAGAGCCCAACAGTTCACCCATAAACTGTGCTTTGTAATTGTATTGTGTCTTTTGATAGCTTTTGGAATACCCATATATCCACATTCTTGTATCACTATGAAATATAAAATGCGTGTCTTTTCAAGATTTAGAAACTTATGTGCATTACCTTCCAAGGATTTAGGATATTGGAAAATGTGTATCTCTTCAGGATTTAGCAAATTATGTGTGTTACCTTCCAAGGATTTAGAAAAAATGCGTGTCTCTTCAAGATTTAGCAACTTATGTGCGTTACCTTCTGAGGATTTAGCATGTTGTAAAATATAAACTATACTATAAGGGAGACCTAGGTAGGATAAGGAAGTGAAAGAGGATACCTACTTCACAAGGTAAGGAGATATCTAGTTTAACAACAATATACACTATATCCTTAGCAAAGAGTATTAACCCTTACCTCTAAGAGCATAGATAATCATGAAATGGATATGTCACATATGGAAATAGGATCCTCAAAGAGGAAGAGATCTTATCAGCAAGACCCCCACAGTAGAGGAGTGCTTAGGATAAAATGTCATCTTCCAAATAAAATCAAAGAGGGACCAAATATTTGATCATCAAGCCCCCTGCGACAAAGAGGAAGAGGAATCTTGGAATGAAGGAAGCTAACTCTAACCCAAAGCAAGAGAAAGAGTTTATAAAGAACATAATTTGCAAAATAAAGAAGAGGTGACAACCTAGGACAATCATCTCTTGTATAAGAGGGTATCCATAGCCAGAACATAAACCTTTATAAGGAAATAAATTTTAGAAAAAACAAATGCCTCTAAGCTAAGGAGAGTAGATCCTTAGATAGAGAAAGAAGGAAAAACCTTGCCCCCCAGGAATGAAAGCAAGAGATATATCGATTGTATCAAGAGATGTTGTAGCAAAAAGATATCTTTACAAAATAAATATCCTAGAAAAGATATCATGAGTGATTATGAGAAAAGGAAGTATGTATACTAATACAAAATCATAGGGATAGAATATAGAAAGAATAATTGATTAAGCTCAAAACAAAAATACATGCTAAGAGCATAATGGATCCTAGAAGATTGGAAGGAAATACCTCTTGCCCCCCAGTTAAGAGATAAGAGGAGAAAAATAATTTAATTTATAGAAGAATGAGGGGAATACCCTATATCAAAATTATGAAGAAATTGTAATATTGCATGGGAATGAGACATAATTCCTAAAACAGCTCTTTCTCTAACATATAGCTTGAAATGCACACAATCAACAAGTAAATGTGTATTACTGTAGTGAAATTGACATTTGTATTTAGAGAGAGCATTTTTTGGCATAGGTTTAAAGATTTCTTTCTTAGAATTCATTAATTGAACATACACTTTCTTAGCCACGTCTTGAGGAGTATCAGGGCGATCTAAGGAAGGTGTTGGAACAAGAACATGAAGAGGAGGGAAATGGTTAAAATAAACCACCTTGATTTGAGAAGGCATGAAGCCTATACCATGCATGTCTTGTTTAGGGGATAAATGAATCAGGTTTTTAATAACATGTTCATTAACACTGAGCCCTAAACCCTTATAGCCTTGTTTATCCACCATAGTGTATCATGTAGTGTACATATCTTGCAAAGCTTCTACAGGAGATGATTGATTATGGTGGTCATGAGAAAATTTTGTGTAAGGAAGAATAATAGGCTTAGAAGAAGTTTCTTTTTTCTTTCCTTTAATATCATCATGGATCAGATAAGAAGGGGAAGGTAAATGAAAGAATTCTTGCACATCTGCTTCATGAACCATAGTTTGAGCCCCATCATAAGTGTGGGAAGAACTAGGGATATAATATGGAGAAATAGGAATAAGAATATTAGGAATTAGATTAGGAAGGATAGGATGAGGATTAGGAAGATTAGGAACTAGATTAGGAATGATAAGATTAGGATTAGGAAGATTAGTAAATGGGGTATCATCGACCCAATGCTTCACATAATCCAAAATAGAAATAAGTCCACTACACAAATCCTTAATGAAAGTTTTGAAAGTGGGAAGACTAGTATTAGTTAATCTCATAATAGTGTGAGCAAGTGAAACGTGAAGAGTAACAAACATGAGGAAATGGATGATACTTTCATAAAAATCATAAGTACTATAAAGAGATGCCAAAAGAAGAATAATGAGGAAAATAACCATACACCAAAGCATCTTAAAGATTATCATAGTGAATGAAATGCAAGAAATGTTTTTATATTTTTATGAGTATGTAGATTTTTTCATTTTAAAATTCAAGAGCATAAAATAAAACTAGTTTAATATGTATGCAAAATCTAGTCTCTAAGGAAAAGAGGCAAAGCATCTAACACCAAAAAGAAAGAGTTGTCTATTGCGGGTTCACCAAAATGTAAGATAAGAAATTGAGGGGGTCACAAATGTGTTAAGATGTTACTAAAATGTAAGGGATAAATAATGATGTGTGATATAGGAATAATGGAGAAGGTAAGATTGTCCTCTTAATCCCAAATTTCATAAAGGGAAGATCCAAATTGATTAAACCCAAAGAAAGGATTAATGCATAAATGAATCAACCTATTAAGGATAGAGATAAAGAGAAAAACCTTAACTTCCATTTTATAGAAGAGAGTGTGTAATAGATTTAGGAAGATTAAAACTTTAATTGAAAAGAATTGAAGACAAGTACTAACCTCAAAATGCTACAGATCTGAAGAATGTTGTTTTCGGGTATTTGCACTGAGTTTTTGGAAATTATGCAACTGGATCTGTAACAGAAATGCAGAGATGAAGAAAACCTAGAAATATTTTCTGAATCTGGCTCAGTTCTGATTTTGACCCAAAAATGAATGTCACCTTTGACCCAAAATTTTGATTCTAACCTAGAATCTTCGATTCTGACCCATAACAAAATGTCGATTCTAACCCAAAATGTTTGACAAAAAATCTATTTCTGGATCCCGACAGTTCACTAAAAAGGGTATCCGAATATGCACTCCAATTCGTTGTCTTGTACCTGTACCTGCAAGAAAAATGGTTTTGTTTATTGGGGGGAGGGGTTTTCATTAGTCAAACCCCTATTTAGGAATTAACCTTGAAATAAATAATTGAAAATAGATAATTCTAGTAGATGTAGATCTAATAATGAAGCTATGATACTCAATAGATATGCAATTGTACTTCAAATGTAAACAAGTATGTAAATATGAAGGCTTGGAATCAATATTAGAAACCATAAACTTCCATAATTGTATGCTTGGAATCCACCTTGAAGGGATAATGAATGAATCTTGTGGATGCACAAAGGATCTTGAAGGAAGATTAGACCATCATGATGGATAGATCTAGGGTTTGAATGGTGAATCTTGAATGCTTGAACCAAATCCCTTCAAAAGGCTTGAATGCTTGAATCCTTGATCTTCAATGGAGAACTTGAATGTTTAAGAGGAAGACTTGAAAACCTTGATTGAAATTTGAAAGCTTGAGAACATGTAGAATTCTCGATGGTTGTTCTCTTGTGATTATGCTTCTTGGATAGATAGCTTTCATACTTAGAGAAAATGAGAGGAGAAGGCTTCCTTATATACCAATCTAGGGCACAATCTTCTAGAGAGGCCTACATAGGAGAATTACATTCCCATTAGACCTATATCCCTATAAGTGGACCTATATTAAATATAATTTAAGAGTCATCACTTCGGAACCCAAAACAGCCGACTTGGAAGCGGGAAATGAACTTCTAAGGACTCCCAGCAGTCGACAACTTTCAAATTTAAAAGGGGGACCTGGGTCAAAATCAAGGTCGACCTTGACCTAGGTCAAGGTCAAGGTAGACTTTGACCTAGGTCAAGGTTGAGGTTGACCTTGACCCAAGGAGTCAGAACCCCTAGAAAATGTGCCAGGTGGGATATATAATGTCTATAGAGGCCCAATTAGGGTCCTAAACAGGCACAAAAGTAGGAGAGGATGGAAAAATGAGAGGACACTGTGATGATGGTAAAAAACACCCCCTAAGGAGGGAGCTAAACATTCTTAACATGGAAGTGATACCATTTTAAGATGATACAGATAACATAAGTTAATTGAGATGCTAACAAAGGAAGAGCTAATTGAGAATGAATATTAGTGATAAATTTCTAAAATTGTCTAGGAAGGCATTTTTTTTAAATGATATGAATTAACCAAATTTCAGATAAATTTACTCCTAAACCAGTTAATTGACTTCAAAAAAAATCAAAATTAAGTAAAAATTCATCCATAGTTGTTAAATCCGTATACCTGAGATCCTCCAATTGATCTTGGAGTTGAATATTTCAAGATTCATTTGCACTCTTGAAAGTGTTTTTCAGAATCATCCATGTTGAATGTGCTTCAGTACAATGGGAAATTAAAACATATAAATCTAGATGTAAAGAAAAGCCTATAAGGCCTAAAGCCTCATCATTTTTAGTGAGCCAAGCATCAATATCTTCCTTAGAAGCAGTAGTAGCGAGAACAAAAGTTGCACTAGTTGCCACATCAAGAATATGTTTAAAGTGAAAAATAAAGTTTATATGAGTCTTTCAAGCGTGATAATTGGAACTTGTTAATTTAATCTCTGGAATTAATATTGACATAATGAATTAAAATAACCTGAATTACAAGTTGTAGAATATAATAATAAAGCTAAAAAACTAGTTTAACAAGAATATCAAACAACAATTTGTAAGAAATATTAAATATTAACAACAAATTTAATTTTTTTTATAAATTGATGAAACAAATTTTAATTACAATGAAATAAAGAATTAGCTGAAGAATTAAGTTTATAATGATCAAATGGAAAATGGGTTTAAAATGATTTTAGGAAATATGAAGTGAGTGAAAATGTAAAACACTTTAACTTTTTTGCTAAATAAATTTTAAACAAACTTTTGTTAAATATAACAAAGGAATCTAATGATTAATAACTGACTAATAATATTGCTCCAAGAAATGAAATGAATAATGGAAAGTGATGATGAAAAATGATGTAAGAATCTGCAACTCTATAAAGATAAGGAAGAAATGTTACCTGCATGTACCCAAAAAAGAGATTAGATATAAGAATAATGATAAAGAAATGATTTTAATAATGATTAGATGTAACCATACTGATTCTAATAATGTATGCAAAAAATAGACAAAAAACAACGAAATGAATGAAGATGTTGCTTGCTACGGGAGGGAAGAATTTGAACAAAGATAAGTTGCACAAAGAGGTAGAAAGGTAGAGGTTAAGAGAAAATAAAAATATAGGGAGGTGAGATGGAAAAAATACCAAAACCTGTGTAAGAATGAGCTAGGAATGCTGAATGAAGGCAGTGAACAGCTTGCATAGAGCTAGCAAACAACAAAGGAGAGCACAAAGCTAAGGAAAGAGTTCCAATGGTGAATGTGGATCTTGTCTGCCAGCGTGAAAAATCGCACAATAGTAAGGAGAGATAAAGTGTGAAAGGGACGTGAGAACAAAAAGTAAATTACTGTGCTACTAATGATGTGAGGGAGAGGAGGAAGCATAGGATTGAATGTTGCACTGGAAAAGACTAAAAAAGAAGAAAGGAGGCAATGCTTGGATGCTTAAAGGAGTGCGCTGAGATACAGACTTAACATATTAGATAGATTGCTAAAAAAAAAAATGTTATAGATAGAAAAGATGAGTAACCAGAGATCTTGAGAACAGAGAACCTACAATAAACCAATAAAATATAAACCTGCAACAAAGATATATTTAATTTTGAATCCTACAAGAATGTTAGAGCTGGAAAAAAAAAATGTTAGAAATATATATGAATACATATTTAATGATAATTTGTAGAACAAGAAAATGAGAAATCCCTTATAGTTTCCCGATAGAGGGTGAAATTTTTTAGAACTTAGAACTAAGAAAAAATTGGGTTTGGCAGAGAACCAGCCAAACCCAAAAAAAATTCCAAAGCCCGCAACAAATGTTAGATCGTGAAAACCTGCAAACACTCAAACATGGATTAGTGGCTTTGATACCATGTTAGAAATATTAAGAAAACAAATAGAGATAACGAAACATGAAAGAATCCAAGAGAGAGTTTCAAGAAGAATCTTACCATAACAAAGTTAAAGAAAGGTGATTCAAGAACTTTCACCAAAAGCACCAAGAAGCTCAAGATCAACACCAAGACAATGTTTTTGAAAGGGGAAAACTAAGAAAAATCCTTTGTGTATAAATATGAATAAGGCGAGAGAGAGAGAGAGAGAGAGAGAGAGAGAGAGAGAGAGAGCTCATTACAATATTGCAAGAATGAGAATGAGAGAAGGGAGAAGAAATCCAACTTGTGAGAACCAACTTAGAACCCCTATGACAACCCTAAGAATTGTGTGAGAAGCATATCTTAAATAGAGATGAGTGGAGGAGTTTTCCTGTAACTCCCATACTCTATGAGTTCCACATTCACATTTGATGTTTGCCATGTGTAGGAATCCTCTTAAGGAGGAATATCTAATTTTCTTATTAAAGGAATTACAAATATGAGACATGACCTTGGTTTATATTTTAAATATAAAATACCAAGGAAAGATTAATTCTAACAATCAACAATATGAAACTAGAAATATAAATTATTGGTAGACAAGAACCTAGAGGTAAAATTTGGGGGTGTTTTGATTGGAAACTAACTTACTAAGAACATATGCTAGCATGAAAAGTTTTAGTCTATATGATGAATGCACCCCAAAATCAATCTTGTTCCAAATATGTGCTCAATCCTATGCAAAAATAAGCAAGAAATATACAATATATAGTAGTGACAATAAGAATGCAAATAATAGAAATTTAACCTATTCAATCAAATAAAAATAATGGAATAACAAGATAAAGAAAGATACCAATAAGATCTTTTATGGTTGTATATCTTCTTAGAGAGAGAAAATGTATTACTTCAAGAGTCAATAAAAATGTTTTAGAGCTATTTAGAAGGTTGTTGGGAATGACCAGGCCCTTATATTGGTCTTTTAACTTCAATGGAAAGCCAAGAATAAAGATATTAAAAACTAGAGTGTGTTCTCCTAATGCATGTGTCTAGGAAGTAAGAGAAATTATAATATAAGTAGATATAAACTAAAATAAAGGATTATCACCAAATTCTTAGGAGCACTACAAAAGGAAGATGCAATAATAATGAAAAGATAGAAAAGTCAATAACAATGAAATAAGCACAATATCACCTTAAAAAGCTCAAGGAAGTTAAGGAGATGAGAGTTCCTTTAGAATAATATTGGAGTGGTGGTTGTGTACTCACAAGGAGGGAAAATGCCAAAGAAATATTGTAGAAAGTTTTAGAGAGCTTTAAAGTACAAGAGAGTGTCAATGTTAGTGAGACATTGTGTAAAAAGGTCAAAGATAGATTCAAAAATGAGAGGAAGGGGGGAGATGAAAAGGTTCACGAGTTGTTTGGATTTGTCCCAATTGATTACCTTAGGATTGGGTAGGTTATAAGTTGAAAAATACAAAAAAAAATTTCATTGAATAAGAAATTATAAGGTGATTCTAGCAACTTGTGTCACATGGGCACTTGTGTTACACTAGTGTAAAAGGAAAGTTTTTAAATTGTGAAAAATTGAGGTGCCATGAAACCCATAGACAATGGAAACATCACAATCTAAAAACATAGGGATACATGTCTATGATCAAAGAATTCATCAATATCTTGTTCATTGACATTATATTCACTTTTCTTTTTACTTGATTTTAAAAAAAAAAAAACTCTAAGGTTGGAGAAGAAAACTTAATAAATAAATATTGGACCCCTTCATGTTAAGTATTCTAATTATAACTCTAACCATTTTATAGAGAAATTCAAACTAAACAATTACTAATATATTTTAATTTTTTATATCTTATTTCTTTAATTTTAGTTTTTATCTAAAATCCTATAAATACTGAGGTATTACGAGTTTGGTCGAGTGCTCTGCAAATCTATGGTCATGTTTCCTTGCTAGGTTTTCGTTATGGTTTTCATACTGTTTGTTCACCAATAGGTTTCAAATTGCATTTACTACAAGAATTCAATAGGATTTTTAATGGCTTCGATCTGCTTTAGCACAACAGTTTCTACTGGTCCTGGAGTATTGGAATTGGGAGATTATGGCTCCTCTAGAGGAAATGACCCCGCAAGTTTATGTCATAGGGGAAATTTGCAAGACTAAAGAAAATGAGATTAGTAGCACTAAACTAAATGAATAACAAACTACTAAAACACATTAAGGCCATACTAATAATAGAAATGAAATTTAATCTATTGGAAATCAAATAAGCAATTAAACACAAACCAATAGATAACTCAAGCCTCTCTTGCTTCTCTCTTCTTCTCTTGAAAGGTTTCTTGGATGGTGCTCAGAGTTGATACTGTCAACACCTTGAATTGGACGATTTGAGAAATATGATAAAATGATTGTATGTTGATTATAATTAACTAAAAAACCAGCATAATAATTGTGCTATCAGAAAATCTAGGATTGGATTCAGGGTCTTTCAAATGAGAAATAAAAGGGTCTAAATAGAGATTTCAGACTGATCGATGGTTGAGATTGATCTTGTGCAAGTAGATTGGACGGACGAGATAGTTAGGGATGAAGTCAAGATGAAGACATCCCATTTTCGAGGAGAAAAAGAAAGAACATAATATAAATCAATTTTGGAGAAAATCAGTTTCCAAAATGCAATTGATTCTTTTATTAAAAGAATGATTTTCAATTTTCCAATTTTGAGGATGATTAAATGATTTTACTGATTTAAAGCTCTTTTTGATTTTCAGAATTCAGGATTCCTCATGAAATTGATTTTTCTGATTTTTGGAATTAAAACTGAAATAAATATTCAATTTAGAAGAAAGTGGAATTAAATCAAAATTAGAATGAAATTAAATTAATTTTGGGTTATTAATTAAATTGAGAAGAAATAATTAGTTAATTTAAATAATTATTTAAACTATAGGCATTTAGAAATTGAATTTAATTAACTGATAAAGACTAACTAATTAAGGTGAAATTAATTAAATAAGATTGATTATTTAATTAATATTGAGAAATGATTAAATGATGAAAAGATTAGGACATTGTGGAATTAAGATGATCAATTAAACAATTAAAGAATCGTTTAATCAGTAGAGGAATAATTAGTGATTAAATGTGAGCTCGCAAGTCTGTCCATTTTTTGGTGTCTACATTTTCCCCTCTTTGATACAATGTGGCTTGTCACATTGTGTCAAAGAATTTTCAGATTTGATCCTGCCCTAGCTTGCCCCGGTGATAATAGGTGGATTTTATGCCCCCTCAATAATTTACGTGAAAAAATGTGTCAGATGAGCATTAATTTGTTGAAAACATTGTACTTCTATATGATGATTATGTATGCACTCCTATATGATGATTTATGTATGCAATCTTATGTTAGTCATGATGTTATTGATGATGGATGCATTGATTATATAATCTAATATGCACATGTTTTTTTATTATTTTCTTATGCAATAAATGAATGAAAATCTAAAATGAACAATGTATTTGAGTACATGCATTTGTTAGTTAGAATAAAATTAGTAAGAAATAATAAGTTTATTGTGATCAACATGATTGATGTGACCAATTACTTTCCAGATTGTTGTTTCAACATTTATTCAGCATTGCACCTTATTTGAAAAGAAAGAGATACAAATGCACCCAAATATTCACTATCTAGATACTGCTAGTACCTCTGATAACAAGCAGATAAAAAATAAGGAATGTTCAATTCTTTTCTAGGGATTAGCACAGATTGTGGAATTGCATGGTTTCTAGATGTGTGACAATTCCTATCTCATTTATCCTTAATCATCCTTGCCCCAAAATTTAATTGAAATACTCCACAAACAACAAACAAAGAAAAAAATATTATGATCCATCATAGTGACTCTCACTACTCAGTGGTATCCTTGAGGAGCATAAGAATGTAATTGTGAAAGATAAATTGACAAAAGAATGACATGAGTGACCTAGTCAATAGCCTTACTACTCCTTGATTGGCTTGGTTTTGATGTTTGATTGTGGATGTGTCTAGTTTCAAAAATGGACTACCCGTAGAAGACTGATTTGTCTGATTTCGAGTGTATCCATCACTATCTAAGACAATTGATTGATTGAATTGATTCATTATTTGATCGATTGATGACAGATCATATTGTTGATAAAGACATGTTGTACAAGTCCATTGTCAATTTATGAATCTCAGTGCTTTGATTTGGATTGATGTTTGATGTCATTTTCAGCTTGTCATGACAAATTTTATTACAAGATTTTGATGTGTTTTGATTTTTTTTTGGGTCTATATGAGGATTCATGTGTTTGGAGTCATGGTGTGTGCGACATATCACATAGGTGAAGGCCATTATCAAATACACCCCATACATTGTTTCCCCTTGATGAATGTTTTTTATGTTTTTTTTTTGGATTATTTCAAGATCTTTTAAGATGTTTTAAATCATTTTTTTAGGACTTTTTTGCAAATTTTAGGGATTTTTTCAAGACTTTTATGCTCTTTTTAGGGAATTTTTTGGGAAATTATGACTTCCCCCAGTCTGGTGAACAAGTATAGACCAAAGGTAGGCATTAATGCTCAGGAATATTGTGCCTTTTTAGTATTCTTAGTGATATACATTCATTAAGTGCAAGCTAATCATTTTAGTTCATTGATGGCGAAGTGGGATTTCAACACTTGGCGCCTGTTTACTAGGTTTTCACCAAGGTACCTACCCAATAGTCCTTCTTGCAAGGTTTTCACCAAAGGGTGATTCTTTTCTTTTTACTTTTTTTTTCTATTTTTTAATTCTTTTGTTGTCACAAAGGTGCCTGTTTGCCAGGTTTTCACCAAGATAACTTTTATCTTTTTTAATTTTTTTGAATTTTTCTTAGGATCTCTAAGATGTACACTTAACCTTGGGATATCAAATATAGAACTTTGTTAGTTACATGTTGTTGATATAGCCAGAGAGATGATATCCTTCCTAAGTAGTCAGTTGATATACTTCATTGTTACATGATTTGTTGACGACGTACGATCCTAGACAATTGGGCTCAAACTTGTCTGGTTTAACTCCTTCTGCTTGAATCTTCTAATTATCCATAAGGATGTGGTATCCTAACTAAAATGTGCATGGTCTAAATCTCTTGTGATAATTTATTCGAAGGCAATTTTGATAGCCTTGTAAGTGATTCATTGCACTCTGACATTTATCATCTAGCAACTCCAGTTCACTTAGTCTAGCAACTCTATAGTCTTTATCTAATATGAAATTCTTTAATGATATTGTGAGGAAGGGAGTCCAACTTTGAGGTGTAGAACCACCTCTGATCCATATACTTGTTGGTGCTCAAATTGATAGATTGGATTTCCTATGGACTTGCCAATCCAATGTTGGGAAACTTGAGTGATTTGGCCAACTAACAAGTCACAACCAAGGCAAGGTTGGAACTTCTACAATTCTGGCTCTGCAAAACCAAGGTTGGTAGGCCTATACCTTGAGTTATCCTTCAAGTTACAAGGCTTTTTATAGCAGATAAGAAACACTTCAACCTTCTCTCTCAAGTATGGCAAGGAACTTGAAAGAAATCTAACAGAAATCAATATATCGTGAACTGTAAACTGAGATACTTTAAATAATTGAAAGAATGTTTAGTAAATGTGCATGTAATTTGAAATGAATAGATAGATAAGATAGCAAAAAAATATAAACAATGAACTGAATAACTATAATCCAAATAATGATTAGACCAGTGCCTTATTCTACCATGGGCAATAGAGTCAAGATCATTCCAATCTTATGTTCAACCTTATAGAAATTTTTACAAGAAAACTTATCACTTCAAAGGTGCTATGGAATGTACATGCAACCTAAAACAAATTCAGAGATATTTCAAAGGGTAATTCTTCTCAGATGACAGACCAATTGACTAAGGCCTCAATCAATAGAATTTAACCATGCAAAATGAGAAAACCAATTGAAAATATAGAATATGAATCAAATCAGGAAGCATGCACACCAAACTATCACTTTGAAGAAGTTCTATTGGTTTATCCAAGGGACTAATTGTAAAATGATAATGAAACTATTACACATGTGAAATAAAAAGGACTTATCTTTATTGATTTTGAAAAAATAGTACATCTAGGTCCATGTTATACTTGTTGATTAAAAACTATCCAAATATGTGAAATTGTATTATATTGTATTGTCCTCTCTTTACATTTTACATTATGTACATATATGTGTTTGAGTGGCTTTCACACCTTTTTAGGGTGAAAAGACACAACTCTTATTACAAATTATTTTGAAAAAACAATAAACTAACTAAAAAATAACTACCTAACTTTTGGATTTGATTTTGGTCAAAAATCCAAAACACCTTGTGAAAAGCTAATATTTCTGCTGGAGATAGGAAATTTGATTTTTCCAAACTGGGTTGTTTTTAGATTTTTAAAATTCGACCATATTTATCCTCTGTTGAAATCATCTTTGTACCAGGTCTAAATTCCAGCATTTTCTGAAGGCTTCAATTAGTTAGTTCTATTTATTTGTGTCATAAATCTTCCTTCCTTTGATCCATTTTTTTTTATGGAGAAACGTGATTCTTGATAATGGATTGGGACTTTTAAATTATCAAAAATTAGGGTACCACCAATACCTAGGAAAATGGTTTTTCTCTTGTGGGTGTTCTTATACTTGTTCTATATTCCCATAATGTAGGACTAAGCTGCAAATTCCAGTCTCGACTAGATTCAGTGACAATTTTCTTCAAGATTTTTAGGATTTTTTTGTTTGTTGCCTCAGCTTGGCCATTTCCCTGAGGGTAGTAAAATGAAAAGAAGTATTGTTTGATTTAAAACTTCTCATAGAGTTCCTCAACATACTTCTTAAAAAAGGTGAATCGTGATCAATAAGTATGGTTTGAGGGATCCCATAATGGAATATGATGTAGTTCAAGATGAACAAGGAAATCTATTTTCCAGTAATATATATAAGAGGTATATCTTCCACTCATTTGGTAAAGTACTTAGTTATTATAATTATCTATTTATGATCATTAGAGGAAATGGGTGTAATATTACCCACTAGGTCAAATCCCCACCTTGAAAAGGGTCATGGTGATGTCACGGGTTGGAGCTCTTGAGATAGTGAATGAATAAGATCTTTGTGTACCTGACATTTTCAACATCTTTGTACATACTTATGGGCATCTACCTCTAGGGTTGGCCAATAGTATCCCATCCTGAATATTTTATTTTCTAAACTATTACCATGTAAATAGGCCCCGCAAACTCCTTATGAACCTCATACAAGGCTCTCTGGGATTTTGTGGAAGTAAGACATCTTAAAAGCATTCCATCTAGACTTTTCATATACAAAGTATTAGCAAGAAGGGTGTACCTACAGGCTTGTTAGATAAAATATTTCCTTTGGTTTCTAGATAGGTCAAGTGGGAGGATATTGTATTGAAGGTAAGTACACACATCCTTGTACTAGGGAGACTCAAGACCAAAAAGGGAACACACTAAATATGTTATTGGAGTCTCATAGGCTGGGACCATCAATTGTTCTACCAGAAAGTGGAATCTAGTTTCATTGTCTGCCATATCAATCAGAGATGCTATGGTAGACATCGCATCTGTGACTTTATCTTGAACCCTTAGAGCTTGTTCAAATACAATGCAATGAAAAGAAGTGTGCAGTTTGTCCATCCATTGTTTGTATGGGACACTTTTTTCATCTTTTGTCATGTAATCATTGTTGACTTGACTGATAACCAACTGAGAATCACCATAAACTCTCAGATTCTATATCATCCATTGTATAGTTGTTTTTAACCCGATGATGAGAGCTTTGTACTCAGCTATATTATTGGTACATAGAAAATTAAGTCAGAAATATTTAGGAATTTCATCCCATTGTGGATTGATGAGTACTAATCCTATTGATACACCATGGTTTGTATATGATCCATCAAAGAATAGATGGCAGACTTCTATTATTTATGTTTATATGGTAAAAACTGCGTCATCAAGGAAGTTAGAGACAATAGGTTGATAATCTGGAATGGGTTCTTTTTTCTAGTTAACTAGCAATAAATTTTCCTTTTATAGCCTTTCAATCCACATACTCAATAGTGAACTCACTTAAAATTATCACCCATTTGGCGAGTCTTCCTGCTAATGTTGCTTTACTTAATAAATACTTCAATCGATCAATGTATGCCATGAGCTTAGTTTGGTGACTGAGCATATAATGTCTCATCTTTTGAGAGGGGAAGACAACTACAAGACATGATTTCTCAATTGAAGAATAGTTAAGTTCACACCTAACCAAAGTGTAGTTGATGTAGTAAATTTCTCTCTATTTTCCTTTGTCATCATGTTACACTAGTAGAGCACCTAGTGTTGAATCTGTTGCTGAAATCTATAGAAAAAGTGGTTTACCAAGAGTCGGTGGAACTAACACCGGAAAAATCAAGAGATAGCTCTTGAAATTTTGGAAATCTTGTTCACATTGTTCTGTCCATACAAAAGTCACTCCTTTACGCAACAAGTGTTTACATGGATCACCCTTGTCTTCCAATTGTGCTATAAATCTTCTGATGGATTGAAACCTTCTGTGAAGTCCTCTGAGTTGCTTCAAATTTGTAGGACAAGGGATATCTAATATTGATTTTACTTTCTTAGGATCCAGTTCAATGCCTCTCAATGAAATTATAAATCCTAGGAGTTTTCTAGATGTGACCCCAAAAGCACACTTCTTTGTGTTTAGTCAACCTTGTATTTTTCCATCTTGTCAAAAATTGGTCCCAATACTTACAGATGTGTTTCTATGAGTTTTGATTTTTCCAACATGTCATCTATATAATCTTTCACTATCTTATAGATAATATCATGAAAGATCATTGTCATTTCTCCTTGGTAGGTAGCACCTGCATTCTTGAGACCAAATGGTATAATGTTCTAACAATATGCTCCCCATGTGTAAGTGAATGTTTTTTTATGTTGATCTTAAGGAGTTATCTTGATTTGATTATATCCTGAGAAACCATCCCTTAGAGATAAAATTTCATGTCATGTTGTCAAGTCAACTATTATATCAATATTTGGTAAAGGAAAATCATCTTTGCGACAAGCCTTGTTCAAATCTCTAAAATATGTGCATATACGAATCTGACCATAATGTTTTGTAACTAGAACAAGAGTGGATATCCATTCTGCATAAGGAATGGTTAATATGAAACCATCATCTAGAATTTTCTTCAGTTCAACATTCACCAATAAGGCAATATGTGGATGTATTTTTTGCAAATTTTGTTTTACCAGTTTTGCATTTGGTAGCTGTGGTAAGTGTTGTAGTACTAGCTCCAGATCAAGACTTAGCATGTCAGCATATGACCAGGAAAAATTCACTTGCCTCTCTTTGAAGAAGTCAATAAATTGTTCTCTTTCCTTAGGTGAGAGAGATTTTGCGAGATAAATCTTCTTAGGGTGGAGTTCATCCTCTAAGTTAAATTCAATAGTGTCTTTTGCTAATATTTTTGATTTATTCTCTTCTAAGGGGAGGATTTCCAAATTTCCATCTTTTGGTACCTCAGAAAGGTTTTCACCAGAAGATACATCTTTATTTTTACTCTTTTCACGATCAAGAAACACCTTTTTATTTTCACTTAATGACCTTTCATTATTCTTTTCATTTTTAATTTTTTGACTAGAAAGATGAGTCACCTCCCCAAAGTATGTAGATCTGTCTAAATCAAAATAAAAATTATCCTTTTGATCTCCTGATGGTATTCCCTTCATGAAGGCCTAAAATTTTTGCAATTGCTTCATCATTTTCAAAAATATCTATGTTTGTATGTCCTTGTTGATCTGAGTCGACTAACTTAGGGTGGACTAAACAAAGGTTAGTGTAGGAAGATGACATATATTGGGAAAATGGAACCAAATTGATAGTTCCAAAAAATCTATAATGGGAAGTAGATGCACCATCTAAGGAGTGGACATCGACATGCTTATCAATACAGGGTTGTTCTTCTAGGTTCATGCAGTCAAACATGTCATTTAGATTCATGGTACTAGTGGATCAAGGGTAATACCAAGGGGTGTCAGACTCAAGCCTATGAAGGGATTCCTACTCATACTCATGATAATTGGTCATTTTAGAATGCTCATCAGGTATCTCATTTTCCATAGAATTTGAGATTTCATGTTCAAGGGACAATTTGGAGGTTGTGGTTTCTAATTCTTGTAGGAATGTTTGTGGAAGTATGTTACTAATCTAGGCATGTCTATATTTTTCCCCCCTATTTTGATTGATGGTTTCTTGAACACCTTGAAGGACCAACTTTGTTCTAGACTGGCTTTAACCAAGTCCTCTTTTGTTTTTTTGAGTGGGCAACAATGATAGCTCTATTATTCCTTGTTGAGTCTCCCCTAACATTGTGGTTCCATCATATCCAAACTGTTGTAACATAGTGTATCCTGGTCCATATTGATTCAAAGGTAATTGTACTAATGGTAATTCTTAAGGATCTTGGTATAACCATGTGTTGATATCAGCATCAAATGGATCTTCCTCACTCAAATCACCCCATTTAAAAAATGTGGTAGGCGAGCATTTGAAAACAACTAGCTCTTATTTTTCTAGTATCTTTGGAGGACTATAGGATCTTGGTGACGAAGGAATCTTAGTAATACTAAAGGATTCATCATAGAGATACTCACCACATCCTTTGTCTTGGACTAATATTTTAATTTTCGTCCTTGGTATATCTTTGGACATCAAACCAAACATTGTAGTCACCCTTGCTTCTTGATTTAATTGTACTTGGTTCTTTGTACTGCCCCTTAGATTGTTGCAATATTGGAAGGGGTTATGATCTCCTTCTATAATTATTTATGTAACTTGGTAAGGGAATTTGATACACCGATGATAGTTAGATGGTACATCTTGCATTTCATGGATCCATGGTCTATGTAGTAACATGTTGTATCGTAGTTTAAGGTCTAAGATCTAAAATGGATTTCTCTTCACTATTGGCCCTATTTTGACTAATAGAATGAGGACACCTTTGGATGATCTTTCCTTCTCATCATATGCTCTGATATTGATGCATCTAGTGATATCAATGCTTAATTTATATATCCCAAGGTTTTTATTTCTTTGAGAGAACAAATATTTAATCTATCCTTGCCATCAATGAGGTCTCATCTGATTATGTGTTTATGCACTTGGACAAGCAAATGTAACGGATCATTGTGCAGAGGTTTATGTGAAGAAATATCATGGTCAGTAAACATGGCATGCTTATTGGAAGCAATGTAATTGACCATAGTTTGGATGTTCTCAGGAGATATGTCCCTTGGGAAAACTTCATTTTGGAGAGCTTGGTATAATGTTTGCTTATGTTCAGGGCATATTCGAAATAACTCAAAGATAGAAATTTGGTCGGGGGTGCGCTTAAGTTAATCCACCAAACTCTGTTGTTGATTGAGAGGTTGTGATGTAGTTGCAGGTGTAGAAAAAGTAGAAGGTTATCCTTATAGGATCACATTTAGAGTTATTATCTATTATATTGATAGTTTCAATATGGCATTCTATAGGGTTAAGACAATTTATCATGTTATCAGAAGAGGAGTAGGTATAATTGACCTATTTTAAGTTTCCATGAGATACAGGGGTATTGTTAGAATTTAATCTTTCCGTGGTGAACTATGTAATTAAAGGATAAACTAATGTATCCTAATTTGTATTTTTCCTCTAGTCCAAGTAGGAGGACATGTAAAATTTTTGTAATTCCTTTAATAAGGAAATTAGATATTCCTCCTTAAGAGGATTCCTACACATGGCACAAACCTAATGTGAATGTGGCACTCATAGGATATGGGAGTTACATGAAAAATCCTTCACTCATCTCTCCTTAAGAGATTCTTTTTACACACTTCTCAAGGTTGGTTCTCACAAGTTGGTTCTCATGGGATTTCTTCTCTCTTCTTTTCTCATTATTGCTCTCACAATTTTATAATGAGATTATTTCTCAAACTCTCTCTGTTTCATGGTTTCTTGCCTCATTCATATTATTCACAAGGGATTTTTTCTTGTTTTTTCCCCTTTCAAAATTCTTGTGTACTTGTCTTGGTCTTGGAGCATTTTGGGTGATCTTGGTGTTTGATCTCTTTCTCTCTCTCTCTAGTAAAAATATTCCTATGCACTCTCTTGGATTATTTCCTTATCTTTTTCATTTTAATTTATGTTTCTAACATGGTATCAGAGTTTTTTTAATCCTTATTTTTGAGTGTGCATGCAGGAATAGTTGAAAGATATCTCAGTTGTGAAGGAGAAAGCAATTTTTTTCTTAATCTAACTCTTGTTTGCAGGTTTTCTTTCATTATTTCTTGTAAATCTAACATTTCTTTTAAATCTAAATTTTTCTAGATGGCTTGCCGCCAGATCTAAGTTTTTTCATCTCTTTTTCAAGTTTCTTTATAGTCCTAATCTCACCCTCTATCGGGCAACCACAAGGGTTTTCAAGTTTTTAAGTTTTATCTCTCCCTTTGTCAGAAAACCACAAGGGTTTTTTAGTTTGCATATTCTATATTTCATCATTCTAACATTGTTCCTTGCATTTACTTTGCTAAAATATGTATTTCTAACCTTATTCTTGTAGGATTCATTTGATAACTTTATCCTGTAGGGTTTATTCTTTAATTTCTAATCTTTGGTTGTTGTTTGCAATCATTCTTCAGTATTTAATATAATTTATTTGTTTATTTGTGTTTGCAGGTTCTGTCATTTCTAATATCTATATTGTTATAGCATTATTTTTTTTGGTATTATAACTCTTTACAACTTCTATTAATATACATTTCTCTTCATTTCATAGCACAACTCCTCATTATCTTCTCCTTGTGCAACAAAATTTCCTTATTCTTGCCTTTTTTTGTACTGCATTGCACAACTTTCCTATGTTCTTATGATGGATTGCTTGGTCTTTGAACATTATTTCTAGAAGTCTTCTTTCATTTTACCTTGCGCAACATTTTATTTTTCCACTCCTTGCATATTAGCGCAACTTTTAAAACTTTTAAAGCTTCCTTATTCTTTCCCACACAACCTTGTCTATGTTTTTTAATACTCACCTCTTGCACAACTTATCTTTGTTGATTGGTAATAGCCACCTTGCACAACTTTTCCTTTCATAATACATTGTTTCCTTTGTGCATAACCTTTCATACACCTTACACAGTCTATTGATCACCCTTGTTGGCTGCTTAGCCATTAGCGTTAACTTCTACCTCCTTCTGCTTACCTTTTAGCATTGATCTAAATTTTATCTTTGACTATTGCTTGAAGTGGTCTCCCCTATCTTTTCCATCACATCAGTCTCACCAATCACATTTGGTAGTTTTAATTATTTTGCTCAGCTTCTATCTAATACTCTTCTGCACAGCTCTTTGATTGCTCTCAGCCTTTTCTTCATCTTCCCTCATGTTAGCAATTTTTCCCTAATCTTATCAGGGAAAAGGCTAATTAATGAGGATCAAACAATCCCCCTTCACTTCAAGCTCAAAGGCTCAGGCGAGCATACCTATAGGATTCACTTCTTTTAGTGAATCAGGTGATGGATTCCTTCCCATCAAACTATATTTGACAATCATTCATAGCTCTTAAAATAGAAAATTAAAATCATTTGATATTTATGAATTGATGATGAGACCTACATAACCAGAAAAAGACCAGTGCCTTATCTATTGGGAAACAGAGTCAAATAAAAATACATTCCCAGAAAACCCTCTAATTCCAAACATACAAAAATAGAATGAAATGTCTTACAAGTCACACCTTTCACTCCAATACCCAGGCATCAGATCATGTGCAGACCTTCAACTCTCAGAACTTGTATTCAAGATTGAATCTCTCTTTGAAAGAAACTCAAACACAAATCTACAGCTACCTTATAACTAGTGCATTAAAATGCCTTACAAGTAATACACAAGAATTCAAAACAAGACACAAAGACATCACCAATATGGACAGGGATTCCATTTTCTTTTCATTAAATTGCTATCTGATTCAATACATTTACAAAACAAAGAACTCAAAAACAAGACCCAGAATCAGACAACTGCCTTGTAGCATTAATTTCACAATCTTAGTTCAACTGAGAAGAAGAAAGATATAGAGAAATGGAGAACCAAATTTAGTCACTGACACCTGTCCTTTCCCCCAAAATATTTGAAACTTCTCTCTTCCTCAAATTCCAAAATTTGATCTGATCTACACCCAAATGGATTGCAAAATCAAAATCCTCATCTTGAGACCTTTCCAATGGTATATGATACTTTATATTTATCCTCCAGGAGCTTCCCGTAATGTTCATTTGAAATTATTTGCAATAATATGAAAACTATGCAAATTTTGAAAAAATCAAAGTGATGTACTTTAAATTTTATCATATACTCAATTACTTATTTATTCTACATAGGTCATGAGATCTCACCATATGGCACCTCCTGATTGGTTCGTAGGTCCACCTATGCACCTATGTCATCACTAGCCACCACTTGTCGCACTCTGACTAGCTCTAATTAACCTCTGCGAGTGGGCGACTAACCTTGACTACTCACTTGTAGGCGTATTCTTCTATCCTAAAAATCTTGTGTGACTACACGGTGAGCTCGGTCTCTCACTTGTGAGCCATTCTTCATGCCTCTGTGACTGCGTGACATTGCTTGTCGCTGACTTGTGAGCAATTTCCGCTATCTGTCCAAACCAGCATGACTACGTGATGAGCCATTTTCTCCTGCGTGACTGCGCGAATACCTACTCCATGACTAGATGACTAAGCCTAATTGCACACTCATGCACATTTTCTCTCACCTTGTCAAGCATCCGCAACTGCATGACAAGCCATTTTCTGGTCTACGACTGAGGGATGAGTTGCTCCATGACTATGCCATGAGCCGCCACATCATCATCCCTTTGCACCACCTATTTTTGCAAAATTTGGTTCTCTTTGGTTGCCAACATATTTCCCGAGGTGCCACTTGTGCATGTTTGGAGAGCCTCCTTCTTATCTTCACATTGTAGTATGTTAGCGTTTTAGCTTTTAAACACTATTGATCCCCATTTTGGCACCAATGTGGGACTATGTTTTTTGAAATTTTTTAAAAGCCTTTGACTTTATCGCTCAAAATACTGGGGCCCACTAGTCCATCTAGAATTCCAGCCAAGGGGCCTACCAATAGGCCTCTTGGCTTCTTATTCATATTACAATTTGTGTGTTTGCATATAAAATCCACACAGAAAATCCCAACCCCATGCATGTGGGATAATCCCATTACCCATTTGGTCATACAGTGTGCTTGTGCGCGACCAAACTCATCTCCTCGAGGCATATGCTTAAGGTTTTTAGTTCATGCTCCTCCATCCTTCGCAATTCCCATGTTGATTGGCATCTACAAATTGCATTGGGGCTGAATATTTTTAATATCTTTGCATTATTGTATGCAGGTTTTTCTCATTCCATAGCGCAGGCTTTTTGTTTGCATTTACCATGAGTTTAATGTGATAGTCTATAAAAACCTTCCGCGAGTGAGTGATAGCATTAATTTAATTGAATCTCCCTCAATCATGCACTCGCTATGAAAATTTGATTTGACCTTTATCATTCATGGGCGTGTGATTTCTAAAACATCTCCTTCATTGCTCAGTCACGGACTAGAAACTTTGAAAATATGATCGATGCAAGTGAGAAATGACCATCAATAAGTACTTAGTTATCTGGTGTCACCTGCTTGCACAAAGAGAAAAATATTATAATGAAACAACAACAAGTGAGTGAAAGTTCATTTTTAAACTGGACTCACGCACTCACATAGTAAAAGTCATAAAACCTAAAACATGAATGAGTGAACGATTAACCATAATACTTCCCTGCTCATACACTCGTGAGCTAATAAGTTAAAAGCTTAAAAACATTGCGAATATGCAAAAGACCTTTCTGATAACTTGCTCAATCACATAGCTTATGAAATCAGACCAAAGATGCACCATGACTGCATGATTACCCTTTTAATAAAATTTTCACTCACTTGCCAAACCAAGTCAACCTTTTACAAAAACATCACAACTGTGCGATTACATACTGACTGCTGAGCCGCTCACTCGCACAACCATTAAAATCACTTAAAGGACACAACGTGACTGCATGATTAGGCATAAAACAATAGCTTAATGACTTAGCACAAATTTAAAACCCTCTTCAAGAGAAAAGACAAATCCCTAAGCAACATTACGTGGGAAAAGACCAATGCTTAAAATATGAAAAAATTCTAGATACAGTGCCAAAAATTGGCTCTATCTGGGGATGCATGCCCCATGCGAGCATGCAGAGGATCCAAAATCTCTTGGTACAACAAACCATTCAAAACATAAATCAGATTTTCTTTTCTCTCTTCTCTTTTGACTTCAAAACTGGGAATCCTTATTAAAAATCACAAACCACACACAACTAAAACCAAAGCAACTATACAATGTGCACATCATTTACAAATGACCCACAACCATAAAACTAAAATCATCTTTTATCTCTATCAAATTTCTTATTTTCATCTCCATATATCAAAGGTAAACTGAAATTATTACTTGCATCAGCATGACAAAAAATACTGCCTTGAATCTTCATCATATTACTTGAAATGTGATCAACATACTCGTCATTAAAAGGCAACACCAAGTCATCAAACCACTAAAAATGTTTATCATTGCGTAACACCAAATTGTCACACCCTTTACTATCACTGAATTGCTAAGAAGAGAAAAATTTCAGCTCCCTCACATGGCTGGAATCAAACAAATGCTGAACACTAGTTTGCACCAAAGAACAAATTTCTTTTATAACAACACTTTGCAAACTAGAGTAGAGCACATCTAAACAAAAACTTTGACTGCATATCATCTTGCTGATCACAACTTCTATCAGCATCTTTTAAACATGATAATGTATCAATCAATGGTTCATTAATCATTTGCAAATCTGATAAAACATATTCAGATTGATCACTTTCTTCAGCATCATGATGTACATAAGAATCCATAATACTAAACTTGTCAAAATCTGAATCCATACCAGCATATGAATCATCATACTCATCATATATGACATTATCAAATTCCTTATATTCATATGCATTATCAGATTGCGAAGAATCCAATTCAAGTATAGGAAAAGAATCAAAATCACATGTATCATACTTCACGCCCTCACTAATATCATCATTGTCAAAACATATATCCATTGGGCATGAAATTCTAGATTTCACATTAGGCACATACCTCTGAAAATTAGTAGCCAAGAGTTTTGAAATTATCTCATTGCTCAGTAGACATTGGACCTAATTTTCACCTTCTTTGGTCTCTTGTTCAATGCTGCAAACATTTTCACCATTGGAAACAAGGAATGAGATCTCTTTTCTCATATCATTTTGTGCAAATGAGTCGCTACAACAACTGACACATGCATCATAATCATCCTTCTATTCATAAAAAACCTCTTTGAACTGAAACAAGAAATCTACATTATTACGCTGATAAGAAGAAAAATCCACAAATCCAATGGAAACATCTGCAATTATAGATTCATCTTCCTTATCTTTTCGTTCATTGTCTTCATTGTCAGCATCATAATCACTACCATCAACATAATTAGATTCAACATCACTAGCATAATTAGATTCAACATTTTATACATAACTAGATTTAAATTTTTCAATCAAATCTATCCATTTTCTAGCTCTCTTAATACCTTCTTCTCTAATGGATGCAGACCAATGGGCTGATTCAGGTATACATAGCTCTAAAAATAAATCAATACAAGCTAATCCTTCAAATTCAATATCCAATGGAATCTCATCAAAGGCATTACAAAACCTCTTATAAAACAAATAAATTGATTCTTCCTTCCTTTCTCCTATCAATGTTCTTAAAATCAATATGGCTTCCTTTTGACAGATTTTCTTTAACAATGCATTTTTCCTATTGATTTCTTCAAGATCTACCACATTATTTATAGATCTAGGAATAACATTTGGATCCATTAAATTTAGAATCTCCACTGAGCCATTCATTTAACAATACATCTCATAACAAAAACATACTTCTCATTCTGATAACTAAAAATTAAATCAAGAAGTATGACAAACTTCACAACTTTTTTTCTCTCTTTAGTGACTTATTCACCTGATAAGGAACTTTTCTTTCACATGAAAACATGAGGATTACCTAGATGTAAAATTTCAACTCCTGCTCATTTCTCTTTGACTGGAAATTTGGCAGATCTAGAGCCTTCCTTATAGCTCCATCAAGTTCTTTTCAACATAGAGTCACCACCTCCTTGCAGAGGAAATATTTCAAATAGAAAAAGCCATTTGACACATATATTTTATTTCTGGGTTTTCTCCACCAGCAAAGCCACACAATTCTTCTTATAATTACTGCAATAAAAACACCTCCAAGATATCCTTCCACAAATCTAAAACAACTTCCAGATTCTATTACTTGACTCTTTCTTTCAAAACCAGAGATTCTAGGATAGATTTAAACATGATTGACTACAACCAATCCCCAGTAGAGTCACCATTTTTTTAGTGCAACTCAGATGGGCTAACTTGAAACTAGATTGAAAGATTTGGAAATTAGAAAACCAAAGATTCTAGGAAAAGTTCAACAATATTATTGTATCTCTTAATTCCCCAATGAAGTCACCATTTTGTTTGCAATTTTTCCCTGATCTTATCAAGGAAAAGGCTAATTAACAAGGATCAAACAATCCTCCTTCACTTCAAGCTCAAAGGCTCAGGTGGGCGTACCTATAGGATTCATTTCTTTCAGTGAATCATGTGATGGATTCCTGCCCATCAAACTATATTTGATAATCATTCATAGCTCTTAAAATAGAAAATTAAAATCATTTGATATTTATGAATTGATGATGAGACCCGCATAACCAACAAAAGACCAGTGCCTTATCTATTGGGAAACAAAGTCAAATAAAAATAGATTCCCAGAAAACCCTCTAATTCCAAACATACAGAAACCGAAAGAAATGCCTTACAAGTCACTCCTTTCACTCCAATACCCAGACATCAGATTCATGTGTAGACCTTGAACTCTCAGAACTTGTATTCAAGATTGACTCTCTCCTTGAAAGAAACTCAAAAAAAAATTTGTAGCTACCTTATAACCAGTGCATTAAAATGCCTTACAAGTTAATACACAAGAATTCAAAACAACACACAAAGACATCACCAATATGGACAGGGATTCCATTTGCTTTTCATTAAATTGCTATATGATTCAATACATTTACAAAAAAAAGAACTCAAAAACAAGACCTAGAATTAGACAACTGCCTTGCAGCATTGATTTCACCATCTTAGTACAATTGAGAAGAAGAAAGATATAGAGAAATGGAGAACCAAATTCAGTCACTGACACCTGTGCTTTCCCCCAAAATATCTAAAACTGCTCTCTTCCTCAACTACCAAAATTTGATCTAATCTGCACCCAAATGGATTGCAAAATTGAAATCCTCACCTCAAGACCTTTCCAATGGTATCTGATACTTTATATTTATCCTCCAGGAGCTGCCTGTAATGTTCATTTGAAATTATTTACAATAATATGCAAACTATGAAAATTTAAAAAAAAAACAAAGTGATGCACTTTAAATTGTATCATATACTCAATTATTCATTTATTTTGCATGGGCCACTAGATCCCACCACATGGCACCTCCTGATTGGTTCGTAGGTCCACCTATGCACCTATGTCATCACTGGCCCACCACTTGTCGCACTTTGACTAGCTCTACTTGACCTCTGTGAGTGGGCGACTAACCTTGACCTCTCACTCACAAACATATTCTGCTAATGAAAAGCCTATACAACTGCACGACAAGCTCAGTCGCTCATTTGTGAACCATCCTTCATGCCTCTCTGACTACGCGACATTGCTTATCACCGACTCACGAGAAATTTATACTATCTGTCCAAACTAGCGCAACTGTGCAATGAGCCATTTTCTCCTACGTGACCGCGTGACTTCTTGCTCCATGACTGAGCCTGATCGCACACTCGTGCACATTTTTTGTCACCTCATCAATCATCCGTGACTGCATGACAAGCCATTTTCTGGTCCATGACTGAGCAACGAGCTACTTTGTGACTGTGCGATGAGCCACTACGTGTCCGCCACATTGGCATCCATTTGCGCCATCTATTTTTGCAAAAATTGGCTCTCTTTGGTCGCTGAAATATTTCTTTAGGTGCTACCTGTGCATGTGTGGAGAGCCTCCTACTCATCTTCACATTGTCGTATGTTAGCATTTTAGCTTTTAAACACTATTGATCCCCATTTTGGCACCAATATGGGACTATGTTTTTTGAAATTTTTTAAAATCCTTTAACTTTGTCGCTCAAAATACTGGGGCTCACTAGGCCATCTAGTCTTTCAGCCAAGGGGCCTACCAATAGGCCTCTTGGCTTCTTATTCATATTAAAATATGTGTGTTTGCATATAAAATCCATATAGAAAACCCCAACCCCGTGCATGTGGGATAAATCCCATTACTCATTTGGTCATACAATGTGCTTGTGCGTGTCAGACTCATCTCCTCGAGGCATATGCTTAAGGTTTTTATTGGATACTCTTCCATCCTTAACAATTCCCATGATGATTAGCATCTACAAATTGCATTGGTGCTGAATATTTTTAATGTCTCGGCATTATTGTACACAGGTTTTCGTCATTCCATAGCGCAAGCTTTCTGGCTGCATTTACCATGAGTTTAATGAGATTGTCTATAAAAACCTTCTACGAGTGAGTGATAGCATTACATTAATTGAATCTCCCTCAGTCACACACTCGCTATGAAAATTTGATTTGACCTTTATCATTCGTGGGTGTGTGATGTCTAAAACATCTCCTTCATCGCTCACTCGCAGACTGAAAACTTTGAAAATATGATCAACATGATTGAGCATTGACCATCAATAAGTACTTAGTTATTTGGCATCGCCTGCTTTCACAAAGAAAAAACATTAGAATGAAACAATAACGAGTGAGAAAAAACTCATTTTCAAACTGGACTCATGCACTTGCACAGTAAAAGTCATAAAACCTAAAACATGAACGAGTCAGTGATTAACCATAATAATTCCCTTCTTGCACACTCGCGAGCTAAAAAGTTAAAAGCTTAAAAACATCACAACTATGTGAAAGGCCTTTTCTAATAACTCACTCACTCATACAACTTATGAAATCAGACCAAAGATACACCGCGGCTGCACGATTACCCTTTTAATAACTTTGCCGCTCACTCGCTGAACCAAGTCAACCTTTTACAAAAATGTTGTGACTGCGTGATCACATACTGACTACTGAGCCGCTCACTCGTACAACCATTAAAATCACTTAAAGGACACAGCGTGACTACGTGACTAGGTATAAAATGATAGCTTAATGACTTAGCACAAATTTAAAACCCTCTTCAAGAGAAAAGACAAAGCCCTAAGCAACAATACGCGGGAAAATACCAATACTTGAAATATGAAAAATTTCTGGATATAGTGCCAACACCTTGCAGCCATCTTTCTCTCTTAAAATGTTATTTTGTCTTGCTATCAAAAATATTTTTTGTCTTCCTGTCAGTTCTTTAGAGTTTGGAATTTTGCAACAACTCTCTTCCTTTTTTTCTTCCTGCTAAAATATTTCTTTAGCGTAGCATAGTTTCTTTTTCATTGCCCAACATTTCTTTAACATCTGGCAGCTTGCAGCTCCTCCCTATCCCACACCACAACTGCTTCTCCTCCTTGTTGTTCATCATTTAAAGTTAATCATTGCATTGGCAATATTCTTCATATATTATTATTGTACATATATTATTCTTGTTCATATATTATTCCTGTGCATATATTATTGGGAGAATACTATGCATATATTATTCTTGCAGAACCTTTAATCATTTCTTTCTATCTATTCCTTTTAGTTTTAGTTTGGATGAATCCTTAGCTCTTTAAATATTTAATTTTTGTTAATTTATTAACTTCTTATTATCATATTACATCTGGTTATTTCAATTTGTTCATCTAATGTGTCTTTTTGTGATAATTTATCTTCATTTCAATTGTTTCATTAAAATTTCAATAAGTCATTTAGTTTAATTATCCAATCATTTAATTTTTGCAAAACATTTGTTTTTAATTTTTTTAATATGAATTTGGTTTTATATATTTGGTATTTGATTTTTCTCATCGCAGTTCATAGTTTATAATTATTTTTTTCACTGTAATTCATATAAATATTTTTTAAGCAAAGTATGTATCGGTCTACAATATCTGTATATCTATTTTGCTTTGTTTGAATCCCCTTTGGTTCAGTCAAACCGGTAATTGCGGCCAGCTCATCATTATTCGTAGGCAGCATGAATAAGATTCTTATTCTCTGAACTCTTTTCAATTCATCTGGCCGACAGCCCTCACACTTGGCGCATTTTTCCCTCTATTCTTGCTGGGAGTTTTCTCTAAACTCTTATTCATTCTGGTTTATTAGTCTAATTTTGGTTTAGTTTGAACGTGCTTTTAAAGTTTGACTCACTTAATCTCTAATTTCATTATCTTATTAATTAATAATTAATCAATTACATTTGTTTACTTCAAATTTGTTCATCCAATTTGTCTATCTTAAATAAAATATGACAATAAATTATTCAAATCGTTATTCATTGCTTATTATTCATTTTCTAACTAATCCAAGTTTATTTTAAGTTATCTCTTCTAACTTTGTAATTTTAATCTTTTAAAAACATTTAATTAAAAATTTTATATGTCAATACATATTTCCTACTTAATATTACTTCAAATCATTTCATTCCTAAGTTATTTATATCAATTCTAACCAAATTCAATTGCTGGTTCATTATTTCATTGCAATTAAAATTTGTTCTGTCATTTAAACAAAAAATTAAATTTTTTTATATCATTATTTAACCATTCAAATTGTGATTAACATTAAGTTAAATTTTCTTTTATTTACCCTTATCATTATATATTCATTGTATTTCACTTTGTTTAAGTTATTTTGATCATCTCTTTCTTAATTAATCATGCCTGCATTGATTCTAGATTAAATTAAATGGTTCTAACAATTTGGTATGGAAATATTTCATTTTGATTATTATTCATAAGAAAGGAGATTATATTCATTAATAAAAGGGGGTAAACATTTTTCTTAGCTAGTCTTTTGTTGATGTTTTTGTAATTATGCCAACTTTTCTTCATGGAAGATTGTCTTTGATCTAAGTCTTGTGTTTGAGGAACACAAAAAATATGTATGTCATATGATTGATCTAACGCCCTTTAACTCGTTGATAATGTTAAATTATAGTTTTTTCAAGTAGTTTGAGTTATCATACTTCATTGACTTCTAGTGGTTTATTTAATTGTTAAGCATTAATTGCTATCAGTTTTATATGATCTATTGTTATGCACTTAGTTGATTTTTTATGGGTTCATCTTGTTCCATTTGTAAGTTGCACTGGGATGCACTTACTTCATTTGATGTTTATCAACTTGTTCCATTTGTAAGTTGCACTAGTATGCACTTACTCAGTTGATGTTTATCAACTTGTTCCATTTGTAAGTTGCACTGGGTTGCACTTACTTAGTTGATGTTTATCAAATTATTCCATTTGTAAGTTGCACTAGGTTGCACTTACTCAGTTGATGTTTATCAACTTGTTCTATTTTTAAGTTGCACTGGGTTGCGCTTACTTCAGTTTATGTTTATCAACTTGCTCTACTTTTTTGGTGAGGTTATTTTTCTTGAAATCCTTCTTGAATTTTATTGGATATCTCTAGCAGGCAATATGTTATTACTCCTCATAAGCTTGTCTTATGGTCCACAATGGTAAACATGCTTGGAAAATCAGGATCTTACATTTATTTTGTGCTTGATCCTCATATTCTTCTAATTTTATCTTTGTCTCTCTCATATTTATATGCAAATTCTACTATTGTGATGACGAGTTTGCATACTTCCTTGCTTTGATCGTGAGTCATGTAGGTTGTGGATTGGCCACCCATTCACTCGCAGTGAGATGCCTCATTAGTGGACTATCTATATCCATGTGATTAATGCAATGTTGATGCAAGTCTCATTAGTTGACCTTGTATGTGGTCATTTATGCATTAGTATGTTTGTTTTATGAGAGCATTGATAATTATTTGTATAAATCTTTGAGCATATAGTTTATATTGATATAATTTTAGCTACATTGCACATTTCTATGATATCTCATGCTTATCTCAATCTAAAGTTTTTAAAATTTATCTAAAGTTGAATTATTTTATGATACATATTATGAGTTTCTTTTCAAAGGTACACTGATTTGTATCAAGGGTAGATCCCAACTATGGGAAATCTACTTGTGTTTTTTTTTTCTATTCTTTGATTCAGGCATTATATCATGTCCCTTTCCAAAGACATCGATTCATTTCCACATGTCCTATGAGTCACAAGACTACTTGCATATGTGCATATACTTCCACTTGAACACATTTAAAGGACCCATCTACTTCTCTTGGCTCTACCAAACCTGCTTGACATCCTGTTTCTAGAAGACTACTTGCAAACTTGGAGACAATAAAATTTATTCCTTATATTGAAGATCAATTTGTAGATTTTTGTAAAAAAATTAAGTTTCATAACCCTTTTTGTAAATACCCCAAATAAAGATTAGAGGGGGCTGTTAGAATTTAATCTTTCCTTGGTGAACTATTTAATTAAAGGATAAACCAAGGTATCCTAATTTGTATTTTTCCTCTAGTTCAAGTAGGAGGACATGTCACATTTTTTTAATTCTTTTAATAAGGAAATTAGATATTCCTCCTTAAGAGGATTCCTACACATGACACACACCTAATGTGAATGTGACTCATAGGATATGGGAGTTAAATGAAAACTCCTTCACTCATCTCTACTTAAGATATTATTCTCACATACTTCTCAAGGTTGGTTCTCACAAGTTGGTTCTCATGAGATTTCTTCTCTCTTCTTTTCTCATTCTTGCTCTCACAATTTTTTAATGAGATTCTTGATCAAGCTCTCTCTCTTTCATGGCTTCTTGCCTCATTCATATTATTCACAAGGGATTTTTTCTCTTTTTTTCCCCTTTCAAAATTATTGTGTACTTGTCTTGGTCTTGGAGCATTTTGGGTGATCTCTCTCTCTCTCTCTCTCTCTCTCTCTCTCTCTCTTTCTCTCTCTCTCCGGTAAAAATCTTCCTATGCACTCTCTTGGATTCTTTCCTTATATTTTTTAGTTTACTTTATGTTTCTAACATGTATTACCTTTATTATGAGTTTACAAAGGATATTTTAAAATTGTGTGATCCATGTTTCCTTTGTATTGGACATTAGTTACATCAATTATATGTTGTTCAATTAATTCTTCAATATCGTTCTTCAGCCGATAACAGTTTGATATTTCATGACCCTTGACGCGCTGATATTCATACAAATCATTGTCATTCCACCACTTAGGTTTAACAAAACCATGCTCAACTTCTCTTATCTCAGGTAACGTGATAATATTACTTTGGATTAACTTATTGAGTGCTTCTTCAAGCGATTCCCCTAAGGGTGTATATTTTTACTTTGGAAAAGGAGTCCTTTCTTGACATTGAGCATTAGGTTGGGATTGCAGTAGGTTAGCCTTTTGGTTGTTTGAGACTTGCATTTTTACTTGAGAAATTTCCAAGGGAGTATGTGTTATAGGGGTTTGACTTTTTTATGATTCCCCTTGTAATCAGACCTTGGGTTGCACATAGTTGACATTCTTAACATCAATGATGCTATTATTGGTAATGTTCTTATTTTTATTCCATGACTTAGATTTATCATTAGAATTTTTGGTAGTATTTGATTGGTTAGGATCAGTAACAATCCCTCTCTTGATCAAATTTTTTTCACATTTAATGCCTCATTCAATTATTTGTTTGAAATTTAGAGCAAGTTGAAATTCTGTAGTAAATGTCATATCTAGGACAAGGTTATCGACAAACATGGCTATGAGGTCTTGTTCAGGAACATCATATGAGATTTTTTTAGTTATACTTCTCCATATTTGAAGGAATTTGGAGAAGGAATCACCTTCCTTTTGTTTAATATCACATAGGTCCTTGATGTTTATCTTGCGTTCTATGTTGTGATGGAAGTGAGAAATAAAGCGTTTAGCTAGTTCCCCCAAGATTGGATACCATGAGGTAGGTGAGAAAACCATCCCATTGTTGGTCTGGCTAGACTTTGGGAATAATCACATAAGATATGTTTCATCGTGTGCTAGCTCGATGCAACTAGAAAAGAACTCTGTAATGTGTTCCACAGGATTGGTGTTTCCTCTGTACTTATCAAATTTAGGCACTGCAAAGTGTGTAGGAAACAAAGGCATGTTTAGCAAGTGATCAAAAGGATAAGGCTATAGCTCCTCTTTAGTATAGGACTTAGTCTACCCTTGATTTTGAATGTCCAAGAACTAACTTTGCAACATTTGAATTTGTTGTATCAGAAGGTCAGTTTGAGACTGAAGAATATTTCCAACATTTGATCATGATTCGATACCTAGTATGAAATTTTTTCTTTGAAATGGTTGTATTGAAATATATGATCTTCCATGGATCTGGTATTGAATTCTAGATGTATGTGTTTGTTGAGACTAAGGTACATATTGAGTCCTAGGTTATTGTTTTTGTTGTTGAAACCTTTCTTGAAATAAATATTTAACCCTTGGAGGACGTTGACTAAAATTAGGACAAACAAAGATTGATCATGTTGGTTGTGATGAGCTAAAACCAAGTCTAGAAGGGATAGATTGTGATTTAAATGAGTTGTAACTTGTTTGAGTAGTCGATTTTGCAATTGGAACACTTGACGTAAAAGGGAATGATAGCATTGCCTGAGATAAACCAAAGACCATTGATGAACTTGTTTAAGCACTTGTCATGTTTTGGGTAGAAGATGAAGTAGCCTGAGTCAAAGAGCCCATTTGTGTAGAAGCCTCTTGTGATGTCACTATCTGTGTTGACAGTGGAATATACATTATCTAGAATATGAAAGGATTAAATTGAGAATTCCCAGTTGTATTATGACCTGCTAATGGATTTTCTGGCAATATTGTAGATACATCAGACGATAATTTGACTCCTTTGTCTAATAAAATCTCTAAGAATCTCTTAGGATTTATTTCAACTACAACATCTACAACTCATGAAGAGTATTCATCTTGTTCTATTTCTTCTAATTCTTGTTCTATGACACTTTGAAATATAGCTGGTCTATGTGAGATGTGTGAAGTTTTAGGGACATTTTTAGTGTACAAAGAAGGATCTATGTGCACAAAATCATTGATCTTTGATTCTTCCCCCCATGGAGGGAATGGATTGACATATGATTCCTCTGGTTTATTTCTAGCCTGTGACCTAGTATTTGGTCCTTTATAAGGTGTAAATGACATTTTTTTATCCAGGATTTAACCAAGATGACTGATGTAAATAAACAAAAAGGATAACCTCTCAAAGAGAGTTCTAGTTCCTATTTAACAAAGATAATTCTAAGAACAGACTTTGACTTCTCTTGATCTCATAGATTGATGATGATAAGTATGATTTGAATATTTTCTGAGATGAGACACAGTCATTAAAAAATAGTGATGAGACTAAGATAATGAGATCAAGATAGTCTAATCTAAACTGTCAAATTAATAATGTTGAATAAAATTAGAAACTATCTGAGAAAGGAGATCCTAAAATTTTGAGACTTCACTAGATCCTCATTATCTCCTAGAGTAAACACAGTGACTTTCACACTACAAAAAATAATTTCTAAGGTTCTGGACTGATAAAATGAAGTGCTCTAACAGAGGAACCCAAACTATTTTGACAAAATGATATCATTGTTGTTCTGGTTAATTGCGACAAACTTTTGTCGATTACGGTAGAATGCAAGATCAATTATGGTACACTTCTGGAAATTGTAGTAATAAACATTGCAATTGCGATAATAAAAGGATCGATTATGACAATGTAAAGGCAATTGTGAAAGAATTTTGTCAATTGTGGCAGAATGTTGAAAAAGAGACAGTTTGAGGATTTGATTGCAGATTGAAGTTTTCTAATGAAAATGACTCTGGAACAATGAGGTAATATGTTTTTTGAAACAAATAGTTGTTGACCTCCTAGAAACTCAACATATTTGACTCAATTTGAGAAGATTTTTCAAGAAGTTTGTGGTAGACACATAGCAAACACGCAAAAATAGTTCTCTTTGTCTTAATGCTAAATTTTCAAGAACTATTGAGAGCTATTAAGGAGGAACATTAACATTACCGATGGAAAGATAAACTTTCTTATGAGGCTTAGCTTCAACAACAACAACAACAAATCCTTAGAGAAAATGACAAGAGAAATTTCTTGCAATGAAAGTTACTGTTGAAGAAGAAAAGGAAGAAGAAGTAGAGGAGGAATCAAAGCTGAAGTAAGAAGAGGAACTACAAGAGGATATTGAGAAGGTTATATTCTAAAAAACCTCTATGTGGACAATGGATAACAAAGAGGAGAAAGATCCAATCCTCTCATTTGAAGAGCTCTCCTTTTGTGTTAATATGGAAGAATAGGAGAATGGTCTTAAAGACACCCTTTTCCTTGAAGATAATTAGAATGACGTACATAAGGTTATTACTTGACTTATGCATGATATCAAAATAGATAAATTAGTTAAAGAAGAGGAGCTTGTTGTTTCTCTAAGCTGTTAGAAGGAGTTCTATTTTATACAAACATTTCATGGCATGGAAGGAATCATAGAGGAGATTGATGATGAAGAAATATTTCTTGATAAGTTTAATGCCATCTTATCATCCATTGACTATGGAATGGTAGCGCTTGAATAAGAAAGATGAGTTGCAGTAAAAAGATGAGGTCTTTGTACCATAAGAGGATCCATCAGAGCTAGTCCTTGTTGGCTAGCGAGAGATCAAGGTAGCCAACAATGGAAATGAGTTTAAGGGTGATTGATTCAACTTGGTGCTTTTAAGAGGATGTCCCATCAGACATCTAACTCAAATATATAAGTCACACATGGTTATGATTAGATCTGAGTGTGAATATAAACATCAAGGGGAGAAGGAGCAACTTACCCATTCATTATAGGATGACAACATTAAAGCATGGGTGAGCTTTTTGTTCTAAATATTTTTAAGGCATACCATCATGTTGGATGCCTATCAAACTTTATTTTCTGGCTAATTTCCAGAAGCATGTGAAATATCATAAGCTAGTTAGGAAGGGAAACTACTTTAATAAGCCAATCATTGGATTTTTTAACATCATTTCAATGTAACCTTTGTACATAGTAGGTTAGAATTTTTCTTATTTTCAAAGAAGTGTTGTTACACATGCTTCATTCTCCTTAAGGGAATGCATGTTGTGGTTTCTATTTTTCCTCCAAGTGCATGCTTGTACTGGTTGTTTGTGCCTTCTCTTGTTTTTGAGGAAAGTCTATTGTTGCAACTCCCCTTTTCATGACTTTGTGCCCAATGGATAAGGCATTCTACCCTGCAAAACCAGAGGTTTTGAGGTTCTTTCATAGTAGGAAGAGATTCCTTGTGAGTCACTAAGAGTTGTAGATTTTACCTACCTCGACCTTCATCCAAAAAATTCTAAAGGTGATATGAGGTAGTGCAAAAGTGACAAACTAAGAAGAGATGAGAGAAATCAAAAAATATATATTTTGGTATTTATCTATGTTTTAGAAAAATGCATTTACAAATGCCTTAAGAGCTGAATTATTGTCCATCCCTTAGTTGAGTTTCCAAATCCATGGTGTTAAAGGACTAATTTTAGATATCTTGAATACCTTTCCAATGGTGTATGTTGTTCTAAATTATGAGAAACAGGTTGAAATTTATGACCCCACAAAGTTGGGGATACCAAATGCCAGAATAAAATAATTTTTACTAGATCTGTGTGCCATTTTCTTCAAGTCCTTTACTAACAAAGAGTGCTCACAAAAAAAATTGCCACATGTCAACACCACAGAGTTTTGAAAGGCTCAAAAGGAAGGAAAACTCAACTAACTTGCATCATTGTGAGATGTGTCTAAGGCATGGTCATGCAGTTGATGAGCCTACAAGGAAAACAACATCCTTCAAAGAAAAATGACACTTTTTCATTTAGGGAAAAAACAAAGGAAAATTTGATTTTAAATACAATTGTTTCTTTGCACCAAAAGAGACTAATCATTTCAAGTGGAAATGGGAAGTTATTCCCTCACAATGGAAAGGAATTTGAAAAGGCAAAGGTGGTGCCCATGCTACGTGCGAGGAAGGAAAAAAATGATGCTAAAATCAACATGGAAAATAAGTTTTAACAACTGCCATGATGAGATATCTACATGGCATATTTATAGAGCCCCCTTTCAATTTATTTTTCAAGATTCAGTTCAAGGAATTCTTTCTATATAAGTTTGAGGGCACATTGTGACCTTGAATCTTTTGTTTTGGAGATTTTTGTGTTAGTATTATCAGGTCCAAGATTTCATTAACCATTCAACCACTTGCATCAATAAACATTCATTACATGAATAACTACGCAATAAGATTTAAGCATCCACAACCATGCAACACAATAACGCCAAATTTTTTCTTGTGGAAACCCAACTAGGTAAAAACCATGTGTAGGGATGGCACCCACTAAAATATGCACTCTTATGAAGTATGACTAGTTAAGAGCTTAGCCTTGTTAAAAGCTTACAATAATGCCCGGTTAAGAGAAAGACCTTGTTAGGAGTCACCTGGTCAAGGGATTTACCTCTAGCCCTATCAGAAGCTTTACCATGTTAGGAGTAACCTGATTAAAGAATTTCAAACCCTAATTAAAGTGTCACCTAGTTAAAGGATTTACAATTTAGACCTATTAGGATCTACATGTTAGCATAATTGATGTAGTGATGCTAAGTATTGCATTGATAAAGATTGGTACATATTTTATGACAGGTGAATCATTTATTAGGTTGTCATTGATGTCAAATGACTGACTTAGTGTTTTCAGTATGTTACTAGATATTGTGTGAGTGAATTATGAGTTTTAGTATGATTCTAAAGTTTATATTGTAGTGGAACAATATATTGTGTGTTATGATGTTAACTTTGTAATTGCAACTTTTGATATGAAGTATTGAGTTAGTTATGTTTGAATGTAATCAAACTAGGTAACTGCTAAAATAGTCAGTGATAAACAACAAGTGATTTGAATGTTATCTCAACTCGGTAAACTATCTGATGGAGTGGTGATAGGATATGATTGAGAATAATGTCTATATACTATATTTGTGATCATGACTCATATTTTTGGTAGGTATAACTAGTTTATTGGACTGGAAACAGTGTTAGCAAGATGAACATGTAAACAAGACAAAGTTCTTGTATAGGTAATGAAGTTTTGTAAATCGGTGAAGAAATTTGAATTGGCAATAGGATCGGTGATGTTTTTTGTTAAGTGGTAAGGTAGTTCCATGATTTTTAGAACACATTTGACATCACATTGCCTGAGGTATATGTTTGAGGTGGATTCTTCAAGAATTTTCTTTTGGTCAAACAAGTTTTTGAAGATGGTTCAATTTCCAAGGTGAAATTCATATTTAAGCCAACATCATCAAGGAAAAATGGTTTATGAGTTGTTAGATACATTGTATCTTACCTAATATGATATGGATTTTTCATATCTAAGATCTAGGGTTTATTTTAAGTCGGTGGAAGAAATCTATATATTGGAAAGTTAAAGAAGTTATTTGTTGATTGTGAATTGCATAAGGATTTGGTGACAAAGCAAGTGAAGGAATCAAGTGTGATCAAGCCAAGGAAGAGTATAGTGTGTTGAGAATAATTTAAGAGATTAATTGGATCTGATCATGTAGAGGTAGTGCAATTTCATAGATCACTTTATATGTTTCTTTCTAACCATTGTAATAGTGAAATCCCTTAACAGGGTGGATCCTAACAGATCTTTGTTGTAAATCCTATAAGAAATTGGAATTTGAATTGAATGTTCTAAAGTCCTCTAACAAGGCTCCTCCTAACATGTCAAAGATCCTAATAGATCTAAAGGAAAATCCTTGAATCAGGTGGCACCTAACAGTAGTTTTGTAACCTTTAACAGGGTAAGGTCCTAATAGGTTATATTCCAAAAGAGTACAAATTTAATGGGTACCAACTCCCACAGTGGTTTTTCCCATTTGGGTTTCCAAAAGAAAACATATGATATTTACATTGTTTGATTGATTACTTATGGATGCATTCTTTGAAATTTTTATTTATATTAGTTATTGTTGAATGTTTTGGTGCATAAATTTTAAAGAGGTTGAAATCTGTGAATTTGTTGATTACTAATTCACCCATCCCCTCTCAGTAATTAGACTTGTATTAACAATTGGTATCAGAGCCAAGTTTCGTAATTGGGAAATATTAACACCTTGAGGGAAAAGATCTGAAGATGTATAGGAAGGAAGCACCTAAGTTCACTAAGGACAATATCTCTACATGGGTAAGCAGGATGAAGTTGCATCTATCATACATTGGAGATCAAGCATTAGCTCATCTCACAACTAAGTATGCTCAACCTATTTGCACCCTAACTACTAAAAAAATAAAAATAAAGATGGATCATAACTATGTAATTATAGAAATGGCAAGTGCTTTATCTGATGTTGAGTTTGTCTATATCAAGGATATGGGTAATTCTAAATATATGTGGGACAAGTTGATAACAGTTTATGGTGGTGATGTTCATGTTTAGAAAGAAAAGGTGGAAAGTCTCAAATGAAATTATGATGAAATGAGAACGCATGAAGGTGAGAACATTTCTCAATACAAATATAGGATAAAGGAGGTTGTTTCTGCTATCAAAGGAGATGATGGTCAACTTGAAGAAGATGAAGTGGTAAGTAAAATATTAAGAACCCTACTACCGCAGTATATTATTAGACTCTCTTCTATACAAGAGTTGAGATCTATTAATCCTACAAATGTGACTCTAGATTCCTTGGTTGGAAAGCTTACTACTTTTGAGTTAAGTAACTTTGATAACAGTATGCCTAGAATAGAATCTACATTCAAATCTACCCTAACCATTTTTTAATTAAAGAAAGGAAAATAAATATCTAACAATTCTAAAGTAAATCATGATTATTATTATATATTGTCTAAGGAAAGAGAACAAGAAGAGTTGGAGGCACTTCTAGCAAGGAGATTACCTAGAGAAAAATGAAGGTACAAAGGTAAACTTCTCTTAAAATTCTTGTAATGTAACAAAATTGGTCATATTGCATCTAGATATCCTAACAATGATATGAAGGATAAGCTCAAGAGATTTAGGAACTTCAAAGACAAGAGAAAGAAGGCATGTTACCTAGAAGAAGAAGGAGTGACTAATGAAGAGTCAAATGGAAGAGATGATGAGGAAGAGATAGTCTTTGTTGCAGTAAAAGAAGAATCCTCAATTGGTGTAGATGGAGATAGTCAGGTATAATCAAAGATGACTAAATTATTAGACACCTTTGGCATTGTTGTCAAAGAGGGAAAATATGTATTTCATATAGAGGAAATATATGTAATTGAAAAAAGGGGGATACTATGTATGTAAACAAGAGAAGAACATATAGGATGAGATGAAAGGGGGAGTATATGAAGGTGATGAATTAGTATAAAAGAGTGAGCAGACATATGATTAGAGGAACAAACTAAAGTTGAAAATTTTTGCAGAAGTTAGTAAGAGGATTTCCATCAATGCCAAAGGGGGAGATTATTAGTGTAATTGATGTAATGATGCTAAGTACTGCATTGATGAAGATTGGTATAGATTTGATGAGAGGTGAATTAGTTATTAGCTTGTCATTAATGTCAACTAAATGACTTAGTATTTTTAGTATGTTACTAGATATTGTGTGAGTGAATTATTAGTTTCAGCATGATTATAAAGTTGATATTATAATGGATAATATGTTATGTCTTATGATGTTAAATTTTTAATAAGGACTTTTGATATGAAGTATTGAGTTAGTTATGTTTGAATGTAATCAAATAGGGTAACTACTAAAACAATAAGTGACAAACAACAAGTGATTTGAATGTTATCTCAACTCAATAAACTATTTAATGGAGTGGTCATAGGATATGATTGAGAAAAATATTCAAATACTATATTTTTGATCATGACTCATATTGTTGACATGTATAACTATTTTATTGAACAAGAAGTAGTGTTAATAGGATGAATAGGTAAACAAGACAGAGTTCTTGAACAGGTAATGAATATTTGTGATTCATTGAAGAAATTCAAAGTGGCAATAGGATCGGTGATGTTTTTTGAGAAGTATTAAGAAAAATCCTTGATTTGTGGAACATATTTGATATCACATTGCCCGAGGCATATGTTTGCGATGGATTCTTCAAGAATTTTCTTTTGGTGAAACAAGTTTTTTAAGATGGTTCAATTTCCAAGGTCAAATTGATATGTACGATGACACGGCCAGAGAAAAATAGTTTATGAGTTGTTAGATACATTGTATCTTACCTAGTATGATCTGGATCATTCATATCTTAGATCTGGGGTTTATTTTAATTTGATGGAATAAAATCTATATATTGGAAAGTTAAAGAAGAAGTTATTTGTTGATTATGAATTGCAGAAGGATTTGGTGACAAGGAAAGTGAAGGAATCAAGTACGATCAAGCCAAGGAAGAGTATAGTATGTGAAGAATAATTTCAAAGCTTAATTGGATCTGATCATGTAGAGGTATTGCAATTTCACATATTACTATATTTGTTGCTTTCTAACAATTGTAAAAATGAAATCCCTTGACAAGGTGGATCCTAACAGATGTTTGTTGTAAATCCTCTAACAAGGTGGAATTAAAATTGAATGTTTTAAATTCCTTTAACAAGGATTCTCCTAATAGGGAAAAGATCCTAACATATCTAAAGTAAAATCCCTTAAACATGTGCCACCTAATAGTGCATTTATAACCTTTAACAAGGTAAACTCCTAACATGACGTATTCCACAAGAGTAAAAATTTAGTGGGTACCAACTCCCATCGTGTTTTTTCCCATTTGAGTTTCCATGAGAAAAAATATGGGTTTTCGCAAACAGGGTGTATATCTCTTATGGATGTATGCTTTGAAAGTTTTATTTATATTAGTTTTTATTGAATGTTTTGGTGCATAAAGTTCAAAGAGGTTGAAATCTATGAATTTGTTGATTAATGATTCACCCCTCCCCTCTTAGGAATCACACATGTATTAATACTACCCAGTTAAGGGATTTATCTTGATGAAGTTGTTAGGAATCAATAGGTAAATGATCTGATAAAATAGCACTCTCTTCCAATATAAATCATATTCAAGCTCAATCTCTTCTACACATGCAAACAATATTCTCTCTTCTATCATTTCTCGATCACACCTCTACATCTATGATCTACACTTGTGCTTTTCATATTTTTACATATTTATACATTACAAGATTATTAGGTAAATTAACCATCTTCAAAAAAATTTACAATCTTTCTAGATCAATGAACAAACCCTAAAATATATTACAAATATAGAACACTTTCTAACAAACTTAGGCCAGCCTTCAAATTTATCATACATTGATTTGACAAAGAAAAGTCAAACCTCAACACCTTCTTCAATGTTCTTGCACAACCTCCAATAAATCTAATCATAATGATCATTGAAAATGCCAACTCATCAAACCTTGTCAATCAACAATATCACCATGATTCTTGGAACACATAAACATTCATAGCAACACGCAACATCATCATTGGTCAAGGATCTAAATGACTATCCTAAAGAACACATTTAACTCTTTGTTGAACAACCTTCTATCATCTGAAACATTATCTTTTGATCATCAAATCATGATGCGGTCACAACCATCACCTCATAACATAGTCCAAATAAACATATCATGACCACAACATCTGAATCCAATCCTAGTTGACATAATCTTCAAATCATTCTTCTTGTACTCCATCTTGTTCTTCATGTTAACCTGTCAACCTTAAATCAATCAAAACTCACTCAATACATAAAATAAACTTGTACAGTCATAGATATAGTATCTAGAGACATCACTTAAGCCTTTTTACAATCGCACACTCTAATTATTACTACAACTCAGGATTCAACCTCTTGAACATACATCAACATAACAAGTACACTGTTAGCCAATAATCACTAAGTTGACATCAATGAAAACATCATAACTTAGCATTCTACCAAACACACACCATAAAATCTCAGCATTAATTATGCCAACAATATCCCCCTTTGGCATTGATGGAAACACTAAACAATACCAAGCAATTATCTAGAGCATATAGATACAAAAAATTGCTCCCCCTTAGCTGATATATCTTTTCTATTCTTGATCGCAAGTTCTCAAATTTGTCTCTTATTCGTCTCCCCCTTACTGCTTCACCTCTTGTTCATCTCCCCCTTTTACAACAATTCCAAAGACACAATATACCCAATACAATATCTGTTACAACTATCTTCAACTCTTTCTGACTGCTCCCTCTAAGGTGTAGTCCCCTGAACATCAATCCACAGTGAAAGATATGGAAATAAATCCATTGGATTGATGCACCTACAAGATCTTAGTTTTGTTCAGGTGGGGGAATAAACCCTAGCTTTCATTTAAGGTACTCAAGAGTATCCTTAGGTAGTGGCTTGGTTAAAATATCTGCTATCTTCTCCTTTGTTGATATGTATTCCAACTTTACCTCTTTCTCCTACACTTTCTCTCTCAGAAAATGATACTTAATTGGAATTTTCTTAGTCTTGGAATGCATCACAAGATTCTTGGAAATATTTATTGCACTTGTATTGTCATAAAAGATTGTTACCAATTCAGTAACCTTTCCCTTGATGCCTTCAATAATCTACTTCATCCATGCAATTTGTGTGCAATTTATTACTTCTAATACATACTTTGCCTCTGCAATTGATTGTGAAATATAATTTTTCTTTTTGCTTGTCCATAACACAAGCCTTTCACCTAGAAAGAATGCACCACTACTTGAACTCTTTCTATCATCAACATTTCCTGCTCAATCACCATCAGTATACACACTCAAAGAAAAATTACCATCATGAGCATACCACAGACCATAATCAATTATCCCTTTTAGATGTCTGAATATCCTTTTGACTGCAACCATATGATATTCCTCAGGATTTTATTGACAAATAACCACTATAATGATTGCTTGAGTGATATCTGGTCTGATATGAACAACATAATATAGCATACCTATCATAGATCTATACAAAGTAGCATCTACTACATCAGATTCATCATCTTTAGAAAATTTACAACCTATTACCATTGGGGTTCCATCTAATTTGGAGTCATCCATACCAAAAGTCTTGAGTACTTCTTTCACATATTTGGATTGATTGATATATATATATATATATATATATATATATATATGCCATTCTTTAGTTGTGAAACTTGCAATCTAATAAAGAATTTGATCTCCCCAATCAGTGACATTTCATATTATTTCTTCATCTCCTCACCAAAATAAAAAATCATCTCATCATTACCTCCAAATATTATGTCATCAACAAATACTTCAGCTAACACCAACTCATCTCCTTCAACTTTCAAGCACATACTACTATCGGGTATGTGCAGGATCATGGTATGCCAAAAAGTGGCAATGTGAAAAAGAAGTCCTGATTGGTAGAGTGAGTGAAAAATAGCTATAACTTTGAAATGGTACATCATTTTTTTAAATCTGACACATGTGTCACATTCTATGCTTTGCCTACTACAAGAAAAAAAAAATTCAATTTGATGAAGTTTAGACTAAGTTAAGGTGTTAAGACATGAGAGTTTTTATATTCTCAAAAAGTTGTAGAAGAAAAATCATAATTAATTATTTACTAGGAAACAAATTACAAAAAAATATGCATCACATTCAAACATTAATCTACTACTTATATCTAGAATCTAGTAAAAAAATATTATCATTTTATTGTGTTTAAGATGGTCAGACATACGCATACTTCTTATATTTTTAGTCCTGATTGAAAAATAGCTATAACTTTCAAATGGATAGTAGCTTAGAAACTAGATTCAATTTGCTATAGATTACATTCTTACACATTTTTGATATAATATTGATAACTTGTCCAAGTTTTTACGTCAACTTTCCTAACCCTAATTTTCTGAATTTTCATTGCCACTTAAGGCCTAGTTTGGCATACCATGATCCTGCACATACCCTATCATCACTTGTTCTATTGAAGTCAATATGAATAAGATAGGAATGTAACCTTTGATACCATCCCCTCGAAACTTGTTTTATTCCATATAATTCCTTTTTAGCTTGCATACCACGTCTTTATCCTTTGTCAATGCAAAACCATTGGGTTTTTCTATGTAGACCTCTTCTTCAATAATTCCATTCAAGAAAGTTGACTTGACATCCATTTGAAAAACTTCAAACTTCTTGTAAGTGTCATAAGAAAGTAGAATTCTTACCCCTTCAAGTCTTTCTACTAGAGAAAAAGTCTCACCATGGTCTATTCCTTCTTCTTGAGAATAACCCTTACACAGAAGCCTTGTCTTATTTTTGTTTACATCTCCATCTTCATTCAGTTTATTCCTGAAGACCTATTTGGTACCAATCACAGTTTTATCTTCATGTCTAGGAAAAAGTACCTATGTATCATTCTTCTCAATTTGATCAAGTTCTTCTTCCATAGCTTTTACCCAATCTTCATCCTTGATTTCTTCCTTCATTGTCTTAGGTGCATACTTGGAAATCAAATAAGTACTCTCTCTAATATTTATTCTAGTTTGAACACATGCATTCTTATCACCTAAAATCTGATCAGCTAAATGATTCATCTTCACATACCTAGGTATCATTGGTTCAGGTCTAGGGCTTCTTCTTCGGTCGGTTGAATCACTTCTCTCTCATTGTTTTGATCTATTGGTCCATGCAATTTCGGTTCAATGTACAAAATCTCCCAATCATCCTTAGTTACTTTCTTGCTTAAATCACCAGATTTATCAGGGTATTCATCCACCTTTATATTATCACTCTCAATAATCTTGTTATTTATTTTATTGAAACACTTGTTTTCTTTAATTTTAGTAGAATAACCCAATAATATACCTTCACCAGTCTTAGGATCAAACTTGTCAGTATCATCATCTCTTTTATTGTAACAACTACTTCCAAATATTTTAAAATATTTAACATTAGGTGAGTGACCAAACCATAGCTCATAAGGTGTCTTATATGTTCTTTTCTTTACTTGCATCTGATTCAGTGTGTAAACAATAATATTAATTACTCCTCTCCAATACATCTTTGGTACATCTCCTTGAATCAACATCATCCTTTTAGCATCCACTATGGTTTTTTTCCTTCTCTTTGCAACACCATTTTTGTTGTGGATTCCTTGGTGCATACATTTGTCTCTTTATTCTATTGTCTTCACAATACTTAACAAATTATGCAGATGTAAACTGACCTCCTCTATCAGATCTTAAAAATTTCAAACTATTACCTGGTTCCTTCTCAACCAGTGCTCTGAATGAATTGAATTTATGAAATGAATTAGACTACTCCTTTAGGGAGTTACCCACATCATTCTAGAATATTCATTAGTAAATGGTATGAAATATCTTTCACCTAGATAACTCCTCTGTCTCATAGGTCCACAAAGATCAGTATGCACCAAATCAAGTATGATTTCAGATGAAAAATAATTTCTCTTGAAAGTAGAGCTAGTTAACTTACCCAATTGACATTCTTTTCACATCATGTTATTTGGTTTGACTAATTGAGGGAATCCTCTAAAGTCTTACTTACTTTGATCAAACTATCAAAGTTTGCATGACAAAACCTTCTATGCCATATCCAACTATCTTCAACCTTTGTAACCAAACAATTGTTCATAGTAGTATTTAGATAAAATAAATTACCTATAGTTTGCCTACCGGTAGCAATCTTATCATTAGATCTTCCAATTATTCTGCATACACCACCTTTGAATTTGAGTCTATAACCTTTATCATTTAACTAACCCACACTTAATAGATTATGTGTTAGACCATCCACATAATAAACATGATTTGTGTTACTCTTTCCATTCAAATAAATAGTTCCTTTACCTTTAACCAAACAAGGTGTAGTATTACCAAACCTTACCACACCACCATCAAAATCATCAATTTTAATGAACTTACTCTTATCATCAGTCATGTAATGAGCACCCGCCATCAATAATAAATTCATAATTTTGTTTCAAGTGGGAAACCAAAGCCTTTTCTCCCTCAGATGGATCTTCCTTGACTAAAAAAAATATGATCTCCTCTTCCTCATTATCTCCTAATTCTTCATCAGTAACACCTTCATCCAATGCAACAAAGCATTTTTTCTTCTCTTTTCCCTTAAACCTTCTTAACTTATCCTTTTTTTCACCATTAGGACATATAGCAACAATATGTCCAATCTTATTACATGAGAAACATTTCAATCAAAATTTACCTCTCTACTTACCAGTCCCTCTAGGCACTCTCTTAGCTAGTAGAGGCTCAAGCTCTCCTTGTTTACTTTCTTCATCCAAGACAACTTCAAGTTTCCTAGCATAACTTGGCATGTAATCAGAATCATGACTTGTTTCCTTACCTTTCATCATCGATAAAATAAACACTGATACCTTGAAAGTGTCATAAACTCTTGGAATGTTGTTATAACCAATGTTATTTAGCTCAAAAGTAGTAAGTATACTGATCAATCCATCTATAGTAACATTGTCAAATTTTCTAGCTCATTTACAATAGAAACTCTAATGACATAAGAATGCAATAAAGTTCTTAACATTTTACTCACCACAATATCTTCCTTAATAGTTCCACCAACACCTCTAATAACACCAATAACTTATTTTATTCTTAGGCCATATTATGCAATATTCTCTCCTTCTACCATCTTCATGTCATCATATTTTCCTCTAAGACTGTCTTCTTCAGCTTTCTTCACACGAATATCTCCCCCGTAGATAATTTTTAACTTTTCATAGACATCATAGGCAGTCTCTAGTTCATGAACATCAACATATTCAATATTAGATAGGGTACTTATAATAGCTTCATGTGCTTGAGTATCCTCCTGTCCTTCCTTCAGTTCATCTACTGTGAGAGTTCCAATAGGGGTGATATACCTATTTGTGACATGTATCTAGTATTGTGGTCCCATACCTTTAGGTATAGCTTCAATCTATCACACCATACCAGGTAGTTATCCTTAGAGAACTTGGGAGGCTCCTTTCTCATCATTTTATCATTTCCTCAAGTTGTTAGGATTTACACATAGAGGACCAAAGATCTGATACCAATTGTTAGTATTATCATGTTCAAGATTACTGAGGGGGGGGGGGGGGGTGAATCAATAATCTAACAATTCAAAATTTTCATTAACCATTCAACCACTTGCATCAATAAATATTAATTACATAAAAAAAAGCACTAAGAATAAGCATCCACAACAATGAAATACAAAAACACCAAATTTTTTTCTCATGGAAACCCAACTGGGTAAAAACTAGGTGTGGGGATGACACCCACTAAAATTTTCACTCTTCTAAATTATGTTCAGCTAAGAGCTTAGCCCTATTAAAAGCTTACAATAATGCTCGGTTAAGAGCAAGACCCTATAAGGAATTATCTGGTCAAGGGACTTACCTCTATCCATGTTAGGAGCTTTACCATATTATGAGTAACCTTACTAAAGGATTTTAAATCTTAATTAAAGAGTCACTTGGTTAAAGGATTTACAATTCAAACCTATTAGGATCTACCTGGTTAAAGGATTTAGCTTGATGAAGCTTTTAGGAATCAAAAAGTAAATGATCAGAGAAAATAGCACTCTCTACCAATACAAATCAAGTTCAAGCTCATCTCTCCTACACATGCAAACAATCTTCTCTCTTCTATCTTCTCTCAACCAGATCTCTGCATCCATGATCTACACTTGTTCGTTTCATCTTTTTACATATTTATACATTACAAGATTATTAGGGAAATTAACCACCTTAAAAAACATTTTACAATATTTCTAGCTTAATGAACAAACCCTAAAATGTGTTATAAATCTATAACACTTTCTAACAAACTCAAGTCGGTATTCAAATTCACCGCACATCAATTTGACAAAGAAAAGTCAAACCTCAACACCTTCTTCAATGTTCTTGCACAACCTTGAATAAATCCGATCATGAAAATCATAGAAAATGCCAAATCATCAATCCTTGTTAATCAACAACATCACCACGATCCCTAGAACACATAAACATTCACTGCAACACGCTGCATCATCATCGATCAAGGATTTGATTGATTGTTCTAAAGAACACCTTTAACTCTTTATTGAAAAACCTTCTGTCATCTGAAACATTGTCTTTCGATCATCAAATTATGAGGTGTTCACAACCATCACCTCATAACATAGTATAGATAAACATATCATGACCACAAAATCTTAATCTAATCCTAGTTGACACAATCATCAAATCATTCTTCCTGTACTCCATCCTATTATTGATGTTAACCTATCAACCTTCAATTAATCATAACTCAATCAATACATGAGGTAAACTTGTGTGGCCATAGATAAAGTATCTAGAGACATCACTTAAGCTTATGTTACGATTGCACACTCTAATTATTACTACAACTCAGGATTCAACCTCTTGAACATACATCAGCATAACAAGTACACTATCAGCCAACAATCATTCAGTTAACATCAATGAAAACATCATAACTAAGCATCCTACCAAACGCATACCATAACATCTCAACATCAATTATACCAACAATCTCCCCCTTTGGCATTGATGGCAAAACCAAACAATACCAAGCAATTATCTAGAGCATATAGATACCAAAACTTGTTCCCCCTTAGATGATACATATTTTCTATTCTCGATCTTAGGTTCTTCTCAAATTATTCTCTTAGTGATCTCCCCCTTACTATTTCACCTCTTGTTCATCTCCCCCTTTGACAAAAATTCCAAATATGTAATAGCCCCAATACAATATCTGTTGCATCTGTCTTCAACTCTTTCTAACTGCTCCCCCTAAGGAGTAGTCCCCTAAACATCAATCCACTATGAAAGATATGGTAATAAATCCACTGGATTGATGCACCTAAAACATCTCAGTTCTATTTAGGTAGGGGCATAACCCCTAGCTTACCTTTAAGGTACTCAAGAGTATCCTTAGGTAGTGGCTTGGTGAAAATATCTACTATATGCTCCTTTATTGATATGTTTTTGAACTTTACCTCTTTCCTTTGCACTTTCTCTCTTTGAAAATGATACTTAATTGAAATGTGCTTATGTTAGGAATAGAAGACAGAAATATAACAATTACATGCAAAAATATAACCAATATCAGAATATAAAAAGACCAAAATAGAAGTGAACACAAGACACAAATATTTAACATGGTTCACCCGATCTCTGGGCTACGTCCACCAAACAGCAAGTCTAATCTTATTATTATCTAGTGATTACAATCTAATCACAATCCATAATCCCTTACAACTCAATACCATCGTAAGAAGCTACTAAAACATACATTACATAAAACCCTAACCCTAAGCCAATTTATACAATCTTTATGCCACTTTAGGGTTAGAACATGTCGGCCCCACACATTGTAGAAAGTGTAAAATACTTTCCTGGATAGTACTTTCCTGATCTGTCACCACAATATAACAATACCTCACTTAGGGACTGTTAGACTCCACATAAAACAACAATTCTCCCACTTGGAGACTGATCTTGTAACTAAAATACTACCTTGTGAAGCTCCCACTAGATCCAACCTTCCTAGACTCTGTTGTTCTGTTATTCTATTCAGTCTAGAAGACCAACTGAAGCTGAACAGGAATTCAACTTCTCCCTTGTCACTACCTTTGTAAACATATCTGCTAGATTATTATGTGTATGGATCTTTTCCATCTTTAACTACCCATCATCCAAAACTAACCGAATAAAATGGTACCGTAACTATATGTGCTTTGTCTTTGAGTGCAGAGCAAAATTATTCACAAGATGAATGACACTCTGACTATCTGAATATAAATAATTATCTACTTGTGGATGTCCCAATTCTTCCATGAAGAATTAAATCCATGTCATCTCCTTGGTTGCCTCTATAGCAGTAGCAGAATCTACCTCTGTAGTAGATAAAGCATTCACCTTTTGTAACCGAGAAATCCAACTCATTTCTCTCCCACAAACAATAAATACATAACCTGTAGTACTAAGCCTAGTATCTATATCTCCTTCCAAATCTGAGTCAACATAGCCTTGAATAATAGTAATAATAGATCCCTCAAAGTATAAACACTTATTGGATGTACCTCTCAAATATCTGGGAATCCATTTGACTGCATCCCGATGCTCAATCCCAGGGTGAATCATATATCTTCTAACAACTCCCACTGCATGTGCAATGTCTGGCCTAGTACATACCATAGCATACATTAAGCACCCTACAGCTGAAGCATAAGGTACCTTGGACATTTTATCCTCCTCTTATGGTGTCTTTGGACACATCTCCTTAGTCAATTTCAAATGACCAGGGAAAGGTCTACTGACAACTTTTGCATCCTTCCTGGAAAATCTCTCCAACACCTTTTCAACATAATCATCCTAAGATAGAGTCAATTTTTTGTTCTTCCTATCTCTACAAATTTTCATACCAAGGATTTGTTTGGCTTCCCCCAAATCCTTCATAGAAAAAGATTGTGCTAATTGTTATTTTAACTCCTTAATGTGATCCATGTTAGACCCAACTACAAGCATATCATCAACATATAAACATAAAATAATGTAGCTTTCATTGTCCAACCTCTTAAAGAAAACACAATAGTCAGAATTACATCGAGTGTATCCATGCTCATTCACAAAAGTATCAAATTTAATATACCATTGTCGAGGTGCTTGCTTCAAGCTATATAAACTTTTATGCAATCTACACACTAAATTCTCCTTACCCTTGACCTCAAATCCCTATGGTTGTACCATACATATTTATTCATCTAAATCACCATGAAGAAAAGTTGTTTTAACATCAAGATGCTCTAAATGAAAATCTTTAGTAGCCACAATACTTAAAATAGTATGAATAGAAGTCATTTTAACAACTGGAGAAAATATCTCATCAAAATCAATACCCTTTTTCTGTGCAAATCCTTTTACAACTAATCTGGCTTTAAATCCTTTCTTACCTCCATCTTCTTCTTCCAGCCTGTAAAGCCATTTATTCTATAAACCCATTTATTATGTAAAGCCCGTTTACCTATAGGTAACTTACATTAATCCCAACTCTGGTTTTTTGGCAAAGAGTCCATTTCTTCCATCATTTTAGACTCCCACTGAAGCTTTGTATCCACCTGCATAGCTTCATTATAACATTCAGGTTCACTAGCATTAGTTAATAAAATAGAATACAAAGATGGTGAAAATCAATCTGGAGGTTTACTTAGCCTTGTTGACCATCTGAAATTCACTGGAGTGTGTGGTATTTTTTGTTGCTATTGTTGTGGAGTATAAGGAATTACTAGAACATCATCTTTTGGAGTATCATCTAGTTCTACATAATCATTGTATTTCTTCTCATGTTGTCGTAGCAGATCTTTGTACAACACTTTCTCATTGAATATGACATCCCTGCTTCTTACAATTTTATGATTTTAAAAATTAAAAATTCTATAGACAAATCCATCAATGCTATATCCAACGAATACACATTTCTCTAATTTTTCTTCTAGCTTGGTTCTATTTTCAAAATCTATATGTGCAAATGCTTCACAACTGAAGGTTCTGAGAAAAGAATAACTTACCTTCTTACTAGTCCATGCTTCCTCTGGAATACCACAACCCAAAGGAGTAGAGGGACCTCTGTTAATTAAATAAATAGAAGTATTTATAGCCTCTACCCACATATTTAAGGGAAGCCCAACATGCAATCTCATAGTCCTTGCACGCTCCATTATTGTCCTATTCATGCATTCAGCCACTCTATTTTCTTGTGGAGTCCTTGGAACCATTTTCTACCTACAAATACCAGTAGAGGAACAATAATCTTCAAATTATTTTTTGCAATAATCACCACCATTATCAAATCTGAGACATTTTAGTCTTTTACCAGTCTCATTCTCAACCAAGCTTTTCTATTTTTTAAAATTTTCAAATACATCAGATTTCTGCCTAAGGAAATAAATCCATACTTTCCTAGTTGCACCATCAATGAAAGTAACATAATATAGAGAGCCACCAAGGGAGGATACATGAGCTTCCCCCCATACATTTTTATGTACAAGCTCTAATTTATCATCTTTCTTTTCCTTCTCACCCTTCAAAAAACTATCTCTTTTTTGTTTCCCATACACACAACTTTCACAGAAATCCATATTCACACATTTCAGACCTGGTAAAAATTTCTTTGTATGAATTAATTTCTTACCTTTCTCACTCATTTGCCCAAGTTTGTTGTGCCATAGTGTTGTTTTGGTATCCATAATGACTATTTCATTTTCTACCTGCTCAACCGCAACAACTTTTCCTAAACATTCACTTTTCTCTGTAATAGTTAAAGTAGAAGGAACAATATTACCTGTACAAATATATAAGGTGCCTACTTTCACACCTTTTTCTACTACTAAGGAACCTTTTGAAACCTTCCAATTTTTATTATTAAAATTAACTGTACAACCCTCATCACCTAGTTTCCCTGCTAAAATTAAATTTCTACTCAGCCTTGTAACATGCCTTACCTCTTGTAGTAGCCAATGATTTCAATTATACAACTTAATCTTAATGCTTCCCTTCCCAACAATCTAACAGGGTTCATTATCTCTCAAATAAACTTGCCCAAAATCACCTTGGACATAATCAATAAAATAAATCCTATGGGGTGTAGCATGAAAATAAGCCCCTAAATCTAGAATCCATGAATCATCAACATTTTCAATGGAAAGGATCAAAACATCATCTTCAGATTTATTACTTACCACATTTGCCTCCTTATTTCCTTCTTTTTTGTCTCCTTCTTTATTCTTCTGAGACCAATAATATTTCTTCTTATGACCTGGTTTTCCATAGTACCAACAGTCGTTAGGTCCTCTTGATTGAGACCTCTTTCCCTTTGACTTTCCTCATGATTTCCCATGATTTCCAGAGTTATTTCCTCTATCTCTTGTTCTGCCTCTTATTTTTGCATTCAAAACACTACCTGATGTAGATCCGCCTGAGATTTTCTTACGAATATCCTTGCTCAGAATAACACCAAAAACATCATCAAATTTTAGGGTGTTCGAATTAGAAACAAAGTTACTAACAACCATTATCAAGCCATTCCAACTTTCTGGCAAAGAACACATAATCAAAAGAACCCTAATTTGTTCATCAAAATTTATATTTACAAAAGATAATTGACTTGTAACTGTATTAAACTCATTTAAATGATCAGCCACTGACCCACCTTCTACCATCTTCATATTAAATAAATGCTTCATAATAAATACCTTATTCAAAGAAGAAGGCTTCTCATATAACTTTGCTAGGGTTTCCATCAACTCTTTAGCTGTCTTTGCTTTATAATATTGAATGCCACTAATTGTGCCAGCCATAATTAAATGATGCCAAGTGCCTTTCTATCTAGAATATCCTAATCCTCTTGAGACATAGTTGCCTCTTTCTTGCTTACTCCTCCCAATGGCCGCCATAAATCCTTCTAATAGAGATAGTCCTCCATCTGTATTTTCCATAACAGAAATTTCTGCCCATTAAACTTCTCAACCTTCAACTTACCCTCATCTTCCATTACTCCCACTTGAGCATGAGGCTCCCACTCAACCGTGAGACCTTCCTACAAAGGATAACTGAAAAACAACCTCTCTCTGATACCACTTGTTAGGAATATAAGACATAAATCTAACAATTACATGCATAAATATAACCAATATCAGAATATAAAAAGAGTAAAAATAGAAGTGAACACAAGAGACAAAGATATAATGTGGTTCACCCAATCCCTAGGCTAAATCCACTAAATAGCAAGTCCAATATTACTATTATCTAGTGATTACAATCTGATCACAATTTTCAATCCCTTACAACTCAATACCACCATAAGAATTTACTAAAACATACATTACATAAAACCCTAACCCTAAGCCAATTTATACAATCTTTATGCCACTTTAGGGTTAGAACACATCGGCCCAGAAATTAGCAGAAAGTGTAAAATACTTTCCTAGATAGTACTTTCCTAATCAGTCACCACAATATAACATCTTAGTCTTGGAATGCATCATAGGAATTTTGGAGATATTTTTTGCATTTGTATTGTCACAAAATATAATTACCAGTCCAGTCACCTTTTCCTTGATGTCTTCAAGAATCTGGATCATCCATGCAATCTGTGAGCAATTTATAGTTGTTTCTACATACTCTGCCTCTGTAGTTAATTGTGAAATACAATTTTTCTTTTTTATTGTCCATGACACAAGCCTTTCACCTAGAAATGATATTGGACCACCACTTGTACTCTTTCTATCATCAACATTTCTTGCCCAATCAGCATCAGTATACACACTCAAATAAAAATTACCATCATGAGCATACCACAAACCATAATCAAGTGTCCCTTTTAGATATCTAAATATCCTTTTGACTACAACCATATGAGATTCTGATGGGGAGCTCCTCTCCTAGAGCCTCCTAGCTCTCTCCAAGTCCTTCTACTAGACTTCCTTAGGGTCTCTTCTCTACCCTATCTAGAGGATGGTCTCCTAATCCCCTAACTCACTAGGATCTCTCCACCAATTTCAACTCTTCTCTATACCCCTCTCCATAGCTCTCTTGTATTCATGGTTGCACTAACCATCTGCCACCCCTATGGTGTCCAACTCTTGAGGATTGATTCCTCCATTCCCCTTAGGTCTAATTCCCTCTCTAAGGATTCAATTTTGTGAGTTTCCCATTCATTTTCCAAACGGGTTCTAAAATCAAGCCTTTTAGGCCTTGTAGCCTTTTTAGGCCTATTAGCCCTCCAAAACACAGAAAAGGTGATTTATTTTCTAAAATCCCTTAACAACCCTAGAAATAAATTCCATATTCTTTGTGGGTTTTTCTTCCCCTTTGGGATTTTCTATGGATTTTGTCACATTATTGTCCGTACAATGGACTTTTGCCAAACCCCTAAAAATAAGGGTTTCTAGGGCATGAAGACTGGTCTAGCTTCTTGTTATTCTTTCACTAATCTAGTGAACTCCTCTAAACTCCTCCTTCCATCAGAGATCTACACCTTATTCCCCTACACTCCTCCAACACTGATTGGCACATACCAATCACTCTGCAACCTCCATTGTTGTTGCACTACTCAGGAACCCTAGCTAGAATGACTAACACTCACCTAGGGCCTAATTTTTTTCAAGCTTCCCCTACATACACACACACTCCACAAGCCATATGTACATATTATATACAAGTCTCTAATTGTTTCCAAGTGGTCATAGATTTTGAACCACGGGAACACCAAAGAAACCCTTCTTTTACATGACTGGACCAAAATTGGCCAGTGAACTTGCAAAACACAATAAATTTAACAAAGCTTAACCAGAAAGTTTAATCTATCAAAATAATGCCTCACAGAACTTGGAAAATACATTTTAAACACTATCCAATCATTAATTCAATCCAATCAAGTCATGGATGATGGCTCTATCACTTAATTACAGTGTAAAATCCTTCTTCTCAAACACTAGTCCGTACACAAAGAGCTCTAATTGTTAGATTAGGGTTGGGAACACCTTATATACCTCCTTTCCACATTTTTAGACCCTCTGGTCAGGATTTGGGCACCATAAGTGCTGATTCCTAAAAACTAGGAAATGTTGTCTTGACAACTTTTGTCAAAATAGCAATTTTCACATTTTGAGTGTCCTAATTGGTTTCAAACCTTACCAATTGACCTCAAATGACTAAAGAACATTAAAACCTTAAAAATATTCCCACTTTGGGACTTTGGTCAACTCTTTGAATTTTTGGGTTGACTTCTAGGCCTTAGACCCCTAGAATCAACTAGACTCAATTAACATCCAACCCTAACCTTTCTTAACACTAACCACACCTCAAAATCACACTAGGGAATTTATATTCTAGTCATTATTCTTTAATGGTTGGCCAAACCATCCTACAAGATAAAATGTTCAAAGTTCTAACTAAAGACTTTAGGGTGCTCCTGCACCAGATTCCTTAGGATTTTATTGAAATCTAGCCACTATACTAACTGCTTGAGCATCCGGTTTTCTATGAACAACATACTGCAGCTTACCAGTCATAGATCTATACAAAGTAGCATCCACTACATCAGATTCATCATCTTTAGATGATTTGCAACCTGTTACCATTGGGGTTCCGACTTGTTTAGACTCATCCATACCAAAAGTCTTGAGCACTTCTTTCACATATTTGGATTGACATATATATATATATATATATATATATATATACATATATACATATATGTATATGTATATATGTATATATATATGTATAT
>MU225689.1:542884-572884 GCA_018584345.1 Thuja plicata
TATATATACCATTCTTTAGTGGTGAAACTTGCATTCCAATAAAGAATTTGATCTCACCAATTAGTGACATTTCAAATTCCTTCTTCATCTCCTCAGCAAAAGCCAAACTCATCTCATAATTACCTCCAAATATTATGTCATCAACAAATACTTCAGCTAACAAAATCTCATCTCCTTCAACTTTTAAGTACACATTACTATCATCACTTGTTCTATTGAAGAAAATCTGAATAAGATACGAGTGTAACCTTTTATACCATGTCCTTGGAGCTTGTTTTAGTCTATATAATCCATTTTGTAGCTTGGATACCATGTCTTTATCCTTTATTAATTCAAAACCATCAAGTTATTCTATGTAGATCTCTTCTTCAAGAATTCTATTCAATAAAGTTGACTTGACATTCATTTGAAAAACTTTAAAATTCTTGTAAGAAGCATAAGCAAGTAGAATTCTTACCCCTTCCAGTCTTTCTACTGGAGAAAAAGTCTCACATAGTATAGTCCTTCTTGAGCATAACCCTTACACACAATCCTCCCCTTGTTTCTTATCACATCTTCATCTTCATTCAATTTATTCCTGAAGACCCATTTGGTACCAATCACATTTTTATCTTCAGGTCTATGAACAAGTGCCCATGTATCATTCTTCTCAATTTGATCAAGTTCTTATTCCATATCTTTTACCCAATATTCCATAGATTTTACCTTGTAACTTAGTCTAGATATATACATATCATGACCACAATATATGAATCCAAACCTAGTTGACACAGTCATCAAATCATTCTTCATGTACTCCATCATGTTCTTCCTATTAACCTGTCAACCTTCAATCAATGATAACTCACTTAATACATAAGATAAACTTGTGTGGTCATAGATATAGTATCTAGAGACATCAATTAAGCTTCTATTATGATCGCATACTCCAATTCTTACTACAACTCAGGATTCAACCTCTTGAACATACATTAGCATAAAAATTACTCTGTCATCCAACAATAAATAAGTTAACATCAATGACAACATCATAACTGAGCATCCTACCAAACACATACCATAACATCTCAACATCAATTATGCCAACATTTTTTCACCGGTCTTAAAATGAAGAACACTTTAAAATAACAATATTTTCATTTCTTATGCCTTAGCCTTGTATTTTCATATTCAATACAAGACATATCAGATTATGCCTAGTTTGCCTCTCCTTCATGTTTACTTTTATTTTGTGGATGATTCTAATGTTCTATGTCAATTATGGATGAATGTAGCTATCATTCATTATTTTTAGGCTTTTATATTTTTTCATAGATGCATAGGTCATTGGAATATGTTTTACACTCTTTCAATCATTTTTATCTGGCGCTATACTATGCCATTTGGCTAATGAAATTATCATAGAATAGTCATTTTAGTGAGATAATGGGAACAACTCTTGTGGGCCTTAGTAGGTTCTTCTCATAGAGAGATCTGAATATTCTACACTGTCTTTTTTTAATTTGTATCATGTTCTCTCTCCAACAGTAAATAGTTTGTAGCGTTATGTGCCTAATCTTTTGGGAGTTTCTTATTCCTAATATTTTTTAAAAGAGATTCAAAGGGTTTTGAAATTTTTGGTGTATCACCAAAGGTTAGTTGTGTGTATAATAAATACCTTCATGAAATTAGTTTGTCAATATAATCAATCCAAATATGTGAAATTAGAAATTAAACCTATAGAATTGAAAACAAGAGAAAGAAGCATCTCATGGATCTCTATCTAGGAAGCTAAAGTAACGGTCTCAGCTTACGCATTCAAGAGTGACAATCATAGAATGAGAAATTAAACTATAAAATGATACAATTATATCTATGTTAGCTCAATATGTTAAATGAATCTGTTGGTGCTCAAATCAAAAGATTGGATTTCCTATGGACTTGCCAATCAAATGATGGAAAACCCAAGTATCTGGCCAACTAAAAAGGTTTTAACCAAATCAAGTTTAAACCTTATGCATTTATGGCTCTACAAAACCAAGGCTAGTAGGCCTGCACCTTGAACTTATCCTTCAATTTTCAAGGCTTTTTATAGTAGATAAGGAAAACTTCAACACTCTCTTCCTCAAGGTGTGGCAAAGAAATCGAAAGAAAACCTTAAATGAAAAGAAATATGTGATAGAATGCTAACTGAGATGCTTCAAAATGTTTAAAGAATGCTTGTATATATATATATATATATGAATTGAAAAGTACAGATGGATAGAATATAACAAAACTATGAACAATGAATTAAATGACCATAATCCAATATATATGTAGACCAGTTCCTTATTCTCTCATGGGAAATAGAGTCAAGATCGTCCCAATCCTTTGTACAACCTTAGAGATAGTTTACAAGAAACACATCACTTTAGGGGTGTTATGAAATGAGCATATAACCTAAGTTAATTCATAGTTATCTCAATTGAATGAATTTTGAAATGATAGACCGATTGATTGTGGCCATAATCAATTGAATTTAACCATAACATATGAGAGAAAAAGGTGTACTTATCTTATTGGTTTTTTTTAAAATGGTACAATTTATTTCATGTTGCAGTTGTTGATCAAAACTATCCAATCTGACTATAGTAACCATAATAATAATAATCACCCACCTAGTATTGATCTTGGTATCCTTATTTATATCAAGTCCAAAGGATGCGAACAAGATTTAGATCAATATTTTTGTTCATAACTAATACCTAATCCTAGGATCAACAACTGAATAGTTATAATTATATCACAAGAATGATTACTCATCCTTGTCTGAAACTTAATTTTTGACCCAAAGAGATAATAGTCACTAACAAATCACTTGTGATTTTTAAGGGACAATTGAGAATAATGATTATGTATTAAAAAATTATAATACTTTGGCCATACTTTCATCCATATATTTATTCTTCTATAAATAGATATCCTCTCTAGCATGTTGAATACCTTCATCATGTTGATCAGAGAAGTCAATGTCGTTAATCACTCTTTGATATTCCTTTATCTTCTGCATAGTATCAATGGATGTATCCATGTATTATCTTCTAGTATTTCACCCAGGTCACATTGTTCTATCAGCATATAAGTCCACATTTCACCACATTCAAAAACCTTGCATGTCAACCACGTATCAAACAATACATAAAAACCCTAAGAGATATAAAATTTAATTAAGAGAAATAAAAATTAAAGATAACTCCATGTCGTCATAGTTGCTCAAATTTAATACCTCTCCATCCATCGAAGACATGTGGCATCATTGCGTAATGCCTTGATGGTTAGATGTTGATCACTTTTTCTTCAAGGCTTTGCATTATCCATATGATCAATTTGAACTTGATCAGTCTTTACTTCATTCCTTCTTTGCTCAGCCTGGCCTGCCATGGATAGGTGTCATCTAATTGTGCCCTCTCGCTAGATAAAAGCCTTGCACCTTTTCATTTCAAGTAAATTCTATCCATGGATGAGATCAAATTGAAACTGTAGATCTTTTTATCTCATTTCTTAGAATTTAATGGATCTAGGACACGCGATGGAATGTCATGATGACTTAATGGATAGATAACATGCATCTTGTATTTAAGGAAACACGCTAACTGTCGAATGGATATTTACTTTCTTGATGTATAATCTTGTTTTGAATTTTGTCAACCGTGATCAAAGTACATGTGTAAGCCAGACACATTCCCTTGAAGATTAAATAGCTTCATCTTGTCGATCGAGGGATAACGCCAGTTGTCAATCTTTCAAAAAAGGACAAGATATTTAAGCAAACCAGTAAAAAATAAAACTTGTTTAAATAACCCGCGAAAAGGCTTTCAACGACTACTTTTATGAATTCAAAAATTTATAGGCCGCACAATGTATGATTTTAAACATAGAAAATTTAACAGAATAAATGCATGAATTAGTAAGATGAATGCACAAGTTAGGATTTTTGCAAGCATAAACTATAAAATGAAAGGAAGAAATAAGACCATAAATCACAATAATGAATATAAGGAACACTTTTGTCATCTATTTCCATGTCAAAATTTGATCTATAAATCTGGCTTCCACTAGTGGCTCTTTCTAGGGATGTGCGTTCATACTTGGACATAGCAAGATCCTAGCTATCTATAGAGAAGTAGACCATTAGAAGAACAAAAGAATACAATACATATCATACAAATAAGGAAGAAAAACTTGTCTTTTGTATTTTTTAAGAAAAGAAGTGTTTTATATACTGACCATGTACAGGAAGCTCATGAGGATAACCTTCCAAATCCTATAAAAGATAAGAATTCTCACCTCCTTTACCGATGCTGACAAAAGGACCTACCCATAAGGCCTCAAATTTTCCATGTTTTCCTTTATCCTTATCATTTACATTCCATCTCAAAACTAAATCTCCTTCCTAGAACTTCCTTTCTTTGGTCTTTTTGTCAAACAAAACCTTCACTTTCTGTTGTAATTCATGATTTCTCTCTTGAGCCTGATTCCTCATTTCATCCAATTCTGCAAGCTGATGAAATCTATCTTCCATGAAATCCACCTCTTCCCACTCTTCTTTATTCAAAAATTTGTATACTGGTAACAAATTATTCAATGGTAAATGAGCTTTCTTTCCGTAAACAAGGTCATATGGTGCATATCCAGTAGAATTTTTAATTGTAATTCTGTCTACCCAAAGTGCAAGTGGTAACTTTGAATCCCAAGATCTTTTTTTGTTGTTTAAAATTCTTTTGATGATCTTCATTATATTCTTGTTACTAGATTCTTCTTGGCTATTTCCTTATGGGTGATAAGGGGATGAATAAGAAATTTTTATTCCATATTTCTCATGAAATTTAATGAACTCTACAGATCTAAAACACATAGCATCATCACAAACAATCTTATGCGAAACACCAAATCTTGTCAATATATTTTCAGTCAGGAACTTGATCACCACTTTACTAGTAGCTTGTCTAGTAGGTATGGCTTCTACCCACTTAGTGAAGTAATCAGTGGCTACCAAAATCTATTTATGTCCACCACTAGAAGTATTAGTGATTTCTCCTATGAAATATATACCCCAAATTTGGAATGGTTCTTTAGTAGACATAGGATTAAGGGGCAATGCACCATTATATTTGAGTTTTCCCAAAAAAATTTGACATGCTTCACATCTTTGAATATATGCATGGTAGTCTTTAAACAAACAAGGCCAATAGTATCCTACATTCAATATTTTATGGGCAGTGATCTTCACTGAAAAATGTCCCCCACATTGTCCATCATGAATATCCTTGAGTACTTCCTTTGCTTGATATGTATCTAAAAAAAAAAGAAGTATACCATCAATGTTTTTCCAGTATAGGTCTCCTTGTATCATGACATACTTAGATGCCTACAATTTTACTATACTTTTCTGATTATCTATAAGGTTTTTTGGACATTCATGTGTTTTATGAAATGTATTATATTGGTATACCATGGGCACCTTTCAATACTAGTCTGAGTCTTACTTAAATGCACTTGATTGACCTATAATGAATTCATATTTGATATTGCCATCAATCTTTCTAATCCTTGTCCTTTGACAATTTTAGTGATTTAAATCTCTATATCAAATTCCTGAATTTGATTCACCCACCTACATCTTCTCCTAGTGACTTCTGATTGTCTGAATATATCCTTTATTAATGCATTAGGAACATAGGCTACTACTTTTTCTCCTACCAAGTAGGGCCTAAAATACTTCACTGCCTTCACAAGTGCATAAGCGTGTTTCTCATTAATATCATAATTTAACTCATAAGTTTGAAGAGTCTTACAAGAGAACTCTATTGGTTGTTCATCACCTTCACTATTCTTTTGCAAAAAGACAACAATGATGGTGTGATATGATGCAAAAGAAAATAATTGGAATGGTATAGTATAATCTAGAGACTTAAGGACAGGGGCCTCCTTGTCTGCATTTTTAATATTTACAAATGCTTCTAAAGATTCATTTGTCTATTTCATGTCTACACCCTTCTTCAACATCATGGCAATTGGTTTAATTATTTCTGAAAATAATGGGACAAACCTCTTTACAAAGTTTATTTTTCCAAAGAAGGATTGGATCTTTTTGAATTTCTTTGGGACCTCAATTTTATCTATTGTTGCAATCCTCTCAGGATCTATTCTTACTCCATCTTTGGACACAATATGTCCTAAAAAGTTTCCTTCAGTGACAACAAAATGACATTTCTTTGGGTTCAATCATATCCCATATTCAAGGGCTCTTTGAAAGATTTGTTCCAGATGTTTACAATGGTCATCTACCCTTTTGTAATAAGAAGTTAGGTCATCCTGGTATACCACCATAATTACATCAATAAAATCCTCAAAGGCCACATTCATTACTCTTTGGCAGGTAGCCCCTACATTAGTGAGTCCAAAAGGCATTCTAGCATATACATAAGTACCCCAAGGTGTAGTAAATGTTGTTTTATATTGTTCCTCTTCTTTAACCTTCACTTGGTTATGCCCTGAGAACCCATCCATCGTTGATAATAATTCATTTCTTGTGACCTATTGCAATAATGTTTCCATGTTTGGTAATGCATAATTGTCCTTTAATGATGATATATTTAGATTCCTAAAATCTACACAAAGTATAATATCACCATCCTTTTTTTTGACAGGTACCAAATTTGAAACCCATGTTGAGTGTCTAATTGGCTTTATTATACCAGCATCCCTCATCTTGATTAATTCATCTTTCATCTTGGAAGCCAAAGTAGGGTTTATTGGTCTCTTCCTTCACCTGAATGGTTTGGAATTAGGCTTCAAAGGTATCTCAATTTGAAAAATGTCCTCTTAGTATGCTTTAAGGTCATTATAGGACCAGGCAAATACATGCCTATATTTCCTCAATAGTTTTAAGATATCTTTTCTAATCTTGGGGGTTAAAATTTTACCCACAAATACTTCCCTTGGAGTTTCGTCATTTTCCAAGTTTATCCTTTGTACTTCATCTATTGTGACATTAGTGTTTTTCTTGTCCATCTTTGAATCTTTATTGTCAAACAATCTCTCCATTTCTACAAGACCTTTTGGAACCTTATTGGTTTTAAGCTGAATAACTTCCTTTCCAAACAACACTTCTTTCCCATCCTCCATCTCAACATGATCATTCAATTCTATCAATTTATCTTCATACTCTTGCTCACATGCTAAAAATATGATTATATCTCTATCATCTTCAAATATTTTCTAGTTGTTGATGTTATTAGGTATAGCAGGCCTAGTTTTAACTTCAACTTGAACTATGTCCTCACAAGGAATGTCATTATGCTTCAATGCCAAATTAGCCATAAAATCTACAAGGATATTTTTTGATCTATCTATCCAATTAATAGAAAAGGCATCAAAACATTTTATAGAATCCCATACTTCATTTCTATATCTTTTAAGAAGAGGCTTCTTAGCAAAAAATTTACTCTTAACTTGAAACACAATTAATTCAAAATCCTAAAAGACACTTAAACATTTTATTCCATGTTTAATAGCTATTCTCAAACCAAGAAGTAGAGCTTCATACTCTGCAACATTATTAGTACATTCAAAATCTAGTAAAAATGAATATTTAAATATTTTCTTATCAGGGGAAAAGAAAATGACACCAGCTCCATTACCATCTATGCAGCAAGTACCATAAAATTACATTTTCCAAAATGTATTGTTACTTACTTCTACATGTAATCCAATAGGTCCAGTATTATGCATTGCATCTTTTGAAATACTTACCTGAAATTTATCCATATCAGAATGACAGAAATGTGTAACCAGGCTTTGATCCACATCCTCAATAATATATGGACTTTGAATCTCTCTGTCAATTCTTACATCCCTGTCATTCACTAGAATAAAAGCATAAGAAAGATCTAATTGAATACTACCTCCTACTAAGCTAGACCATTGTCTAGATAGAAGCATTCCATAATTGGCAGGGACTTCAACCACATTAATATCCATTTTATATGACATTTTAGGACATGTAGGAAATTTAAATTCAACATTTTTCATTATGCCTACAATAGTAACAAATGTATTATCCATAGCATAACATCTACCAAATTTGGTATCAACATTCATTCCTAATTCTTTCATTACATCATTGGGCATAATGTTTGCTATTGCACTAGAATCTATCATACAATTCTTTACCAATCTATTGTTTATCAATAGAGTAAGATAAAAAGAATCAATTTTATTTCTATTTTTGTTTAAAGTAGTTCCTAGATAAATAAATGGAGGATCCTTTATTTCTTGGTTAAGATCTTCCTTATTACATACATTAGACAATATTTTCAAAGCCTCACTTTTACATTCAGGTATTTTAATTATTTCAACCAAAGGAACAAATATTTTAACTTGAGATAATCCATTAGACATGAAAGAACATTCATTGGGAAGAAATTTACTAACCATCTTTTCTTTTGTTATTTTTGGAAAGTCGTGAGGTTCTACCTATTTCTCTTGAGCAATGTTTTTGTGCTTTAGCCTCTTTGGATCAGTTCTTTGGTCAGGTCTCCCTTCGTTTGCATTTAATATTCTATTCCTTAACTTATAGTTACTTTTTGCTTCTTCCATTACAGCTATTGTATATGCTTTCTTCTCCTCTTCTATTAATTCTCTTAATCTTGGAGTACTCTCCTGATAATCCCCATATTGGTACACTTTATTTTGGTCATCCTTATAGTAGTATTCATCTGAAGAGTTGTAATCATCATATCCCCACATAGGATCTATCCATAAATTATTCATTGTGGCTCGCTGATTATGATTCTAATTTTCATCCTCTTTCCATCTTTGGGAAACAACACAATGCTCATATGAATGTGGTAGTGTGCAGGCTTCACACCAAGGATAGATTTCCATAAAATGGTTGCGTTTCCTCAATGGATTGGGAGTATGTAATCATTTGTTCACTAGTTTCCCATCCTTCCATTCTGTGTTATAAGGCATGTCCTACAATCTGTATCTGTCATTTTTGTATGGTGCTTGATTACTTTGGTTGTACTTAAAATTATCTTTTCCATTATTCATTTGGATGCCTTTCACCATATTCATAAGCTTATCTAATTTATCTTCTTCCGTGTATTGCTTAGGCTCTTTTTTATTGAACAGCCAAGTGTCCTCCCTCTTAGCAATTATACTAGATGCCTTCCTATCATTCTTAATAGCTATGGAAATTTTGAGAGGATGTGCTAAAGTAGAAGGCTTATGAGATTTGATTTCATAATTTGTCTTGCTATCAAAAGATCCCATATAGAAATTTATCAGAAAGGCATCAATAGGTTGAACATGTCTTGGAATCCTATTTAAAACTTTGTTGAACCTTTTGTTGAATTCAGCCACAAGTTCATTCTAATTTTTCTTCATAATTGTCAACAAATGAGAGGAAAAAGAAGTGTCATTATGATAACTGAATTGTTCTATGAATTGATTAAAAAATTCATCCCAACTAGATATGAATCTATTTGGAAAAATTTTGAACCATTCTTCTGCATCTTCTATGAGAGATTGAACAAAAAATTTCATGTATATATCCTCATTGAATTCATCAAGCTCTTGGATAATATTTTTCAAATTTATACAATGCACCTCAGCTGATTTTGATCCATTCCCTGAAAACTTTGGAATTGGATTTCTTAAATCATTTTTTATGTCATTAGGGTATCCCCTTATGCCATAAAAATATAATTTTCTATATCTTTCAGAAACCATTGAAGCTTTATAGTTGCTTCCATTCTAATTGATTACCTCATGCCTTGGATTCTGATGATTTACATTTTGGAATCCTTGATTATTTATTCTTGGTCCAAAATTTGGGTTGATATTATATTCTCTTGGGCCATAGTTCTGCGCCCTTTTATTTTGATATCCATTATACATTTCTCCATCATTTTGATGCCCATGATGTTCATATTGGTTAGATCCATTAGGATTCATTCTATTGTCATGGTTATGATGTTCTCCATTGTTTGGTTGTCCCTAATGACCACTTCTTTCATTCCCATTGTTGTTTTTCTCACACCTTCCTCTATTGTGGAAATATGACCCTTATTCTTTCTATGAGGAGGATTTTATACACAATTTCTCCTTGGTAATTCCTTTGTCTCTTTTTGATTTGATTTCACTTCTTTGTATTCTCATCTTTCTTAATATCTCTTCTGGTTTCATCTTAAGAGCCCTGGCCATTTCTTCATCGTCTGAGCCTGCATTAGGTATTTCATGAAATATAGCATCCCATTTCCTATCATTTTATTCTCTTTCAGTCATCTTCTGATTTGTATCATGTTGAGACTCATGTTCTTCCCTATCAACTTGGGAAAAAGGATTACAATTATCATTATTGTTCTCATGACTATGATGACTTTAACTAGGGAATCGTTCATAGGCAAAATTTTGGTTATCTTTATCAAGGTATATCATGCCCGGTCCATACATCATTTTTTAATTTGAATCTTTACCTTTCTTTGTTGGTTCCAACTCAACAAATTTGTCTTGTCTTAAAGATCCTCTTCCTAACATAAATTTATCACTTATATGTTATAGAATTTCCAAAAGTAGAGTCACCACCTCTTTTATCAAAAATAAAATAATATCTTACTGGTCTAGGTTCCCGTCTCCAGTAGAATCTTCATCTTCAAATTATTACCAAAGATCCTAAGACTTCTTCAAACTATCCTTACAAAATTTTCCCTAGTAGAGTCACCAATCTGTTGGTGCTCAAATCAACAGATTGGATTTCCTATGGACTTGCCAATCCAATGATGGGAAACCCAATTGATCAGGCCAACTAACAAGTTTTTAACCAAATCAAGTTTAAATCTTCTATATTTTTGGCTCTGCAGAACCAAGGATGGTAGGCCTACACCTTGAACTTATCCTTCAAGTTTCAAGGCTTTTATAGCATATGAAAAAAACTTCAACACTCTCTTCGTCCAAGTGTGGCAAAGAAATTGAAAGAAAAGCTTAACTGAAAAGAAATATGTGATAAAATGCTAACTGAGATGCTTCAAAATGTTTAAAGAATGCTTGTATATATATATAAATGAAAAGTACAGATGGATAGAATATAAAAAAAGTATGAACAATGAATTAAATGACCATAATCCAATATATATGTAGACCAGTGCCTTATTCTCTCATGGGCAATAGAGTCAAGATCATCTCAATCCTTTGTACAACCTTAGAGACAATTTACAAGAAACATATCACTTCACAGGTGTTATGAAATGAGCATATAACATAAGTTAATTCATAGTTATCTCAACTGAATCAATTTTTAAATGATAGACTGATTGATTATGGCCACAATCAATTGAATTTAACCATACAAGATGAAAAGACCAATTGATAATAAGAACTATGAATCTAAATCAGGAATGCTACACCAAACTATCACTTTGAAGAAAATCTATAGATTTTATCTAAGGGACTAATTAAAAATGAAAAGATATCTATTTCCACAGATGAGAGTAAAAGGTGTACTTATCTTATTGATTTTTTTTAAAATGGTACAATTTAGTTCGTGTTGCAATTTTTGATCAAAACTATCCAATCTGACTATAGTAACTATAATAATAATAATCGTCCACCTAGTATTGATCTTGGTATCCTTATTTATATCAAGTCCAAAGGATGCGAACAAGCTTCAGATCAATATGTCTATTTATAACTAATACCTAATCCTAGGATCAACAACTGAAGATATAATTATATCACAAGAATGATTAATCATCCTTGTCTGAAACTTAATTATCAACCCAAAGAGATAATAGTCACTAACAAATCACTTGTGATTTGTTAAGGACAATTCAAAATAATGATTCTGTATTAAGATATTATGATACTTCGACCATACTTTCATCCATATATTTATTATTCTATAAATAGATATCCTCTCTGACATGTTGAATATATTCATCATGTTGATCAGAGAAGTTGATGTCATTAATCACTCTCTAATATTCTTGTATCTTCTGCATAGTATTAATGGATGTTTGCATGTATTATCTTCTAGTATTTCACCTAGGTCACATTGTTCTGTCAGCATATAAGTCCACGTTTCACCACCTTCAAAAACCCTGCATGTCAACAACATATCAAACAATAAATAAAACCTAAGAGATATAAAATATAATTAAGAGAAATAAACATTAAAGATAACCCCATGTCGACATAGTCACTCAGACTTAATGCTCCTCCATCCATAAAATACATGTGGCATCATCGTGTAATGCCTTGATGAATAAAAATTATGCATCTCCACTTTGAGGCATTACGCCTACTGTCGATACTTTCTATAGTTTAACAACCGATCACATTGCTTAGAGTTTGTGGGTCTAGGTTATGTGTGGGCTAAGTGTGATGCCTTAAAGCTTAAAAATATTCATCTTTTTGATCAAGGGATTACACCGACGATCAGATTTCCTTTACTTGTTGTGTCTTTACTTTATCTTTTCAACCCTAGACTCATGATGTCATCCCAGTGCAATGCCTCAATGGTTAGATGTTGATCACTTTTTCTTCAAGGCTTTACATTGTCTGTTTGATCAATTTGAACTTGATATGTCTTTACTTCATTCCTTCTTTTCTCATCTTGGCCCGCCATGGACACGTGTCATCTAATCGTGCCCTTGCACCAAATAAAAACCATGCACCTTTTCATTTCAAGTGAAATCTAGCCATGGATGAGATCAAATTCAAACCGTAGATCTTTTTATCTCATTTCTTAGACTTTAATGGGTCTAGGACACACGACGGCATGTCATGATGCCTTAATGGATAGATAATGTGCATCTTGTGTTTAAGAAAACATGCTGACCATTGGATGGATATTTATTTGCTCAATGTATAATCTTGTTTTGACTTTTTTCAGCCGTGATCAAAGTACATGTGTAAGCCAGGCACATTCCCTTGAAGATTAAATAGCTTCATCTTCTCAATTGAGGGATAACGTCATTCATCAATCTTTTGGAAAAGCACAAGATATTTAAGCGGACCTACGAAAAATAAAACTTGTTTAAATAAACCATGAAAATACTTTCAATGGCTAGTTTTATGAATTTAGAAATTTATAGGCCACAAAATGCAAGATTTTAAACATGGCAAATTTAACAGGATAAATGCATGAATTAATAAGATGAATGCACAACTTAAGATTTTTTCAAGCATAAACTATAAAATGAAAGGAATAAATAAGATCATAAATCACAATAATGAATATAAGGAACACTTCCCTGATCTATTCCCATGTCCAAATTTGATCTGTAAATATGGGTTCCACCAGACTCCATTATGATCACTTATGATGCAAATCTTAAGATTGATAATGCTAAGCTCGATAATGAAAATGTCTATAGTAATGATGCTCTAATAATGGTGTTGGATGATATCAATTCTGGTTACTGATCATGTTGTTGATATTCATGTTTTGTCACTGATGTCAACATATATTTCTATAGAGAAGACTGACTGACTACTTAACTGGAACAAGTGTACGCACACTATAAGGATGATTCAGAAGGATCAAATTTGGATTTATGTAGAAGGCTGTGTCTTGACATTACTCCTAAGGTTGCTTGACTGTATGTTACATTATGTGGATGTTACAGTTCATTTGGTGAAGACTATTTTTCTAGGTTGCAACTGTGATTTTGGACAGAGAAGGTCTTTGTGTTTCGGGTATATCTTACTGAGGAAGATGTTTCAGAACTTGTGATCTTATTGATAGAGAGATGACATATGATAGTGAAATGGAGTGAGTTAAATTTCTATTTGGGTACTGATGATTTTAGTTGTGGCATGTGTTCTGGAGAAGACCTATTTCTTGTCCGACTTCAGACTTGTAACATGTGGAAATTAATTATGAGAGTGGATTGTGGATCTAGAAGTATTTGTGATGAATTGTAAATGTTGTATACTTGTTATAGGTACCATTTGTATCTTAGAAAGGGCTTATGTAATTATTTGTATGATGGGAAGCCTTAATTGGATGACCTAGTTAATTATGTATTATGAAAGCTTAACTGGCCGACCTAATGGGTTATTGTAAAAGGGTATATATGAGTGATCTTTTCATTTGTGAAAAGTGTGGTAGAGAAAGAGAAGAGTAGATATTTGTGAAGCTGTGAAGCTTGACTATTGGATAGAGAGAAATGTTGATACTTCATTTCAACTGATCAAGCAATGATAGTTTCTATCAGACAGTTCACTAGATTGTGTATTTGTTGTATACACTTGATGCAGATTGTAAATCATTGAGGGTGGCTTTAACCTTCTTTGGGAAGTGTGCATTGGAAATGAGCCTACTATTTCCTTTGACTCCTAAGAGGGTATGTCTCCTAACAAGGACTGTGTACTATAATGTTGTAACAAGCTCCTAACATGGCTAATATCTTTAACATAGATACTATACTCTCAGTACATTATTTGTGGGTGTTAATTCCCACCGGGGTTTTACCTTTAACAGGGTTTCCTCAACAACAAATCTTGTGTTATGGTGTTGTCTATTACTATGTTATTATCTACATTTTCTGATATGGTTAATAAAGTTTAAAGTTTAATAATCTATACTACAACTAATTCACCCCCCCTCTCACTTGTCTTGTGGACTGCTATTCCTAATAATTGGTATCAGAGTTACTGGTCCTTAGAGAGAAATTTTAACAGCTTGAGGTGATCCTAAAGATGACTTACTATAGGAAGGATAGTCCAAATTTTGATCCTAAAAACTTTAACAGTTGGCAGAACAAGATGAGAACACATTTGATGTGTCTAGGGCTTGACTACTGGACGATCACAAAGAAGAAAGAAAAGTTAGCAACTGGGGATGAATTAGATAAGGCCACTGACGATCAGAAGAATCTATTTTAATGTAATATGGTTGCAATGGAATCCCTAATCAGTGGTCTATTAGAAGGAGAGTTCACTAAAGTAAAGGACTTGGACTCTGCACATGAAATCTGGTCAAGACTGGAAGCACTATATGTTGGAGACAAATCTACAAAGCAAGAAAAGTTATAGAACTAGAAGACAAAGATGGAATCATTAAATATGAGATAATATGAGAACATCAGAGCATATGAAAAAATAATTACTAAGGTGGTGACTGGTATTAGGAACTCTGGAGGAACTTACAGTGAAGAAGAAGTAATTGCAAAGATATTGAGATCTTTGACATCTGCATACAGAACCAAGGTTCAGGCTATAGAGGAGATCATACCTTTGACACCAAACTTCACAAGAGAGATTTTTATTGGAAAACTAACTATATTTGAGGCCACAGAATTGGGAGACACTTAACCTAAAGTTGATTCAGCATTTAAAGAAAATGTGCACAAGAACAAGAAGACCTTAGCTGGAAATGCAAGCACAAGAAATAATGATCCAAGAGAAGAACTTGGAGCCTATGCTGATGAATGGGAACAGATATAGGAAGAAGAAAGGAAGCTAGATGAAATTGTTGCACTAATTTCCAGAAGAGAAAAGAGAGGTAGGGGTAATTTTGAAGGAAAATTACATTTGAAATGTTTTTCATGTAATAAAATGGGTCATTTTGCATCTAGATGTCCTACAAGAATTCCAAAGCACAAACCTAATTTTTTCAAGTCTAAGTTCTCAAAGGATAAGGAATGCTATTATGCTAGTGAATGAATATTTGATGATGAGGATGGTAACTTTGATGAAATTGGATTCATTGCTACTAAGGATGATGAACCTATGCATGAGGAAAAAGCATTAGTATCTCGAGTTGAAAATAAATCTGAATGGGTCATAGATAGTGGTTGTTCACATCATATGACTGGAGATAAAAATAAATTTGTAAGTTTGAAGAAGCATGATGGTGGTGTTGTTATATTTGGTGAAAATACTCCTAAACTTATTATTGGGATTGGATCTATCTCATTGGGTGGTAAGACTAACACTAACAATGTACTACTTGTTGATGGACTCAAGCATAATTTTTTGAGTGTTGGACAGCTAGTGGACAAGGGTTATCAACTGAACTTCATCAATGGGAAATGATCTATCAAGAGTAAAATAGGAGACTTGATAGCATATGGTACTAAATCTAGAGGTAATGTATTTTAACTAAACATGTCTAAAGCTACTTGTTTTATTGCAAAGATTGATGACAACTAGTTATGGCACAGAATATTTTTTCATGTTAATTTTGACAACATTGTGAAGGCAAGTATGAAAAAAGTAGTAAGAGATCTACCTAAAATTATTAAGCCATCTAACACTATGTGTAGAGAATGTGTTATGGGAAAACAGACTAGAAGCACTTTCAAGAGAAAAGCCTATTCAGCAAAAGGGAAGTTGGCTCTGGTGCATATAGATCTATGTGGCCCTACAAGAACAAGATCATACTATGGTGAAAGGTATTTTATACTCTTTGTTGATGACTTTTCTAGAATGATGTGGGTTACATATTTGAGAGAGAAATCTAAGGCATTTGACAAATTCAAGTTGTTTAAAGAAAAAGTTGAGAATGAATCTGGTTTAAAGATGAAATGTTTGAGATCAGATAGAGGAGGAGAATTTACATCAGAACTATTTAGCACATATTGTGAAGAAAATGGAATACATAGATAGACTTCAGCTCCTAGAACTCCACAACAGAATGGGATAGCAGAGCAAAGAAATAGAACTATATTAGATGCTGCTAGGACTATGTTTCTGGAAGGAAATGTATCACATGTTCATTGGAGAGAAGAAGTTGGCACTGCTTTGTACACACTAAACATAATTTAGATCACAGAAGGTACAAATAAAACCCCTTATGAATTATGGTTTGATCATACACCTACTATGAAATATTTCAAAATATTTTATAGTAAATGCTATATCAAGAGAGATGATGAGATAGGCAAGTTTGATGCTAGAAGTGATGAAGGAATCTTTCTTGGTTATTCTACTAAGAGTAAAGCATATAAATGTTTCAATCTGAGATTGAGAAAACTAATTGAAAGCATCAATGTGAGGATAGATGAGAAATTTCAAATTCAAGAAAGAATGTATGATTATGGTCAGATAACAGAAACAAGAGAAGTTGTTATTGGACCTGAAGAACCCTTGATGATAGAGTATGAGATTGAAGAAGAAGAATAGGCAGAAGCTACTGAGATATTGAAGAATCCAAGGTATGTCAAGAAAACCATCCTAAAGATCAAATTATTGGTGATGCAAGAAAAGGCATGATGACTAGATCTAAAGTTAGAGATGAGATCTATTTGATTTCTGAAGCTAAACCCAAGACTACTGATGAAGCATGTAAAGATTAATCTAGGACTAAATCGATGGAAGAAGAACTAGAGCAGATAAAGAAGAACAATACATGGGAGCTGGTTCCAAGACCTAAAAACAAGAATGTGATTGGAACTAAGTGGGTTTTCAAAAAAAAAATGGATGAGGAAGGCACACTGGTAAGAAACAAGGGTAGACTGGTATGTAAAGGCTACTCACAACAATAAGGCATAGACTATGAAGAAACATTTGCACATGTTGCTAGACTGGAAGCTGTGAGACTATTCCTTTCTTATGCTACACATAATGACTTCAAAGTGTATCAGATGGATGTGAAATCTGCATTATTGAATGGTGACCTAGAAGAAGAAGTGTACATTGAGCAGCTTGATGGTTTTCCTTTGAAAGATGATGAAAACATGTTTTTCAAACTGAAGAAGGCACTGTATGGACTGAAACAAGCACCAAGGGCATGGTATGCAAGACTGGATAAACATCTACTTCATCTTGGTTTCAGAAAAGGTAATGTAGATAGTAATTTGTATTTAAGAATTGATGAAGATGGAATCTTAATTATAGAAGTTTTTGTTGATGATATCATTTTTGGAGGAAATGATAAAATGAGTAAGAAGTTTACTAAATAAATGGAGAATGAGTTTGAGATGTCAATGATTGGTGAGATGAAATTTTTTCTTGGTTTGAAAATTAATCAAAGTAAAAATGGCATATTTATATCTTAGACCAAGTATCTTAAGGAAATGCTGATGAAATTTGGAATGGAATATTGTAAACCTGTTGGTACACCCATGATAATAGGGAACAAACTAACTAAAAGTGATGAGACTCAAAGTGTTGGGAAGACTAAGTACATGTCAATGATTGGAGGTCTACAATATTTGACACACACTAGACCAGATATTACCAATGTAGTTGGAATTGTGTCTAGATATCAGGAAAATCCTAAAGAAACACACTTTTCTGTTGTTAAAAGAATTTTTAGATATCTAAAAGGAAAATTAGAGTATGGATTATGGTATGAAAAATATGATAATTTTACTTTGCAGGATTTTACTGATGCTGATTGGGCAGGTAATGTGGATGACAGAAAGAGCACAAGTGGTTCTACATTTTTCCTTGGGAAGAGATTGGTTTCCTAGTTAAGAAAGAAGCAGAATTGTATTGCTCAATCTACTGCTGAATCATAATATGTAGCTACTGTAATTAATTGCACACAAGTTGTTTGGATGAAACAAATGCTGGAAGATATTGGAATAATTTTCAAGGAGCCAGTGGTTATTCATTGTGATAACATAAGCACAATAAACATGTCGAAGAATCTTGTAATGCTCTCAAAGACTAAACATATATCTATCAAGTATCATTTCTTGAGGGAGAAGGTAGCTGCTAAGGAGATTAAATTGGAGTACATAAGCACAAAGGAATAGATAGTAGATATATTTACTAAACCTTTGCCAAAAGATGCTTTTGAATACCTTAGAGGCATGCTTGGGGTGATGGCCCCTCCCAGTGGTAATTAAAATGATGCAGATATGCATCAGTCTAGTGGATCTCAGAGCTATATTATTCTTTGGACTTGATGTATGGATCTACTCCTTAGGGGGAGTGATCGCAGGAGAACACTATGGAGCACATTTGGGTGATCTTGCACCTGATTAGACATGAATATTTGAAAAATTGAGTGAAGACTATAGATGATTTATGGAACCCTTTGCCATTGCTTCCAAAGGGGGAAGGAATCTATGAGAAAATCCCTACTGTTCTGGGAAATTTATGTTGAGGATATTGAAAAGATTGTATTGAGAGAGAGTACTTTTGGGTTGATGCATATGGATTTTCCCATATGTTGCCATCAATAAAAAAGGGGGAGATTTTTGGATGATATCAGTTTTGGTTACTAATCATGCTGTTGATATTCATGTTTTTTCACTGATGTCAACATATATTTCTATGGAGAAGACAGACTGACTACTTAACTGGAATGAGTGTACGGACACTGTACGGATGATTTAGAAGGATCAAATTTGGATTTATGTAGAAGGTTGTGTCCTAACCTTACCCCTAAGGTTTTTTGACATTATGTTACATTATGTGGATGTTACAGTTCATTTGGTGAAGACTATTTTTCTAGACTGCAACTGTGATTCTAGACAGAGAAGGTCTCTATGTTTTGGGTATATCTTACTGAGGAAGATGTTTTAGAATGTGCAAGATTACTGATAGAGAGCCGACATATGATAGTCAAATGGGTTGAGTTTATTTTTGTTTGGGTACTGATGACGTCAGTTGTGGTGTGTGTTCTGGAGAAGACCTATTTCTTGGCCGACTTCAGACTTGTAACATGTGGAAATTAATTATGAGAGTGGATTACAGATCTAGAAGTATTTGTGATGAATTGTAAATGTTTTATACTTGTTATAGGTACCATGTGTATCTTAGAAAGGGCTTATGTAATTATTTGTATGATGGGAAGCCTTAATTGGCCGACCTAGTTAATTATGTATTAGGAAAGCTTAAATGGCCGACCTAATGGGTTATTGTAAAAGGGTATATATGAGTTATATTTTCATTTGTGAAAAGTGTGGTAGAGAAAGAGAAGAGTAGAGATTTGTGAAGTTGTGAAGCTTGACTGCTGGATAGAGAGCTGTGTTGATACTTCATTGGAACTTACCAAGAAAAGATAGTTTCTATCAGACAGTTCACTGGATTGTGTATTTTTTGTATACACTTGATGTGGATTGTAAATCCTTGAGGGTGGCTTTGGCCTTCTTTGGGCAGTGTGCCTTGGTTTCCTAGTTAAGAAAGAAGCAGAATTGTATTGCTCAATCTACTGCTGAATCATAATATGTAGCTGCTGTAATTAATTTCACACAAGTTGTTTGGATGAAACAAATGCTGGAAGATATTGGAATAATTTTCAAGGAGCCAGTGGTTATTCATTGTGATAACATAAGTACAATAAACATGTCAAAGAATCTTGTAATGCACTCAAAGACTAAACATATATCTATCAAGTATCATTTCTTGAGGGAGAAGGTAGCTGCTAAGGAGATTAAATTGGAGTACATAAGCACAAAGGAATAGATAGTAGATATATTTACTAAACCTTTTCCAAAAGATGCTTTTGAATACCTTAGAGGCATGCTTGGGGTGATGGCCCCTCCCAGTGGTAATTAAAATGATGCAGATATGCATCAGTCCAGTGGATCTCAGAGCTATATTATTCTTTGGACTTGATGTATGGATCTACTCCTTAGGGGGAGTGATCGCAGGAGAACACTATGGAGCACATTTGGGTGATCTTGCACCTGATCAGACATGAAGATTTGAAAAATTGAGTGAAGAATATAGATGATTTATGGCACCCTTTTCCATTGCTTCCAAAGGGGGAAGGAATCTATGAGAAAATCCCTACTGTTCTGGGAAATTTATGTTGAGGATATTGAAAAGATTGTATTGAGAGAGAGTAATTTTGGGTTGATGCATATGGATTTTCCCATATGTTGCCATCAATGACAAAGGGGGAGATTTTTGGATGATATCAGTTTTGGTTACTGATCATGCTGTTGATATTCATGTTTTTTCACTGATGTCAACATATATTTCTATGGAGAAGACAGACTGACTACTTAACTGGAATGAGTGTACGGACACTATACGGATGATTTAGAAGGATCAAAGTTGGATTTATGTAGAAGGTTGTGTCCTAACCTTACCCCTAAGGTTGTTTGACATTATGTGGATGTTACAATTCATTTGGTGAAGACTATTTTTATAGACTGCAACTGTGATTCTAGACAGAGAAGGTCTCTATGTTTTGGGTATATCTTACTGAGGAAGATGTTTCAGAATGTGCAAGATTACTGATAGAGAGCCGACATATGATAGTCAAATGGGTTGAGTTTGATTTTTGTTTGGGTACTGATGACGTCAGTTGTGGCGTGTGTTCTGGAGAAGACCTATTTCTTGGCCGACTTCAGACTTGTAACATGTGGAAATTATTATGAGAGTGGATTACAGATCTAGAAGTATTTGTGATGAATTTTAAATGTTTTATACTTGTTATAGGTACCATGTGTATCTTAGAAAGGGCTTATGTAATTATTTGTATGATGGGAAGCCTTAATTGGCCGACCTAGTTAATTATGTATTAGGAAAGCTTAATTGGCTGACCTAATGGGTTATTGTAAAAGGGTATATATGAGTTATATTTTCATTTGTGAAAAGTGTGGTAGAGAAAGAGAAGAGTAGAGATTTGTGAAGCTGTGAAGCTTGACTGCTGGATAGAGAGCTGTGTAGGTACTTCATTGGAACTTATCAAGAAAAGATAGTTTCTATCAGATAGTTCACTGGATTGTGTATTTGTTGTATACACTTGATGTGGATTGTAAATCCTTGAGGGTTTCTTTGGCATTCTTTGGGAAGTGTACCTTGGTAGTGAGCCTACTATTTCCTTTGACTCCTAATAAAGTCTCTCTCCTAACAAGGACTGTGTACTATAATATTGTAACAATCTCCTAACAAAGCTAATATCTTTTAATAGGGATACTATACTCTCAGTACATTATTTGTGGGTGTTAATTCCCATCAGGGTTTTACCTTTAACAGGGTTTCCTCAACAACAAATCTTGTGTTATGGTGTTGTCTATTACTGTGTTATTATCTACATTTGCTGATATGGTTAATAAAGTTTAAAGTTTAATAATCTATACTACAACTGATTCACCCGCCCCCCTCAGTTGTCCTGTGGACTATTATTCCTAACAAATAGATGATTTTCTCTTATGGATGCACTCTATTTATAGGATTTTTAAATTTAGGAGATGATTTAGATGTGAGTTAAGCTGATTCATGAATAGGGTTGTGTTAAGTCAATGGTTTCAAATGTTGGGACAAGATACAAAATGGACGATCAAGATGCAACCCCAAGATGAGTGGTGTGAAATGGGTTTTCCCTTAATCCATGTGAGCTCATTCCTTTATTCTCATTGTTTTGATTAATTTTTGTCCCAGGTGGTCGGTGAGAATAATTAGCTTTATTAATTTATTTAATTAATTGATTTAGCCACGTCTCCCATCTAAATGGATTAGATTTAATTAATTAATTAAACTATATGATTAATTGATGTAATCAATCACATTGTTATTTAATCCTTTTATTTAATTAATCCTTGGCTTTAATATTCAATTAATCCTTACTTTGAATTTTTGTTGACTTTGATTGACCAATTTAGGGTGTCTACAAATGCCCCTCTTTGAATCAATGTGTGAAGCACGTTGGTTCAATGAAGCACGTTGGTTCAAAGAATCACTGATGTTTGATTTACTGAAGCCTGATCGAACTTGATGACAGATTTTAATTTTGATGCTTGATTTTAATATGAGACCTTATTTGAATTTTGATGCCTGATTTTATGATTTAACTGATTTTGATGAACAAATGCCTGATATGATGCCCTGATTTAAAGAAAAACCTAATTGAGATGCCCTGATGATGATTTCAAAAATATTAAGTTTGATGCCCCTAATTTGAAAAATGTCCAATTTGCTCAATTTCACGTGTTTTGATGATATCCTGCCCCTTCGTAAATGAAAGCAAAATTAATGTGATAAAGTTTTGATCATATGAAATTTTTACATGAAAACTTTCAATTTTGACTTGATATGTGATAATTGTTGTGAAAAAATTTAATGATGCCTCAATCTCAAAATCAGTTATCTTATCACTGAAAGCTTTCAAATGTTCTTCACAAGTAATGACATTATTTCTTGTGAATTTAGGGATTTTGTCTCTGACATCATTTGGGATCGCATTTGGGTGATCAGGAATACCATCAAAGAAAAGAGCTTTGTACATGTCCATATGAACAGGTCTCCTTTGGAAATTTCCTAGCACATTGTTATTATTTGGTCCAACTGTTGCCTTTTGATTTTGAATAGGTGGGGGAACACTTTTTTTTAGGTTAGATATTGGAGAACTTGTACTAGAATCAAAAATTTGAGCAGCTACACTTGGGCCATAATTCTGAATTTTAGGACTAGCACCTTGATTATTTGGACCAGGACTAGTAGACTAATTTTTTTGTTGAATCCCATTGTTAACATGCATAGAACTAGTTACAGTAGTATTAGTAGTAGCATATAAGATAGCTATTTTCATCCACATATCAGCTGCAGCAGCCTCTAACTCCAACTTTTCTAGCTATTTGGCTAGATCATCCTTGGCTTTTTTGGCTTGTTCAATTTCAAGATCAACTTGAGGTATTCCTGTAGGGATAGTCATGTTTTGCTTAGGATCATTTATAGTAACACCGACAACCTTTTTCTTACCTTTATTAAGGACATCTTTATTGTTTTTCTTGAGTTTTTCACCCTATTCAACCTCATATGTGTGCAATTTCCTGATGATAGGTCCTTCTCTTTCAAACTCATCTTTGCTAGAATTTGATGTCTTGTTTGCATCTTTCTTCCTCAAATCATCAAGATCACCAAACAAGTCTATGTCTAGGCCTTTAACCTCTTCATTTAGGATCTTATCCTTGAGGCCATTTCTTCTTATTTCAGCCAAGAGTTCTTCTCTCTCTACCAGTAAGTCATATATTTCTTGCTCATGCCTCTTCCTTGCATCTACTATCTCTATTTCTTACTCCTTTTTCTTTTTTCTCAAAGCTAAAACCTCATCTCTTAACTTATCAGAATCATAAGAGGTTGTCTTAGCAGCATAAGTTTCTTCTGGTGGAGCTAGATTTTCTTCTGCAGGGAAGAAACCTACATCAGTAGTTTCCCCATCTCTGAAAGGATCAAAGTTTGCATTAGCTCTACAAGTATCAACTGGCCCTATGGGTTCTATACTTTTAGATGAAGATGACCCTCTTTCTAGAATAGGGGTTTCCATTCTCCCTTTAGAGGTATTTGGGCAATCATTTTTAGACCCACCTCTCTTGGACCATTGTCTCCTTCCAGGTGTATGGATTTCTTCTCCAATATCCTTCTTAGGATTAGCTTTGAAGTAGGATCTAGTATTTCTTTGCTGACTCATCTTTTAAAATAGACAAAAATATTCAATATGCAAATCACACTAGAATGCACAGATATTAGAGTCACCAGCTCTTTGCAAAGGACAAATGTATATATAAAATAGCTGAGAAACTTGTCCCAACTTAAACTTTCTTGCACAATAATAAGTATGAATGAAACCTGAATGCAAAGTTTCTTAATAACTCCTCACCTTGACTAAGTTTGTGATCTCAAAAATACTATCATTTTCCATCTATATCATTGCAAATCCACTTCCCCTTGTAAATTTTCTTCAAAAGCACACACTGGATTAAATCAGAGAATCTGTGGTCACCACTTTAGTCTATTTGAGACAAGATTAGTATCATATTTAGGATCAAAACCTTCAAGCAATGTGAAATGATAGATAAACAAAATAAAATCACCCTGATAATTATTAGGAAAAATAGACTTATTCTTAAAATCACAAGGACTAATTCTTTGAGGAACATAACTCTAGAACATTAAATCAATTCCCCACTAGAGTCGCCAATTTGTTAGAACTTTTTCTTGTTGAATCACTAGATAGCTTATCTAGCTTGACTCTCAGATTCCCAATTCCAAATTCATACAGGGAAAAAGCTAATTAACAATGATATGATCCTTCTACACTTTAGAATCCACAAACCTAGGTGGGTGCACCTTATACAAGTTACTGGATAACAGTAAACTTATCGATGGATTGGGGTTTGCACTGATTCTCTAATTATCACTTATTGCATCAACTGGTGAAAAACATTATAGATGGATGTAACCAACTTGATACAGGACTTAAAAAGCCAAAATATGATCATGATAATAGCAGACAACAATGAAACAAGGATTTTCATCCTTCTTCTTTTTGAAGTTCTTAGACTTAGGAAGGCTAACCTTATGATTCACTCTTCAAGGAATCAGTAAAATGAATTGCACTTTTTGAATACAATCAAACATGAATATTCTTAGTAACAAAAATGTAAAGATTAATTTGATTTATGAATGATGATGAGAACTACCTATCAGAACTTAGACTAGTGCTTAACCCCAGGCAAAGAGTCCAATGAGATGTAAATCCATAGAAAATCAATTAATAAGCACACAAATAAAATCCTAGATAGATTTCCTTACAAAATATCCTCTCATTCTCACATCCATGTATCAGATTTTCATACTAATACCTAGCCCTCTGGAATTACTCACAAGACTGACTCCCTTCTTGAAGGAAAATCACAAGCAATTACACAGCTACCTTATAACCAGTATGTTTAAAATGCCTTACAAACTAAACATACAAGAGCATGAACAAAAGTACAAAAATACATCATAGATCTAAAATAGGAGATTCCACCATATTTTATTAATATCCTTCTACTTTAATACATTTAGATAGACCAAATCTTGAAAAACTAAACAAAAATATCAAGTCCACTTTGCAGTTGTAAATTCACCATTCTTTACAAAGTCCTCTAACTTTCAATATATAGTTTGCTTTAGAAATCTTGGAATCCTTAAAAATCAAGGATTCAATAAGCTTCAGATGACTAAGCTAGAAAATTTTCATTTCAGCCTTCTTTCCTTTCCATCTATCCATGATCAGGCCCCACTTATCCTTGTCTGCATCACACTCATTTATTATGCTAATAACTCTCTTTCCTAGAAAATAAATGGTATCAAGACTTAATTCCTTAGTACACTGCATGAGAGTGGTATGTATTTTATCAGCATACCTTTGTTGTACCCAAGCCTTTACTTCTTTAAATGTTGCAGACTCTTCAAGAAATTTCTTCCTTGATTCTTCTAACCTGGTCCTTTCAGCAATTAGTCTTTCTTTTTCTAATTCCAAGTTATCTTGTGTAATAGGACTTGATGGCATAAGGGAAGGGGGGAAAGTTACAATTGGTCTGGATGTACCAGGAAAATGTGGATCTTGTATTATCATCCTTTGAGGAGAAATTTGAGATATTTTTTTCCCTCTAGGATAGAAATTTTCTTATCTTTTTCAATGGATTTTACCTTTTCATCATTATATGCTTTCATGATCACTTCAACCTGTGTCCTTAAAATTTTAATCTCTTCATCTTTCTTTTGGGCCACTTTCATACTGAATATGGCAGATTCTAATGTAAGTCTAGCTGCCTCTACTCCTGAAGTATCTGCAACTCTTTTCACTAATAGGCTGCCTGAATGTTCAACAAGGTCACCTTCAGCAGTTCTCTTATTATCTTTTTTCTTTAAAGACCACATTACCAGTGTTGCATGGTCTTCACTAAATTTGAAACCAGTAGACATTTCACTAATGTGCATTGGTTTGGTCTCTTTTCTAACAACATCAAAGACAATGGCATCAACAAGATCCCACTGTGGAAAAATGAGAACTCCTTATTTATTCACTAATTCTCTGCCTTCTTCAGGAGTGATTTGGTCAAATTTAGCTACCATTTCCTACTTTACTTCCTTTTCAATGTCATTTTTATCTCTATTAGGTTGATCATCCTGCAACTTCTAACATTTTTCTCTGAATTCATTAACGTGAATTCTCCAAAGGAATTGAATGAAAGCCCTTTCCTTAACAATTTGATCATCTGATAAGAATTCATCACTAGATTTCTTAGTGATAGGATCCAACTCCTTGCCAGCAAACTCAGCTACTGTTAAGTCCATTTCAACATGTTTGGGTGCCTTTGGCACTCCTTCTTGCAATTCTTGGGCTGTAACAAAAACATGTCCTGCATTTCCCATTTGCACTAATTGCTTAGCAATGGCTTTTTCATCCATGTGAAGGGAAGATTGAGAAGGGGAATAAATATCATCTTGTTGTTGATCTCTTCCTTCCACCCTTTTCCTTTTTGGAGATGGAAATGATTGAGTACTAGAGTCCAATGCTCTTTTTCCTTTTGGATTGGAGGTATTTTCAACTCTCAGAAGGATTGTGCTATATTCTCTCCATTGGTACACCACATATTTTCCTGGTGGAACAACCCTTCCCTGTGTAGCTCTGCTCAAAATAGCCTTGGCATTTTCTGGCTCTATTACCATTACTTTCTTCTTCTTTTGGTCCAAAGCTTGCATAATGTCTTCAAACATGCTCATCAGGGATTCCACCTTCTTTTCCCATGGCATAAATTATTTCAAGGGATAATATGCTCTATCAAAATGATGGACAAAATATAATGATTTTTTATAAGCTAACCATTTGTCCTTCTTGATCTCTTGTTCCATCAAATCAAATTCATTTCTAATTATGTCTTTAGGGAAATTAAATTGATGTTCTAGAGATAAACACTTAGTTCTCTTTCTGAACATGTCACTAATGAATCCCTCATTATCTGCACATCTCACCACTGATTTTGCCAATTGATAAGGCTCCAAGTATTTGTGAAACTGGGTCCATCATCCTTTATTGATAATGAACTAGTGTGCTTTTGTAATTATTGGGAAGATGTTGCCTTTCATTTTTCTAGTCAATGCTTCTTCTTGTAACCCACCCAGTTGTCTAAGAATTTTTTCCATGCCTATCTTGAATGGAACACTATAAGGAAGGACATTTGTAGTTCCTTTGAAACCGTAAACCCTAATAACTATTGAAACAAGGTACAGAATGAGGTCACCCCAATTGTGAATGATCTGAAAATCTTTGACATACTCCATTGGTCTTAGAAATCTTAACACATCTATGTGAATCCTTGGGTTGTCTATGCATAATATTGCTCTGAGCCTAGAGGCAAAACATCTATCATAATTGATAAAACTTGCCTCTTTCCTATCCCAAGACAAGTCTGTAATCCATAGTTGAACTAGAAACTCTTCATCTTCTTGAAATTTGGTAAGATCCATTTCTTCCTCAAAATAGTTAGCATTATTATATAGGATCATGTGCATCATCATAGAGTACCATCCAAATGGCTTAACTATCTTAGAATCTTTTATACCTACTAGACCTTGATGCATCAGATCAACAATGTAACTAGCAAAGTCAAAAATAACAGATAGATGTGGATGCAAAATCTGAACCATCATAAGCATAAAAGGAATGGGCATTTTTGTTTCCTCATCTTCTCCTAGAACATGAAATAGGCAATATACATCCCTCTAGCCTTGCCATTAAAATAATCTAACTTGAAAGGCTCTAGTGTGTTAGGGCCTACTACAACTAAACCCCCTATTTTATTGAAATACCCTTTCAAAGCCTCATTTCTGAAGTACTCCCTTTTATTCTTGTAGACTTCTTTGAAATACTCAAAATCAATGTCATCCATCTGAACAGAAAGGTCACTCAACTTGAATACTTTTCTTATCTCATCAGCCATGACATTCAATAATATGTTCCCATCTATATCTCTCAGAACCCTAGACACCTTATCATAAGTTTTGGCTATTGTAATCAACAAATCCGTGTCCATAAATACTCTAGGAACTATCAATTTTCCTACATCCAAATCCCATATATTACAGTCTGGGACAGGAGCATTTCTTTGGCCAAAATCAATTTTGAACATACTAAGACCACTTATACTAACCTGGGCATCCTTATCCCATCTTCCCATATCATATAAACTCTCCCTGACTCTAAAATAAGGACTTACAGGCACCATTTTTTTTATTTGAGTAGAATCATTGGTGGATCCATTCAGCTATTGTAAAAGATTATCCCACACATTTCGGTCTTTGTAATCAATTTTACCCATGAACTCCATTCTAGGGGTCATCTCTGAAGTTAGGGTTTCTTACAGTAATAGTATCAGAATTTATCAACACTTCTATTTATCTTTCAAAACTTGAAACCCTACAGCTAGTATGAATTTTAATGCTTCAAAAGTGTGACAATAGAAAAATTACCCATTCTGCAATTTGTAACATAGAGCGCCAGATTTTTGCGATTTTTAGTTTCACTTCAATTACTTCAATGGTTATGGCAACTTTGAAATTAAGTAATGAATTATATGCCCAATCAAATCAATCTTTCACATTGAATTTTATCTAAGGTGGCCACACGCTCTATAATCAATTCATCTTGTTTGAATATTTGTGGCTCAATGGTTCATTGAAACCAATCTTTAAACTTTTAAATCTGAACCATAGATCTTAACAACATCCCATCTATCATGTGGCTCTCATCACTTTACAAAAACCACTATTCATCTTGGACACATGTCATCACGACTTGATTTCATAAGTGCTAGATCTTGTGCATCTCCAACATAAGCCTTTAAGTTAACCGTTGGATCTTTTCCAACCTAAACACCAGTTACCTTACCCCAGACTTTAATAACCGTGGATACAACTTGATCAGAAAAGAAATGCGTCAACACCACTTAATGGATTATATGCTAGATCTTCTTCATCTTTTCCTTAAGTCATTAAGTGAGTCGTTAGATATTTTTCAAATTGCATCCTCTTTATCTTATCCTTTCATTGTACTAGGCCTGCCAACTACCACGTGTCAACATGACTTAATCGCTTATACTGTAGATCTTGATCACTTTATCACCTAGTGATTAAGTCAACTATCTGATCAACCTTTAAATGTTGTAACTTTAACTCCTTTCTGATGACCTCAGCCAGACCCACTGGGACACATGGAATCTTGACTTAATCGCTTAAGCATTAGATTTTGATCACTTTATCATTAAGCCATCAAGGCAGTCGTTGGACCTT
>MU225689.1:575756-684496 GCA_018584345.1 Thuja plicata
GGTGGTGGTGGACGGTGGAGAAGACAAGTTAAAGTGAGAGGTGGGAGAGTTGTAGGTAGACGTGCTTAGGTGAGAGGTGCTTCTAGGGGTGGTGCTTGAGTTAGGATGAGAGATGGAGGAGTATGAAGGAGAGGTGGAGTAAAGATAGGTGGAGTCCATCCTCAGGTTATAGATTAGGGTCGAAGAGTTCAGAGAGTAGCTTGACAGATACATGGACCTCAAGCTAGGAAGATTCTACAGATTCTAGTTCCACAAATTCCAGTTCAAAATATTCTAGTTGTGTCTCGGGTACTATCAGCACCAATTGGTTCATAGACACCAAAGGTTCTTACTCAGGAGGTCAGGTCTTTACAAGGTAGTGTGGCAACAATGAGTAGACAGATGTATCAATTCGCTAGTATGATGCAAAGTTTTGTGGCTTCTGTGCCATGGAGATCTAGCGTAGCTACTACTAGTCAGGTACCTTAGTTAGATCCAGGTAGTTCCACTGGGAGAGATACAAATGGGATAGGTGGGACAGATGGGATAGGTGGGATAGGTGGTGCCCCTAGTTAAGATTTTGATTATTCCACCTTCATCTGAATTATGTATCTTGATGTATCTCATTTGATCAAAATTTTGATATATGTACAGTATTGGTAGACATTTGATGGTCATGAAATTATCTCTTTGATAGACTCTCCTCTTTTTTATTTGATATTCTCTTTACGATGTCATCATATGTTGAACTTTGAGTTTTTGATGATATATATGGATGCAGTTTCTAGATGGTCTTAATACACTTATTTTATGTGTGATAGATGGATGTCTTATATATGCTATAGTTTTTAGATGAATGCATAATGTATGATGATATTTTATTTTTAATGATTAAAGCTTAATGTTTAATGCTTGGATGATGAATCTATATGCACCTATGTGATATATGATGTTCGTAATGGACTTAATAAATTCTAAATGCTCTTGTGCAATGATGAATGTTCTTAATCAAAATAGGTAGCTCATGTATTTAAATGATTTGTCACCATGATGATATGAGATAATTCAATGTTAATCAAACTAAATGATTGTAACCTAATGCCAATGCATTGTAAGTTATATGAAATGCACCTAGATGAATGAATGATTATAATAAAAAATGATTAATGTACATAATGATTAATGTATGATATGCAATGGTCTTGGTTTAAATTCCAACATACTTGATTAAAAATAAAAATTTTATAATGTCAACCTTGATGAACTTAACTCATAATTAAAGAAATTCCTGATGCAAATTAATCTATATGAATGTAACTAAATTGTCACTTTTTAAAAAGAATGCCTTTATTTTTCATCATTGAGCTTTTTTTGTGGGTCACTAGCAAGTACAACCAACATTGGTTAGATTTGAAAACCATGGTAATATGAATACTACTGCTCTCGGATTTCCATCATGAAATTTGTACAACTCATCGCTGGTTAGATTTCCAAACCATGAGAGTATGAATACTGATTTCATTGGATTCAATGTTACAAGTGGATTTTGACATTAAGAAATGAGAAATCTAAATGGCCAAGGTATCTGTTTACGTAAACAATCAAAGATATAATCCCCTCCATATGCAAATGTCCTCGATGATTCTTTGATGATCATGTCCTTAGAAGATTTTGTATACTTTAATGACTCGGTCTTACACACAATCACTTAGAAATCAAGAAAAATTTGTCATGCATTTTAGCATTGCAAATCTAGTCGAAACATCATTGATCAACTAAAAAGACATGACTCAAAAATCCAATAATGTATCAAACCCTAGTGCTATTTTTGTTGTGTCCATTTTTCAAATGAAACTTCATCCATTTCAATATTTTTAGTTTAGTTTTAATCCAAATAAAGATAAGTCAAGTTTGAGGTCAAGGATTAATGTATAGATCACTTAGGTTCAAGATAAAAATCTGATTCAAAAATTGATATGGATAAAAATTTCAAGTGTCTTTTTGTTTTGGTTTTATGCATTGATTTGTGTGAATTGATATCTATTTGATTGAACTCATTTTCTTTAGAATTAGTGCCCCCGATTTGAATAAAAAATGTTGTTGGATTGAGACAACTTTCAAAACTTTCAGATGAAATGGTGGATATGTTGATGCAGCTCTAAGAATTTATTATGATTATGTACAAGTGATGGAAATATATAAGGATATATACACAAAAATGATGGCAATATTTAGATGGAAAAATGAAACTAGGCATGACTTAAGGGTCAAATGGCACATGTTTACCAGGTTTACATCATTTGAATCTATTGCACTTTTTCTGTCAATTTTTTCTCTTTTTTCTTCTTTTTGATTTTTGCTTCTTTTTTATATTACCAAGGTGCCTGTTTTCCAGGTTTTCACCAAGATAACAATTTTTTTCAGGATCCATCTTTGAATGTTTTTGTTCTTTCTTCATGATCAATTTTCTATTATTTTTACATTTTTTCTTTAGGAACTCTATTCTTTATTTTTTATATTTTTTCAGGAACTCTTTTCACTATTTTTTTATTTTTTTCAGGAACTCTTTTCATTGTAAAAACAATAAAAAAATGATCCTTTCTCATCTGATGCTTGTAAATGATACTCTTTCATCCTATACAGCTTCATCTGATTTAGGTATAAACCTATTTTAGTGGATGTTATTGATAGGTTCTTGCAATTCTTCTCCATCATAATTGGCCAACTTAAGTGTCCTTGTTCCAAAGGAAGATGTGATAATGAATGGTCCTAGCCAATTTTATTCCCATTTTCCCTTCTTTTCTCTATTTTCTTGATTCTTAGGGTTCTCTCTTAATACCAAGTCACCAATTTGGAATTTTCAAGGTTTTATCTTATTGTTGTAGATCTTGGAAAATCTATTTTGGTAAACTTTAGATGTTCATATGCTTGTGTTTGATGTTCCTCTAGTAACTCAAGTTGTTGGTGTCTAGAAACTCTACATTCTTCATCCTTTATTAACTCGTCTAAGTATACTCTTAAGGACAAAATCTCAACTTCTAAAGGTAAAAAAAAAACCTTTGCTCCATAGACCAATGAAAAAGGTATTGCTCCAGTTGATGTTCTTATGCTTGTTTTGTAAGCCCATAATGTTGGGTTCAATTGTATATGCCAATCCCTTCCTAATTTGTCAATTGTTCTCTTTAAAATTGTAAGGATATTCTTGTTTGTTACTTCTACTTGACCATTCCCTTAAGGATAATAAATTAAGGAAGAATGACGAGTGATATGTAATTTTTCACATAGTTCGTCAACATGCTTATTTTTGAATTGTTTTCCAATATTAGTTATTATAGCATGAGGAATGCCATATCTAAAAATTATGTGGTTCAGGATGAACATTGAAATTTGTTTCCCTATTGTTGTTGACAGAGGCACAGCTTCTACCCATTTGGTGAAATATTTTTTTGTAGTTATGATGTACTTATGACCATTAGATGAAGGTGGATAAATCATCCCAATTTAATCAAACCCCTATTGATAGAAGAGCCAAGGTGTGGCCATTGGGTGTAATTCCTATGCTAGTACATGAATCATATTTCCATGATATTGGCATTTTTGACATACTTTCACAAATTGGAAAGCATCTTTCTCTATAGTTTGCCAAAAATACCTCAATCAAAGAATTTTATTAGCTATGTTTAAACCACTTGAATGAGACCCGCAAATTCCCTCACGAGTGTCTTGTAAAGTAATTTTTTATTCCTCATTCTCTAGACACCTAAGAAGCATTCCGTCAAGACTCTTATGATACAATGTGTCTAAAATGATGTTATAATGGGAATCTTGGTGTATAAAATTTATTCTTTGGTTTTGAGATTGGTCCAAGGGTAAAGTTTGGTCTTTTAGATAGGAATAAATGGGTCCATACCAGGGGAGTCATGTCCAAATAGTAAGAAACTGATTTGGGAATTAGGAAGGTCAAATGTAGGTTTCACCAACTCTTCCACCAAGAATTCATACCTAGTACTTTGTTCTGGTATTTGCAAAAGAGAAGCTAAAGTTGCCATGGCATCTGCTGCTCTATTATTTTGGGTAAAATCAAAAATTTGTGTCACATTTCAGGACCACTTATCAACATAGCTAAATTTGAGTATTTTTAACTAAAAATTAATTTTCTTCAAACATATGGTCTAGCTCGATTCATTCTAGCTAAGCTAGATAATTGGATAAATGTTTCCAATTAGAAATGTCTATTAAATGCATTTTTTATACCAATTTGGGTCAAATTACCAAAGAGATAAAATTATTTCAAAAAAGTGATGTTTCAATAACTCCTACTCTTTTTAATGATATTTTAAAAAAATATAAAAAATAATCTTTTGTAGAGATCAGAGTCAAGATTATTTTTATATAAATTTTATAGTATTTTGGTTAGATCTAATATATTATAATTTTAAAATACAATAAGTAAGTATTTTAACATTCAAGAAGATGTTGCTTCAAATAAATAAAAAAATAGTAAATCATATCAAAAAAATTTAAAATTTATATTTAACACTAGAGTAGAGAGTCCTCTTAAAGAATATGTAATTTTTTTTCTGAATGGTGTAGATTTGATAAGGTAAATTTAGTGAGAGATGAAAACTGTCGATTTTAGATAAGTTCAACTTTGAGCAGTTATAACGGAGAAAATGTACATTGAAAACCAATCTTTCTTCTTTTCTACACTCGCTATACATTTATCTATAACATATTTTGAAATCAGAGGAAAAATAGATTATTTTCATATACGTGTTTGGTGGGAACTAGACCCCGGATTTTCAGCACTTTTCAGCAATTAAAAAATGTACTTCAAAAATTAAAAAACTATGTCAATTCTTGTTCAAAAAAATTTAAAAAATTATAGGCATAAACTTCATCCATTTTTACACATTTCATCAGTTTACATCATCCTCAAATTCTACTTTTATGTCATTAAAGTTGAACAATTTGCATGTTTTGGTCTTTTTCTTGTATAAAAGTGCGACGAAGGTTTCTACTTTTACCCTTTTCTCTTGGTATTTTCTCAAAATTTATCAAGACAAATTACATTTTCCAACCATTTATCATACTTTTTTAAGGCATCAACTTGTCATCTTTTGTTTGGTATTCATCATTGATTGATTTATCACAAGTTGAGAATCATCATAGATTTGTAATTTTATTACTTTCAATTATAAAGTCATTTTTATACCTATGACCAAAGCTTCATACTCTACAATATTATTAGTGCATGGAAAGATAAGTTTATATGATTTTGGAATAATATATCCTTGTGGTGTAATCAATAAAATCCCTACCTCTGAGCCATGTTGTTTGTAAGATCCATCAAAGTAAAGCTTCCATGCTTTAGTTTCAACATTTATGATTTTGCATCTAGAAATTTGACCTAGATAGGTTGATCATCAATTAGAGGAGCCTCCGCCAACTGATCAGCTATTAATTTCCCTTTTATTGATTTTCTATCCAAATATTCGATGTCAAACTCACTCAACACCATGACCCATTTTTACAATCTCCCTATTAGAGTTGTTTTGCTAAGTAAGTATTTTAAAGGATCAATCTTAGCTGTGCTTAATCTTGTGTGTCAATATGTAATGATAGTTTTTGTGAAGCAAAAACTACTGCTAGGTATGACCTTTCAATGAAACTGTAATTTAGCTCATACTTAACCAAGGTCCTCCTAAGGTAATAGATTGCCTTTTCTAAATGTCAATTTCATCTTCTTGAGCCAATAACACACCTAAGGAGTGATTTGTTTTTGAAATGTACAAGAGTAATGGCTTATCCTTGATGGGTGGCATCAATATGGGTGGTTTCATCAAATATTCTTTAAGAGTGCAAAGGCTTCATCACACTGGTGGTCCCATTTGAAAATTGTATCCTTGTGAAGAAGTTGAGTAAAAGAATTACATTTCTCGGCCAATTGAGAGATGAATCTTCGTATTGATTATAACCTTCATTGAAGTGATATCATTTAGCTTATATTTCTTGGTGTCTCCATTTCCATTATGGCTTGAAAATTTTCAGGGTCTACCTATATTCCTTTCACAGATACTATATAGCCTGAAAATTTTCCAGGTTGTACCCCAAATGCATGCTTTTTAGGATTTAACCTCACTTTAAATTGTTCTAATCTTATAAATATTTTATCTAGAACCAATAAGTGTTAATTCCTTGTATTATATTTTCCCAAGATATCATCAACATTATCATCTAGAAACTTGTGCATCATATCATGAAAAATTGTAGTCATAGCCCTTTGATAAGTTGCTCCGGCATTTTTAAGACCAAAAGGCATAACATTCCAACAAAAGGTACCCAAAGAATATGTAAAATTTGTCTTATGTTGGTCCTAAGGATCTATTTTTATTTGATTATACCCAGTAAATCCATCCACGATGGAAAATATAGAGTGTCCTATTGTTAAATCCACTATGACATCAATGTTTGGTAATAGAAAGCCATCTTTACGACATGCTAGGTTATGATCTCTGAAATCTATACATATTTTGATTAATTTGTCATGTTTGGAAACAATAAAAATGTTGGAGATCCATTCAGCATAGGAAATAAATAACTCTTATGAAACCAACATTCAATAATTTTTCCAATTTAACTTTCACTAGTAACGCAATGTAAGGATGCATTTTCCTTAATTTATGTTTGACTGTCTTGGCTCCTAGCTTCATGTTTAAATGATACATAGTAAAATTTGGATCTAGCCCATGCATATTTGCATATAACCATGCAAAATTTACTTGTCTCTCCTTAACAAATTTGATGAAGTCTTGTCTTTCTTCTGGAGTTAATGATGTTGCAAGGTTTATGATCTTGAGCTCTGATTCTAAGCCAATGTTCACCTTTTTTGTGGGGTTCAATCAATATAGAAGACCTTTCATCATAATGCTTTGGTAAAGTGTCCCATCTCTCTCCCTTAGGTGCCATAGTTGTGTTTTCACCATTGGAAACATCTTTTATTTTGACTTTTTCTAGGTCTAGTACTTCCAGGTTGTGGTTTTCACCACTAGACCATCCAATTTTTTCTTTTCTTTTAAGACTAAGAGATTGGCCAAATTTCTACTTTATTCTGCTTTGATAGAATTATTTGATGGAAGAGGGTTCAATTGCATTTAGGTACAAGGCCACTAAATCATCATTTGGAAAGGAAAATATGTCACTTGACTAGGTTAAATTCCAATCAATTTATCACGGGTTTGAATCTTGTCTCCACAATCTTGAGTTAACAAGGGGGATTAGTAGCACCAATTTTCAATGGGGGGGAGATCAATCAATTACTACTAAGAAAAAAATTGCAAACAATAAAATGACAAGTAATAAAGGAGGAATACAAATGAATGCAAACAAAGAAAGCTCAAATCTTCTATTTTCTCTCTCTACTCCTTCTAAAATGATGTTTATGTGGTGATTAGTATTGATATGGGCAGTGTCTATGACTTAGGAGCATCGAGAATGTGATATTGAATGTGTGATTGAAAGAAGTCTTGATGCTTGAACCAATCTGAAAAATTAATGGTGCATGTGTTGGTACTCTCAAATCTGGCACAAATTTGGAAGTGACCAATTTAAAAATTTCTCTAAGGCACGGTGAGTATCCCTAAAAACTCTTTGAAGAGGCCTAATTGGAATGCAAGTGAAATGACACCTGATGATTTGTATGAGATACCGATTGGGGAACATGTGAAAAATCTATCATGGAGAAATTATAATGGGCCACAACTTTAGGAAGTCATATTTGATGTGTTTTGAAGAGGGTCATTTGGAGGGGTTCATTCAAATTTGCACTTTGCACCTATTAAGTTTATATCAAACGACCTACTTTGCATGCTTGCATCTTTGTCCAAATAAAGTTGCATGACATAAGGATTATTCTGAGATGTTGTAGGCATGAGAGAGAGAGTCTCCATTTCCATTTTTAGATTCCTATGAGTTCATATGATAAGTTTTCCAGAGCATTTCTGTTTGCAATTAACTTAGTTTCTTAGAATGTGAAAGTGCAGAATTATGAAGTTGCCTACTTTGAAGTCTTGCAATTTATACCCAGTTGAATGGAATGGAAAATTGAATTCTCCCCTATATGTTAATTGTTACCCAAATTTTTCTCATCTGGTAAAACTAGCTATAGGTGGAGTAAAATGAGGCTACCATAAGGGTTGAGCCCATCCTATAAAAGACCTTGGGTTTCTAGTTTTGGTCATGTCCTCTACATATCTTTTTAGTCCCCTATTCTGCCTTGACCATGCAAAATAACTTAAAATTATGAAATCCTAAGTGTTTCATGGTAAACCTTAGCTTTTCTATTTATCACTCTATTTTCCCATTACCTTTTCAGGTCACTTAAGTTCTTTAAAAGTTCCATGTGTGCTTTTAGCATTACCTTCAGTCTCTAAGTCGCATAAGGAAGAAGGCATATTCTATTTTACCCGGCAACCCCAAGATTTCCCTTTAGTCGCGTAGTCTCCCAATATAAACCAAGGTTAATAAAGTATCATGAGGTATTGTGACTGTGTTTCTTTTCAACCCTTGGATGTAACTAGAGTAGAGGCAGGATAAGGTTAAGTCCTTTTCAGTCGGGAGGTCTTGTGACTAACTACAGGGTGAGAGAATCCTTTATGAGACTTTGAGATTACCCAGTCATCAAGTCTCCAGTTTCTCCATGGTTAAAAGTAGGTTATGTGAGATCAGTGATGATATTGGTGACAGTGGTAACAAGGCAATGATAACAAATGATAGGGGAACACGTGTCTTGATGGGCCCATTTTTCACACTCCTTCAGTCTCCAAGTCTCGTAACCACGATGGGATATTCCATTTTGTTTTGCGACTATAAATCACCTTTGTTGTTGGGTCTCTGAAAGGATGCAGAGTTAATAAAAAGATAAGGAGATTGCGAGGCTGCATTGTTGCCAAGTCTTGTGATATAACTGAGGTTAAAAGGAATAGTTGGGAGATTCAGTGACAAGGAAGGAAAGGTGACCCAAGATTATAAATACAAAGCCTGGGTAGAGTAAAGTCATGTATGGTTACATTTCAAAGTAAAATCAGATTTTGATCTCAGTCATCGATGCAGATATCTGTGCCAGCTATGACCATTGTCATACAAATATTTAAAAATTCAAATATCCTTGCAGATCAGATTTTAACAGTTATGGCAAAGCCGACTGGCAAAGGATTAGATGGAAAAGGGGCGACCCTTTACGAGGAGTAAGGGGTTGAATCAACTTTTCTAAAGGGAAAATCTAATTTCTAGCGATGTTCTCTACAAATAGTATGGTCAAATTGACCCAAGATAGGTTTCCTAATTAAGACCTCATTCCATGTATTTTTGACTAGTCTTCTTTCATATCAAATCCCCCGACCTTTTCTAGAGATTTTCATTTATGGAAAGATACTTTTCAAAGATAGATATGATCTTCAGTAGATGATTCCAGATTTCTTCTGACAGATTGGACAATTAGGGTTTCTATTATTCAAAGGAAAACATATTATAATGTAACCCTAATCATTTTTGGGGGACTCCAAGCCTGCGTGCTGGGGATTATATATATCAGTTTTGAGAGCTTTAGAGCTCAGAGTTTTCCTGACATAAAATTATGCATGGCATTCTTTCTGCCCTCTAATTTCTTTAGTTTGTAATCTTTCATTGATGTTTAGATATTGCAGAGGATTTTTGTGACATCTTTTCTATCCCTAGGCTTCCTTGTCTAAATCTCTCTCACTAAATTAGAATATATCGAGTGATTTCTAGTGAAACATTGGAGTCTTTGAGCCCTCTTTCTTTTGCAATAGTGTGTACTACTTTGGATGATTTGATTTAGATGAGTTTATGGATATTTTATAGTCCCCTATCATTTTTTCTCATTCTTGTGCCGAGTTACAAAATTGGATGTCTATTTGTAGGTCATAGTTCATGTCTACTTATAGTAAATATGCTATTGTTTGTGAAATCACTTCTTTCCCTGAATAGCCTCTGTTTGTCTCAGGCCTCTCTATGAAATACTTATGCAAACCTATCTAGGAAGTTGTGTTCTTCTATTCCAAGGTTTTCATGCTGAGGTTAGTTAATGTATTATGATTTAGGTCACCTTCAGTGTATCACCTAGTAGGATAATTTGCTTTCAGTCATTTCCCTTTCATGCATTCCTTCTACCCCTTTTCCTCAAGAATTTACTTTCCTGTTAAGAAGCAAATTTGGGTGACATATCAAGAGGAACTAGCCTAGAATCCTGAGGTCTCATCTCGGTTAGCAAAAGGTCCCACAACCTTGAGATGATTCCCATGTTACACTAGATTACCAAGACTATGAGAGCTTGGATAAAGGGTGCAAATCTAGGTGTCTAACAGTTATGGCACGCCCGGTGGGACTCCATAAAGAATTTTATCTTGCAGGTAATGCTATCATTGATATGCTGATGAAATGATTCATACCTAGAAGAGGTCATTTTGCTACATATCTGGCAACTCCATAGGTCTACTAGTTTCAAAGATCAAAGTGCTAGTATGTTCCAAGTTTTTACACATTTTTCAAAGTTCCAGCTAACTATAAATAGAAATGTCAGGCTGCTATGAGCAGTTAGGTTACTCTCCTTCTTATTATAATAATAATATTATATGGGCTAGTCACCATCCATACCAAAGCCCTCCAAGGCCTACTTTTACCCCAAGCTTCAATACTATGCAAGGCCATCAATATATCCAACATGCCCCAGATGATTATGCTCTTGTTGTTAGTAATAACTGAGAGGGGGGGGTGAATCAATGGCCTCAATTTTTTATCCTTTAAACTTTAATCCACCAATCAATACACCTCAAATTATTAATTCCCTACAAGATTCATGCCATGAAATACTTTGAAATAATTAACTATCTGTCGATTTACCTTGTCTATCCTTATTCTCCTTGATTATCGATAAGTAGTAAAACTTATTTACCGATACTTAGTAAATATGCAGAGTATACCAATCAATCTAGAAATGCATATGTGAAATGTAAAACAATAAAGTAATAAAACATACACACATAACACATGGATTTTAACATGGAAACCTTGTTAAGGGAAAAACCACTGGGACCGGTACCCCAAATTTTCACTCTTCTGAAGTGAGCTCTGTTAGGAGCCAACCCTGTTAAAGGTTACAAACACACTGTTAAGTGTGACCTTGTTACAAAATTTTATACATATAGGTTATCACTTAGTATCTGGCATATATTTTTCTACCATCCTTGAATCAGCCTCCTTCTTAGACTGTCAATAGGCTTTAGGCAAATCTTGCTACCATCCTTGAATCAACCTTCTTCTTAGGTTGTCAATAGGCTTTAGGAAATTTCAATGCTACTTTCATGAATCAACCTTTTTGGAAATATGCTAGGATATACCTCAATTATAGAAGACGGTTAAGTCCTCTGTTAAGAGACTTGATGCTTCAATGGTTAAACTGAAACACTATGACCTATTTCTAATGCAACTTTGTATTGCATCTTTTTAGATCTATTTAAGTACAATACCTCTCTGATCAATGTATCAATTCAATTCCTTTGTGCTCCACACTTTCTTCTTTGTGATTTTGTGCTTCATTGTTTGTCGGTGTCTGCAGAATTCCTTAGCTCTCCTTCAGCTTGATTGATCAAGACTGTATGAAATTATCCTTCATCAGTTTCTCTTCAGCGTCCTCTTTCTATTCACTCCTCTTCCATGTATGTGATTGCTCATGATTAGTGATTGTGTAAATTAATTATGCTTGTCTCTTATATAGACATTATATTCCTTTATTCTTGATTCTTGATTATTGGCGTGAAAAATAATACAGCCAATTTGATTTACAGCTTTAACTCCTAATTTATCTCATAGTTATCTTCTTGCCAACTGTATAAATCTTCTTTAAATCAATTACTTAACTGTGGTCGAATAAAACAAATAAAACAACCAGTTAAGTCTATCCTTAAGCTCTTCCAGCTAGATATTTTGTCATTTTCTAAACTCTCTATTCTATCAGTCAATTCTACAGTTTGTCATCGATGACAACTGCCAGTTCTGTTAGTGTAACTCAAGTTAGCTTCAGAATCTCCATCCGTCGGGAATCATTGGATTTTGCTCATCAGGCATCCTATGATTTTGCTTCATCAGGAAACACTGTCTTTTGTACATCGGGTATCACTGTGACTTTTTCTCTGCCTTTACCAATGGTGTGCACTCCATCGGTGTTGTATGTCACTTAGTGAATACTTGACTTTTTTGCATTGCTGAAAGCATAATCCCTGTTCCATTGATTCTCTAAAGTCTTTGGCATTATGTACATGACCGTATAGATGATATCAAGTTGACATCAATGACAATACAAAATATTAACTGATTTAATGTCTTGCATCATCTTCAACTTAACATTATCAAATATTCAATCAGTTACATGTCATCAATCTCTCCCTTTGGCATTGATGGCGACATACTATATTATCACACTATACTATTTCTAATACAATATGCAATACAATTGTTGAGATTCGTCAAGTTACCAAATAGTTTTTTTTGATAATTGATAAAAATGTCTGACCGTTGGTAAGCTCTGTGTTAGCTTAGATTTGATTCTTGCAGCTTTCTATTTTGTGTTCTCTTCTTGTGTCAATTTCTCTCTTTTAACTGTTCTTCTTCTTTGATGTCTTTGTCTATTGTCAACAACTATCCCTTTGTATATCATTTCTTCATACAAATTCTCTCCCTATGGATATGATCTCTCCCTATTTGGAGTAATATGAAAATGAATAATTTCTTGTGATAATATGGATACATTCTCTCCCTTTGAAAACAATGCCAAAAAAATATTTTATGAATATCTGACATTTATTTCAAACAATTATTTTCTTCTATCCATAATATATTCCTTGACTTTTCCTTATCCATCATCAATACAACAATATGTTCTGGTGCTCGGTTCTGATATATACCTTTATGTATATAGATGTAGCTTTGAAGTTCATCTTTTTGTTTACATCAACATGAATGATATTCTGATAATATATAGGCTGATCCGGCCTTCATTCCTTTACTGACTGGTAGACAAGGGTTTGACCCCTAGTCTTTTTCTCAAGTACTCAAATGTATCCTTGGGCAGTGGCTTGGTGAAGATATCGGCCAATTGTTCTTTTGATTGCACATACTCAAGTATCACCTCTTTTTCTTGAACTTGTTCTCTTAAATAATGATACTTGATTGCAATGTGTTTAGTCTTTGCATGCATGAATGGATTCTTGGAAATGTTTATTGCACTGGTGTTAGCACAATAGATAATTACTGGTCCTGAGATCTGCATATGCATACCTTCCAGCAACTGTTTGATCCATGCAATATTTGAGCAGTTTGCAGCAGTAGCAACATGTTCTACTTCTACAGTAGACTAAGAGATGCATCCTTGCTTCTTGCTAATCCATGTGACAAGTTTTTCACCCATAAAGAATGCTCCTCCAGTTGTGCTCTTCCGGTCATCAAGATTTCCAGCCCAATCAGCGTCATTAAACACTTTTAGTTCAAATTTTCCTTCTCTTCTATACCATAAGACAAATTCCTTAGTATTCTTCAGATATCTTAAGATTCTCTTCACAACATTCATATGTGATTCCCTGGGGTTAGTAGAAAATCTAGCAATAATTCCTACTGCATGTGCAATATCTGGTCTAGTGTGTACAACATACATGATTTTTTGTATCATTGATCTGTACAAAGTCTGATTTACCTCTGTTGTATTGTCTTCCTTTTTTAATTTTCATCCAGTAGCCATCGGTGTTCCAATAGGTTTGGAATCTTCCATCTTGAATATTTTTAGGACCTCTTTGATGTATTTGGACTATGTAATGAAAATACCTTTACTTTGTTGAATGATCTGTAGACCAATAAAGAACTTGATCTCTCCAAACATAGACATCTCAAACTCTTTTCTCATCTCATCAGCAAATTACTTGCATAGCATGTCATTGCCTCCAAATATGATGTCATCAACAAATATTTCAGCAATCAAAGTGTTAGCATTAGTATCTTCTTTCAAATAAAGATTACTGTTTTCACTAGTCCTTATGAATCCAATACTTATTAGATAGGAATGAAGTCATTCATACCAGCTCTAGGAGCTTGTTTTAATCCATACAAGGCTTTGTGAAGTCTACATACCATATTCCTATTGTCTGGATCTACAAACCCGTATGGTTGTTCAATGTATACCTTTTCTTCAAGTATTCCATTTAGGAACGTTGACTTGACATCCATTTGATATACTTTGAATCATTTGTATGCAGCATAAGAAAGTAGTATTCTTACTCCTTCTAGCCTAGCAATGGGTTCAAAGGTTTCTCCATAGTCTATACCTTCCTCTTTTGCATACCCCTTGCATACTAGTCTTTCTTTGTTCCTTGTGACTTCTCCATTCTTGTTTAGTTTGTTCCTGAATATCCATTTTTTACTGATGACATTCTTGTTATCTGGTCTTGGCACAAGTGACCATGTTTTTTTCTTCTCAATCTATTCAATCTCATCATTCATAGCACTTATCCATTCTTCATTATCTAGTGTAGCATTGACATATTTTGGCTCAAACTTACAAATAAAACAATTTGAGTTTAAAGACTTACTTCTTGTTCTTGTACCAGCTTTCTTATCTCCTATGATATGCTCCTCTAGATGGTTCCTTCTTACATATATTGCAAGTATAGGTACAACTCTTTGTGTATCAGCTTGATCTTCATTACCTTGCACATTATTTTGATCATTATCCTGACCGTCAGTAACAACATTCTGACTGTTGGTTGCAACATTCTGTTGTTTTGGAATTAAGCACTGTTGCTCGGGTAGAGTTATGGGTTCTTCACAATATACAAATTTTTTGTAGTCTTCTGGTTCTTTTGTGCTTTCCAATTCATTCTTTTCTACAAATTCATCAATCTTCACATTTGCAGTTTCAACTATTTTGTTAGAAGCCTTGATTAGACATTTAAAATCTTTTCTCTTGGTAGAATACCCCAGAAAAATACCTTCATCACTTTTGGCATCAAGATTTCCATTTCTATCATCCTTTAAGACATAGCATTGACTACCAAATATTTTGAAGTAACTTACATTGGGTGTTTTACCATACCATAGCTCATAAGCAGTCTTCTTTGTGTCCTTCTTCAATTGTACTCTGTTAAGTGTATAAACAGCAGTGCTAACAACTTCCCTCCAAAATATTTGGGTGATGTCCTTTTCTATCATTAGTGCTCTTGCACAATCAACTATTGATATATTCCTTCTCTTAGAAATCCCATTTTGTTGTGGTGTCCTTGGTGCAGAAACTTGTCTTTTTATACCATTCTCATTACAAAAATTAGAGAATTCATCTGATATAAATTCTCCTCCTCTATCTGATCTCAAACATTTTAGTTCCTTACCACTTTGTTTTTCTACCATATCCTTATACCACTTAAACATCTTGAATGCTTCAGATTTTTCTTTTAGAAACATGACTGTCATCATTCTAGAGTAATCATCAACAAAGAGAATAAAATATCTATCTCCATAATAACTCTTTGTCCTCATAGGTTCACATAAGTCAGTATGAACTAATTCTAGAATATCATCAAATGTATGGGTTTTACTTTTGAAACTAGACTTTGTCATTTTACCTTTTTGACAATTTTTGCACATGATGTTGTCTGGCTTTGTCATTTTCGGTAAGCCTCTTACACTTCTTCTTTTTCTTATTTTCATCATGTTGCCAAAATTCACATGATACAATCTTTTGTGCCACAACCGTATGTCTTTGTTTCTAGTCATTCAGAAAGTGGTGTTAGTATCATTCAGATAGAATAAGTTACCTTTGATCTGTTCATCGGTACTAATCAGTTTTCCTGATTCATTGAAGATCTTTGCCTTCTTGTTATCAAATGCTACTCTGTGACATAAATTATTCAGCTGAGAAACACTCAATAGATTATAATTCAATCATTTTACCCAATAAGCATTTTCACATTTATTCAGGTTATTCATCATTATTGTTCCTTTACCTTCAATTGGACAAGGTGTATCATTTCCCATTCTTACTGTACCACCATTATAATATTCAAAAGTGTTAAAATTTTCTTTGTCACCAATCATATGGTGAGTGTAGCCACTATCTATAATCTAGATATCATTCTTACTAACCTTAGATATGAGTGTAGTTTCTTCATACCTTTCATCTTCATCTGAATCATCCTTCATAGCTACAAATACATCTTGATGTCATCATCAGTTTCAGTGTTAGTAAATTCATCTTTGCAAGTAGCTAGGTAGCTAGCCTTCTTTCCTTTATCCTTATAGTCTCGGTTAGGACATCTTTTCTTCTGTTAGGACATCTAGTAGAAAAGTGTCCAATTTCTTTACAATTAAAGCATACAAGTGGTAACCCTCCTTTGTATTTACCTTTGCCTCTTTGTATTCTTCTAGCCATAAGTGCTTCTATTTCATCTAGATCTTCTTCTTCACTTTCAATTTCACTGTCCCTTCTAGATGAGTTTCTATGATTGGATTTTCTTATTTTTCATAGAAGACTTAAATGCAGACTCTAAACTTGGTAAGACACTGTTGTCAAAGTTATTCATCTTAAATGAAATTAGTCTACCAATTAAGCTATCAAGAGTAACTGTATTGTTTGCAACTGCTCTCATTTCTTGAATAGAAAAGACTCTAATAGCATATACAGGCAATAAGGTTCTTAAGATTTTACTTACCACTATTTCCTCTTCAAGTGTACCTCCAACGCCTCATATAGCATTGACTACTTTTATTCTTGTGCTTTATTGTGTGATGTTTTCTCCTTCTTTCATTCTGAGATCATCAAACTTTCCTCTAAGGCTTTCTGCCTTGGCTCTAAGAACATTTGTATCACCTCCATGTACAAGCTTTAGCTTTTCCACATTTTCTTTGCAGTTGTGCAATCTTTGACATCTTCAAATTTAGCATCAGAGAGTGAGGAAGAAAGATCTATAACCATGCAGTTATGCTCATTCTTCACTCTTAACTGATCTATTGTCAATGGTCCTGTAGGAAACACATATTCAGTATCTAAGTACTGAGTAACATCATTACCAATACCTGATAAGTGGAGTCTTATCCTACTTTTCCATGAAGCAAAGTTGTCTTTGTTCAACTTGGGCACATCTTGTCTGTTCATCTTGTGATATCTAGTTAGGTCTTCAAACCTTTCTTTTAAGCACACAGGCTCTGATACCAATTGTTAGTAATAACTAAGAGGGGGGGGTGAATCAGTGGCCTCAAATTTCTATCCTTTAAACTTTAATCCACCAATCAATAAACCTCATATTATTAAGTCCCTACAAGATGCATGCCATGAAATACTTTGAAATAATTAACTATCTGTCAGTTTACCTTGTCTGTCCTTATTCTCTTTGATTACCGATAAGTAGTAAAACTTATTTACCGATGCTCAATAAATATGCAGAGTATACCAATCAATCCAGAAATGCATATGTGAAATGTAAAACAATAAAGTAATAAACCATACACACATAACACATGGATTTTAATGTGGAAACCATGTTAAGGGAAAAACCACTGGGACCGATACCCCAAATTTTCACTCTTCTGAAGTGAGCTCTGTTAGGAGCCAACTTTGTTAAAGGTTACAAACACACTATTAAGTGTGACCTTGTTAGAGGATTTTATACATATAGGTTGTCACTTGGTATCTGGCATCTATTTTTCTACCATCCTTGAATCAGCCTCCTTCTTAGACTGTCAATAGGCTTTAGGCAAATCTTGCTACAATCCTTGAATCAACCTTCTTCTTAGGTTGTCAATAGGATTTAGGAAATTTCAATGCTACTTTCATGAATCAGTATTTTTGGAAATCTATTAGGATATACCTCAATTATAGAAGATGGTTAAGTCCTACTCTATTAAGAGACTTGATGCTTCAATGGTTAAACTGAAACACTATGATCTGTTTCTAACGCAACTTTGTATTGTATATTTTCAAATCTATTTAAGTACAATACCTCTCTAATCAATGTATCAATTCAATTCCTTTGTGCTCCACACTTTCTTCTCTATGATGCTATGCTTCACTATTCATCATTTTCTATAGAATTCCTTAGCTCTCCTTCAGCTTGATTGATCAGAATTGTATGAAGTTATCCTTCATCAGTTTCTCTTCAGCATCCTCTTTCTATTCACTCCCCTTCCATGTATGTGATTGCTCATGATTAGTGATTGCAGAAATGAATTATGCTTGTCTCTTATATAGAAATGATATTCCTTTATTCTTGATTCTTGATTCTTGATTCTTGATTCTTGATTCTTGATTCTTGGCGTGAAAAATAATCCAGCCAATTTGATTTACGAATTTAACTCCTGATTTATCTCGTAGTTATCTTCTTTCCAACTGTATAAATCTTCTTTAAATCAATTACTTAAATGTGGTCAAATAAAACAAATAAAACAACCAGTTAAGTCTATCCTTAAACTCTGCCAGCTAGATATTTTGTCATTTTCTAAACTCTCTATTCTATCAGTCAATTCTGCAGTTTGTCATTGGTGACAACTGCCAGTTCCATCAGTGTAACTCTTGTTAGCTTCGGGGTCTCCGTCTGTCAAGCATCATTGGATTTTGCTCGCTGGGCATCCTATGATTTTTCTTCATCGGGAAACACTATCTTTTGTACATTGGGTATCACTGTGACTTTTTATTTGCCTTTACTGATGGTGTGCACTTTGTCAGTGTTGTCTGTCACTTAGTGAATACTTGACTTTTATGCATTACTGAAAGCATAATCTTTGTTCCATTAATTCTCTGAAGTCTTTGGTATTATTTATATGACCATATAGATGATATCAATTTGACATCAATGAAAACACAGTCACCTAAGAAAAATTTGGAGCTAATTTCAGATCTTCAGGATCTTGATAGCTTTGATGAGCTTTTGGTCAGTTTAATGGAAGGAGATGAAAAACTTCTGACCATTAAAGAGGAGATGACATGGCTTTCCATAGTAAAATAAGATAACCATGAAAAGAGGGAGGATGCCAATGAGAAGGTTTCTACCTTCAGAATCTCAAGGGGTTGCCCTATCAGATACCTAGCCCAAATGGAGTTTGCTAAGGTACCATCACAGGATTAGATTGAGGTAAGTGAATCTGATCTCACCTTTGTAGAGGCAATTTGTTATTGTTTGATAAATCTATACATGCCTCATATACTTGTAATTGTCCTTATGCATATACTGCAAAATGTTTTATTTAGAAAAGGAAGCTACTTTAGCAGTCCAGTAAATGGTTTTGTTTAACCAAGTTGGTTCCACTGGTTAGCCTAGGGTAGATTAGTTTTCCTGCTTTCTTTCACCTTTCTAGTCTAACTTCTCAGCTTTTGAAGAAGTGCCCGTGCACATAAGTTTTTTTTCAGATTTTTTTCTCTATCAGAGGAAATTTTTTGTTCAAAGAGATGACTCCATGCCCAATGGAATGCTTCAGAGGCTACTGGTTCTCAATGTCTAGCAAGATGACAGCCCACAAAAATTACCAAGAATGTTACCCAAATTTTTCTCATCTGGTAAAACTGGCTATAGGTGGAGTAAAATGAGGCTCCCACAAGGGTTGAGCCCATCCTATAAAATACTTTGGGTTTTTGGTTTTGTTCATGTCATCTGCATATCTTTTCAGTCCCTTGTTCTGCCTTGACCATGCAAAATAACTTAAAATTATGAAATCCTAAGTGTTTCATGATAAACCCTAGCTCTGCTATTTCTCACTCTATTTTACCATTACCTTTTCAGGTCACTTAAGTTCTTTAAAAGTTCCATGTGTGCTTTTAGCATTACCTTCAGTCTCTAAGTTGCATAAGAAGGCATATTATATTTTACCTAGTGACACCAAGATTTCCCTTTAGTCACGTAGTCTCCCAATATAAACCAAGGTTAATAAAGTATCATGAGGTACTGCGACTAAGTGTTTCTTTTCAGCCCTCGGATGTAACTAGAGTAGAGGCAAGATAAGGTTAAGTTATTTTTAGTCAGGAGGTCTTGTGACTAACTGTAGGGTTAAGAATCCTTTATGAGACTTCGAGATTACCCAGTTGTCAAGTCTCCATTTTCTTCGTGGTTAAAAGCGGGTTAGGTGAGATCAGTGCTGATAGTGGTGACAGTGGTGATAGGGAAATGATAAAAAATGACAGGGAAACATGTGTCTTGATGGGCTCATTTTTCACACTCCTTCAGTCTCCAAGTCTCGTAACCATGACGGCATATTCCATTTTGTTTTGTGACTATAAATCACCTTTGTCACTGGGTCTCCAAAAGGATGCAGAGTTAATAAAAAGATAAGGAGATTGCAAGGATGCATTGTTGCTGAGTCTTGTGATATAACTGAGGTTAAAAGGAACAGTTGGGAGATTCAGCGACAAGGAAGGAAAGGTGACCCAAGATTATAAATACGAAGCCCGGGTAGAGTAAAGTCATCTATGGTTACGTTTCAAAGTAAAATCAGATTTCGACCTCAGCTGTTGATGCAGATATTTGTACCAGCTATGACCGTTCTCATACAAATATTTAAAAATTCAAATATCCTTGCAGATCAAATTTTAACAGTTATGGCAGAGCCGACTGGCAGAGGATTAGATGGATAAGGGGCGAACCTTCAGGAGGAGTAAGGGGTTGAGTCAGCTTTTCTAAAGGGGAAATCTAATTTCTAGTGATGTTCTCTCCAAATAGTATGGTTGATTTGACCCAAGATAGGTTTCCTAATTAAGACCTCATTCCATGTATTTTTGACTGGTCTTCTTTCATATCAGATCCACCAACCTTTTCCAGAGATTTTCATTTATGGCAAGCTACTTTTCAAAGATAGATCTGATCTTCAGCAGATAATTCTAGATTTCTCTGACGGATTGGACAGTTAGGGTTGTAGAAGTTGAGAAATCCAACTTCACAGATCGCCAAGAACACCTACATGCAAATAAGCTATTGCTGAAAGGAAACCAAAGAGACAGAAGCAAGGGTTTGGAAAATCTCAACGGAGTGAGAGAAAATTGTATTTCCAAAGTAATGAAACAATAATTACAAAATTTCAACCTTAAAGGTGAACAAAACCCTAAAAAGGTAAAAGCTAGGTTGTGCAATATAATTAATATGAAGTATTAATTATATGACCTAAGAGATAGCTTAAGTGAAAAAAGAGTACATAGACAACTTAATAATTAAATCAACATGATCTAATTAATAAGTGAAGATAAATAGATACTCTAACACCCCCCCTTAAGTGAAGCTCAAGAGGTAAGCTAACCTAGCATGGCTATCAAAGAAGGAAAAGAGGGTCTCGGCAACAAGGCATGATCAGGTACCCAATACAAGGAAATCTCTTTGAACCGGAGATAAAGGAGAAAACCCAGTGGGAAAAACCCCTCTCCAAAAAAGAGATAAACAAACATGCTGAAAAAAACATGAAGGAAGGAAGGCCTCAACAAGACCCCCCAAGGACAACTTCCATCACTCCAAGCATAGAACGCAACGGAAGATAGCGTAGAGATGTGAAAGGTTTGGTGAAGATGTCAGCAACCTGCGCATCAATGGGAATGTACTCCAAAGTGAGAACACCATCCTGAATCTACTCACGGATGAAATTAATATGAAGCTCAATGTGTTTAGTGTGTTGATGCTCCACTGGGTTGTGGGAAATGTGAATAGCACTCTACTTATCACACCACAAAATAGTGGGATGATCAGGAGGAAAGCCAAACTCAGTCATCAACTGTTGAAGCTAGAGAATCTCCTGACTAGCATGCACTGCTACTCTGTACTTAGCCTCTATAGATGAAAGTGTGCGAGCATTCTACTTCTTGCACAACCATGTGATAGGACCAGAGCCAAGACAAAAAACAAAGCTAGAAGTAGACTTCTGATCATCAACATCACCAACCCAACCTGATTCAGTGTAGCCAACAATATGAGGAGCCCCTAATGTGTAATGAATGTCATACATAAGTGTTCCCTGAATGTATCTCAAAATATGCTTGGTAGCTTGCCAATGACTCTCATGAGGCTCATGTGAGAATCGAGAGACTAGACCAATTGCAAAGGAGAGATTAGGATGAGTGTGTGTCAGGTATAACAAACTACCAACCAACTATCAATACAATGTAGGATCCACTGAAGGTGAAGTGCAAGAGGTAGACAAAGTAACACCCGGCTGAAAAGGTGTGGGAGCAGGCTTGCAATGAAGCATATCAAAGCGTCAAAGCATGTCAAGAGCATACTTCTGCTAGTAGACAAAGATCCCAGTAGGGGAATGAACAATCTGTAGACCCAAAAAGAAGTGTAATAGACCAAGGTCTATCATCTCAAACTGCTCCATCAATGCACGCTAAACATCCTGAATCATAGAAGATGAGATAGCTAAAATGAGAAGATCATCAACATATAGCACAAGGATCAAAACCTCATCCTCAAGACACTGAATGTAGACTATGGGATCAGAATGACAGCGTGTGAATCCTGTAGAAAGCAGAAAGGAGTCCATCTTCTCATACCAAGCCCGAGGGGCCTGTTTGAGACCATAAAAAGAATGCCAAAGTCTGCAAACCAAGGAGGAATCCTGCACAAATCCCTAAGGCTGCTCTATGTAAATCTCCTCATTAAGATCACCGTGCAAGAATGCACTCTTCACATCCATCTGAAAAATAGGCCATCCCTGAGAAGCTGCAAGGGATAAGACAAGGAGAATAGAGTTCATCTTGGCAACAGGGGCAAATGTCTCAGTGTAATCAATACCCTCAACCTGTGAAAAACCCTTCACAACAAGACATGACTTGTACTTATCAATAGAACCATCAACAGAAAACTTAGTATGATACAACCACTTGCATCACACTAACTTTCTTCCCTTAGGAAGAGAACAAAGATCCCAAGTGTGATTCTTCATCAAAGAAGAATACTCCTCCTCCATGGCACTATCCCACTTAGTATGTCCTATCGCTACCACAAATGTTTGACTATCACCACAAATAGCATGACTCAGAAGACTAGAACCTGCAATATCAGACCGGGTGTGACAGGAAGTGGAAGGGTCACCAGCTAGAGATCCTGCAGCATCAACTATAACACGAGCCCATCTAGTCATTAGTGGAGGATCCTATGGTGGAGGTAAATGGGGATCACCAAGATCATTATCCTCATCATCCTAAAACAAAACTGGAAGACATGAGGGAGTAGTGGTAAGTGAAGTAGACTCTGGAAGTGGGGTATCTACTATAGGAAGGTGCTCATCAAACTGGACATCATGTTGAAATAGGACCTCTCTGGAATCAGGATCAAACAACCTGTATGCCTTAACATCCTTGTAGTAGCCTACAAAAATGAGGTGTCAGCTCTTCCACTCCATTGCTCTCCTCTAAGCGTCAGGCACAAATGCCCATGCTTCACTACCAAAAACTTGGAATAAAGATACATCAGGCTTGACATGAGACCAACCCTCCTCAGGAGTCATATGATGAACTACCTTGTGAGGTATCTAATTCTAAATATAGTTGGCACAATTGACTGCCTCTGCCCAAAAAGACAAATCCATGGACCTAGACTATATCATACAATTAGCCATCTCCCAAAGTTTTCTATTCTTTCTCTCTACCACACCATTCTGCTGAGGGGTGTAGAGCACTAAAAACTGATGTTGAAGACCATGTTTAGAGAAAAAATCCCTGAAATCTTGGTTCACATACTCCCCCCATTATCTATGCGTATTCAGCGAATAGAAAGACCAGATTGCTTCTCCACAAATGTCTTAAAGACTCGAAATGAGCCAAGGACATCAAACTTGTACTTCAAAAAGTACACCCATGTGCGCCTGGAGAAGTCATCAATGAAAGTAAGCACATATCTAGCATCAAAAAAGGAAGGAGTAGGAAAGGACATGAGGTCACTATGAATCAACTCCAATGGTGCCAAAGCACGAGTAGCTCATCCGTGAGGAAAAGGATCCCTATGTTGTTTTCCAAGGACACAACCTTGACAAACCCCATCAGTGCAAGTAATCTATGGAAACCCAAGAACAAGTTCCTGTGTTCTCATCTGTTGAAGATATCTATAATTGACATGGCCCAAACACTCATGCCAAAGTCTTCTCACTGAATCTGCATGTGCTATAAGATAGGAACCTGTGCCAGCAGAAGACTCAAATCCATCAAACCTGTGTAGGCGGGATGCAGTGTCAACACTCCCAGTAGCCACAATCATATCAAACTCATGTAAGTCCTGAATAACCACATCATGTCGTGAGAACTCAACTGTCTTACCAGAGCCAGAGTGGCAAATCTAATAGATAGACAATAGGTTCATCAAAATGTCAGGGACAAAAAGAACATCCTGAAGAGAACCCCCAGCTAATGCAACAGAACCAGAACTCAAAATATAAAGATGAGATGAGTTCCCAACAGCAATTTGTGAAGTATCACAAGGAGCAAGTGAGGTGACCAACTATTGAGTGTGAGTCATGTGGTGAGAGGCACTAGAATCAAGAATCCAGGTGGGCCAAGAAGTCGTAGCTCATGCAGTAAGAGCATGAACTTTCCCTACAGGGGAGGATGTGGAATGAGGAGATTAAATGTGATGCTCCTACATGGCTTCCTCTAAAGCCTCCAAACATTTCTAGCAACTACAAATAGGATGTCCATCCTTGCCATAAAAACTACAGGTCTCAACTAATTTCTTCTTAGTCTTGGAGGTAGACTCAGTAGACTTCGAAGAAGATTTACCCTTGGAAGGGTTAGCTGGAGGTTTGGAATTAGTTTTCTATGCAGGTTTGGAGGAATACTCATTGCCTACTGAATCTTTCTTTGGTTTGGCTTTCTATTTTGGTTTCCCCTATGAAGACTGAGCAACCAATGCTTGGCTAGAAGAGCCAGAAGCATCCATCTATTGGATCTTTGCCTGTTCCTGTGTCAACCGATCACAGAATGTCTCGAATGAAGGCATGGTGTGTCTAGTACCCAAAGCATCCATGGTGGAGTAGAAAGTAGAAGAAAAGATTTGATACTATCCTCTCAACTTTGAGAGTATCAGGAAGATACACTCATCATCTGTCTTGTTTCTCCCACATCCCTGCAAAGCTAAGCGCAGAGATTTGAACTTCATCAAAAATTCCTCCATAGTGGGAAAGCTGGTAGGAGTCAAAGTGGTCAGCTTTGCATCAAGCTGAAGTGCTCAAAACTCATTCACTGTGCCAAACAAATCTAAAAACTTGCCCCAAATGGTCCTAGAAATTGTCAAACCATCCAGGTGAAAAAGGAGACTATCAGAGATGTTCAGTGAAATCAAGCCCATGACTTCATCCATTTTATTCCTGTGCTAAAGAACCTCAAAAGGACACTGCAAAATAGGTTGGTTTTCATCTAGATATGGCCATAAGCCACGTGACATGAGTAGCCTGGTCATGTGTGCTTTCTAGGTGTGGTAATTGTGCGGTGTCAGCCGGGCCATAGAGGGGTCTGACATTAAGAGAAGAAAAAGATGGAAGTAGAAGGGTCATTTTTTGAAATTAAATGATAGAAAGAAAAAATCACCCCCTACAATGTATGATTCTATCCCCCGTATAGCAAAGAAACAATTACTGAAAGCACAAAAAATGAGAAGAAAACCTGGACGCCAGATGTAGAGATGGAGGAAATAGAAGCCTCTACTTCAACACCAAAAAAGAGAGCTCAAATGACTGAATCAGTGAACAAGGCTAGCATCATCATGTCCGGCTCGGAAACACCTTTCTGATAATATTTCATTTTTTGAAAATAGACACTGTATGCCCAAGATATGGCCAAAAACCCAAGTGCCCCTCCAAAAATGAGCTCACTAGAAAAAACCAGTCACGGGAAAAAATTGACGTTCAAACGAATGTCACATTCCCCATGAAAAAATTTGATGCCCGTCGTGCCTGTTGCTAGAAAAAAAAATTTGATCGTCGGAAAAATGGAAATCTGTTGGAAAAATTTAAAAACCGCCAGGAAAAAAAAAATTTCTAGTAAGTGATGTCAGTATGATGTCACCACCATACTGTTGTGTCACCGGTGGGTGGCAGGTGGCAGGTCGCCGACGGAGGTGGAGGCCAGGCGGCTCCCGAGTGGCTCCTGGGTGCAGCACCACTGGGGGTTGCTACGGTGGCCAGTGGGTGGTGCATCGATGGGGGGGCCGAGCGCGGGCTAGGCCAGGGTGGCGCCGGGGTGGTGCGGTGGTGGCCACTCTGGCAGCCCTAAAAACATTGAAAAAAACATTTTTTTTTATTTTTTTCTCATTTTTCGAGCCGTACGGCCTAGGAGGTCAAAAATTTTCTCTGGGGTCACTGTGACCAAAACTAGCAAAGTTTATATGTATTTTGACTCTCCCAGGCCTTCTAAACGCAATGGTGGAGTCCATTTTGGCTCAAACAGCTCCAAAAACTAGTGTCTCCTCCAAAGTGAAGAATAAACCCTAGAGAAGTTGTGGCTTTCGTCTGTGACTCGTGGCTTCAAAAAAACCTTCAGACCAGGAAGCAGTAGGGAAGCTCTAATACCATGTAGAAGTTGAGAAATCCAACTTCATAGAACACCAAGAACACCTGCATGCAAATAACCTGTTGCTGAAAGGAAACCAAAGAGACAGAAGCAAGGGTTTGGAAAATCTTAGCGGAGTGAGAGCAAATTGTATTTCCAAAGTAATGAAACAATAATTACAAAAGTTCAACCTTAAAGGTGAACGAAACCCTAAAAAGGTAAAAGCTAGGTTGTGCAATATAATTAATATAAAATATTAATTATATGCACCTAAGAGACAGCTTAAGTGAAAAAAGAGTACATAGACAACTTAATAATTAAATCAACATGATCTAATTAATAAGTGAAGATAAATAGATACTCTAACATAAGGGGTTGAGTCAGCTTTTCTGAAGGGGCAATCTGATTTCTAGCGATGTTCTCTATAAATAGTATGGTTGATTTGACCCAAGATAGGTTTCCTAATTAAGACCTCATTCCATGTATTTTTGACTGGTCTTCTTTCATATCAGATCCATCGACCTTTTCTAGAGATTTTCATTTATGGCAAGCTACTTTTCAAAGATAGATATGATCTTCAGTAGATGATTCCAGATTTCTTCTGACAGATTGGACAATTAGGGTTTCTATTATTCAAAGGAAAACATATTATAATGTAACCCTAATCATTTTTGGGGGACTCCAAGCCTGTGTGCTGGGGAGTATATATATCAGTTTTGAGAGCTTTAGAGCTCAGAGTTTTCCTGACTTAAAATTATGCATGGCATCCTTTCTGCCCTCTAATTTCTTTAGTTTGTAAACTTTCATTGATGTTTAGATATTGCAGAGGCTTTTTGTGACATCTTTTCTATCCTTGGGCTTCCTTTTCTAAATCTCTCTTACTAAATTAGAATATATCGAGTGATTTCTAGTGAAACATTAGAGTCTTTGAGCCCTCTTTCTTTTGCAATAGTGTGTACTACTTTGGATGATTGGATTTAGATGTGTTTGTGGATATTTTACAGTCCCCTATTATTTTTTCTCATTCCTATGCCGAATTGCAAAATTGGATGTCTGTTTGCAGGTCATAGTTTGTGTCTACTTATAGTAGATACACTATTGTTTGTGAAATCACTTCTTTCCCTGAATAGCCTCTGTTTGTCTCTGACCTCTCTGTGAAATACTTACGCAAACCTATCTAGGAAGTTGTGTTCTTCTATTCCAAGGTTTTCATGTTGAGGTTAGTCAATGTATTGTGATTTAGGTTACCTTAAGTGTATCACCTAGTATGATAATTTTATTTCAGTCATTTCCCTTTCATGCATTCCTTCTACCCCTTTTCCCTCAAGAATTTACTTTCCTATTAAGAAGCTAATTTGGGTGACATATCAAGAGGAACAGCCTAGAATCCGGAGGTCTCATCTTGGTTAGCAAAAGGTCCCACAACCTTGAGATGATTCCCATGTTACACTAGATTAACAAGACTACGAGAGCTTGGATAAAGGGTGCAAATATAGGTGTCTAACAATAATCCTAAAAAATTTCCCCCGTGAAGATTTATAGACCTTGGTCAATCCATCTGATCGGTTTTCTCAGCTTATTCCAGATCAAGTTTATCCAAGTTCACTGATTTTGAAATCAGAAGTTGGTAAAAGGATGACTCTGGGGATTCATACTAATTGACCAGTTGATGATAAAAAAAGCTAAATGAATATTTGTTTTCTCTATATGAAAGTGAGTCAGGTTCCAGGCTTTTGGATCATGAGGCATTCATATGATAGGTTCATGAGTCATATCCAAATGACATTTATTTAGTTTTCAATCAATGCATCAGTAGAGTTTTCTAGGAGGCTGACTTTGCAAGATAATATTTTGGTGTCGGTTGAATGTTATAACAAGTAAGTTGACTTATTATGCTCTCTTTATGTCAGTGTACTAAAAGGATCAAGGATCGAGCCTCAAGACATAATCTGATATCTTTTCAAGGGTAAATCCAAAGGTAATTTATTCAGATTATCATTGTTTGATAGAATTAAATTGCTAAGTAGACATTTTCAGAGGATTGTAGTTTTGCTTCAGTAAGTTGTTTAGAGATTCTGGTTATGCATCTATACTCTCTACATTTAAATTTTTCCCCACATACAGGGACAAATCCTCAAGGCATAATTTCCTATTTTTCACAAGGGCTAATATGGGAATGATCTGTTAGGTCTGGTTAAAAAAATTTCCAAAACAATGGGTCCTTTGTCTGTATTTGAAATAGGGTCTTGTATAAATCCTTGAAACCCTTTTTTTCATGCTTCTAAGTGTAAAATTTGGTCCTAAACCCTAAGAGTTGAAGGGGTTTCTAATTTTGCATTACTTTTTGCCACTTAAGTCATGTATGTTGCATATGTTCTTTAAAAATGTTCGCGTTTGATAAAGTTTTGTGAGTATCTAACAGTTGACTTGATCTAACACAGACAGATCTAACAGTTGACTTGATCACTTATCCCAAAGATGCGTAAGAATCTAAAGTGTAAGCCATTAAGAAGTGGTGACATGTGGCAATTGGTGGGCCTGGGTATTGTGAACGGTTGTTGATTAAAGTGTAGACAGATTCCTTTTGATCCAACAGATGACTTAATTGCTTATCCCAAAGATGCGCAAGATCTATTAGTTAAGTCATTAAGTGGTGTTGACGCGTGTCCTGATGATGATGTGTATTCCATTAATAGTAAAGGTGATTGTAGGATAAAAGTAGGACAATCCAAAGAAGATCTAATGAGTGACTTGATCGCTTAACAACAAAGTAAATGTGATCTATCACTTAAGCAATTAAGTCATGATGTCACGTGTCCTAGTGGGTTTGGATGAGGTCGTAAAGAAGGAATTAAAGGAAAAGCAAGTGAAAAATGATCCGACGGTTGACTTAATCAGTTAAAGGAAAATTGATTAACATCTAAAGGATAAGTGATTAAGTCATGGTGATGCGTGGAAGAGGGTGGGCCCTGTACAGTGCAGAGATGAGTTAAAGAAGGTACAATTTCAGTAAGATCAAACAACTCACTTGATGACTTAAAGGAAAGATGTCAGAGATCTAGCATCTAAGCCATTAAGTGGTGTTGATGCATGTCCAAGTTGATAAGTTGTGTCTGCAGTTAGTAAACTCAAGGTAAAATAAATTACTACCAAGTTAAGATAGATCTGACAATTGACTTGATCGCTTATCCCAAAGATGCATGAGATCTATTATTTAAGAGATAAAGTCATGTTGACACATGTCCCAAATGAATAGTTGTTTCCATGAAGTAATGAGAGTCACCCAATGAAGGAGATGTTGTTGAAGATCTGCGATCCAAATTCAAAGTTCTCAAAATGGTCATCAGTGAACTGTTAAGTCGCGAGTTTCAAACCAGATGAATTGATTGCAGAGCATGTGGCCACTTTCATTGAATTCAATGTAAAAGAATGATTTGATTGAAACTATATAATTCATGGATTAAGCTCGAAGCTACCATAATCATCGAAGTCATTCAAGCAAAGATCAAAATTGCAATGATATTGAGCTTTGTGTGACAAATTGCAGAACAGGTAAGTCTTCTATGATACAGTAAAATTTCATGCTTTTAGTAGGGTTTAAAATTCTAACAAAGTTACATAATTGTTAATATAATCTGATAATCATTCCCGTAAGAAACCCTAGATTTAGAAAATGGCCCCTAGGATTGAATTCTCTGGAAATGTGGATTACAAAGATAGAAATGTATGAGATAACTTTCTATAGCAATTGAGTGGGTCTACAAATGATTCTACCTAGGTTAAGAGAATTGTTACATTAAATCCTCATTTTAGAGTCAGGGAGGTTTTGTATGATATGGGTAGATGGGCCAAAGACGCCAAGACTAGCACAAGTAGTTTAAATTTATTCAAAACTACTTATAGCCAGAGGAATGCTCCCTCCCTAGATTGCAATATATGGGATCTAGATGTGGGCAATTTGATAGTTCCTGGAGTGTTCATAGGTACAAACCTGTTAATTTTGATAGCCAACACATATGATAGAATATCCAGGGTCTTGAGAGATACATAGGGGAATGTACTGTTAACTGTCATAGCTGATGAATTTATAAAGGTTTTTAATTTGCACCCTGGGCAAAGAAAATAGAATCTTTGATGAGCATGTTTGAGGACATAATGCAAGATCTAGATCAGAAGAAAAAGAAAGTGATGGAAGCAGAGCCAGAGAAAGCTAAATTTGTTCTAAGCATGATGTCACAAGGAGGGTTTGTACCACCAGGGAGGTATGTAGTATACCAGCGAAGGGGTTACAACAAAATTTTTCCCAAAGATGAAAAGGCATCTGAACAAAAAGGGAAAAGGCCAATGGATACCAGTGCCAAGAATTTTCCATCCCCAAAAAGGCAAAGGGTAGAGGGAAAAGAGAAACAATAGGGTGATATCTATTCCCCTTCTCAGTCTCCCCTGCATGTGGATGACCAAAGTATTGTTGAACAATTGGTAAGGATTGGAAATATTGGACATATTTTTGTCACCACCCAGGAGTTGCAAGAGGGAGTGCCAAAGGCACCCAAGCATGCAACATTGGATCTTACAATAACCAAATTTGCTGGGAAAGAACTGGATCCTATCACCAAATAGGCCAGTGATGAATTTTTATCTAATGATAAATTTGTTAAGGCTAGGGCATTCATCCAATTCCTATGGAGAGTTCACATTGATGAGTTCAAATAAAAAAGTCAAAATTTGCAAGAAGGTCACCCTGACAAGAGCAAGGAAGACATCAAAAAATAAGTGAAACAGGAGATGATGATCAAATTTGATAAGATAACCCCTGAAGAAAGCAAGGAGTTAGTAAAGGAAAAGGGATTCCTCATCTTTCCTTAATGGGATCTGGCTAATGCCATTATATTTGATGTTGTAAGGAAAGAGGCTAAACCAGTGCACACCAATGGAACATTAATTGGTGCCCAATTCAGTGAAGATCATGCAGTACTGGCAATATGGTCTTTGAAAAGGAAAGATAAAAGTAAAACTAATGAGGATTATCAAGCTGAGCATAGAGGTAGCCTCATATTGAAAAGAGTCTTAGATACCTTGGGGGTGGAAGAAACTAACCTTACTCTACAAATAGAAAAATTAAGCTTAAAGGTACCTAAGAAACAAGAAGATGCTTTCAAGAGTCTGATAGAAAAGTATGAGGTTGTCATGAAGGCTTATAATGATGAAAAGATAAAATCTATTGAAAAGGACAATAGAATTTCCTTCCTTGAGGGAAGACAAATAGTTCAATTTGTGCCTCAGAGGATGATTACACAAGGTCCTCACCAGCCATCCTCATCAAGCCCTATCATAACTTACCCTCCTTCCCCTATACCATCAAATCCTACCACACAAGAGGAGTTGGAACAAGAGAAAGAAATATTGATTGCTAAAAAAATTGAATTGGAGAAATCAAAGAAGGAATGGGTTGAACAATCTACATCTTTCAAGGCAGCAGAGGCATGGGTGAAACAAAAGTATGCTGACAAAATACATAACACCCTCATGCATTGTACTCATGAATTGGTTCCTACTATCATTTATTCACAGGGAAGAAAATTATCAACATATTGAATGAATACAATGCAAATAAAGACAATTTAGATCAGATGGTGAATAGATGGAAGGGGGAGAGACAAGAATTGAAATTCTTCCACACCACTTGTAAAGAAGAGAACAATACTGACATTATCTTAACTGGTACTTATAAATGTATCAAATTGTTGATGGACACGAATAGAAGAAGGAGCATCATCATAAGGAAGGTAATGGCCTTGAAAAAGGAATATTCAAAGGACCATTATGAGATGTTTCCAAATTTATTTAAGAAGAATGGACATATAAAAGATGAAGCATTATGGCATAGGCAAATGAATGAGGCACTGCCAGTAAGAACAAATAGCATAATTACCCTGAAAACTACAATGTTGTTTGTTGAAACAGTTGAGATAGTCGGTAAGGCCAGAGAATTTTTTGAATTATGGTCGGAAGAGATTGAGAAGGCAAGTCTCAACTATAAGGAGATTGATACCAGAAAGGATGAGGTCCTTAGCTTCACCTGGCCAAGTGATGAGGTGTATACCTCTTGGAAGGACAAGTACATTATAGTTGATCCAGGAGAAGGTAAAAACATGCAAGTGGACAATGAGGTTACTAATAGATTGGATGATACAGGTAAAGATGAAGATCCTACATCACCAATATCAAGCACAACAAACTCCAAGTGGCTTCTTCTGAACAACCTTGAAGCAGTTACAAGTATAAGGTGGTCAGAAGACAAAATATATTAAATATCTATTGTAAAAGTGGTTATCACTTCATTAGCTATTTTTTATTTTTACTGAGTCATTTTTTTTGTCCTTATTCCAAATGATCTGTAGCTTATTGTAATCCTATTCTATAAAAGGATTCCCAAGATCATTGGAAAGGGCTGGAAATTTTGTATTGTAAACAATTTGAAAAGTTTTCAGTCAAGAGGGGAAAGATAGTATAATTTGTACTAGATAGTGTAAGAAGTCAGAAATAAAGCTGAGGGATCTTTTGCAGGTTATTGAAGAGGTTGTCTCTGAGTACTTTTTGTATACTGAAATAAGATTTTCTAAATTTCATACAAGGATCTGGATTCCAATCTGTCATGTGTTATGTGTCTTGTGAGTTATGAATTTTCTAATTCATTAGCATAGTTTTCTCTATGTTTATGTACTTGTTTGAGAGTTCTAATCTAGGATTAGATTAAATTAGGCTATGATTAATGCATAGATTCATTTGACACATGCTAGAATTCTATTAGTAGTAGAGGTTTGGGTAACTGTGTTATGATTTTAAAATCTCTGGTGAATATTGGTTTCAGTATATTGCATCTGACTCAGAATATAGCCCAATGGATAAAGCACTGATCTAAAGCTGACAAGTTTTGCATTCTTGCATATCTAGTTTCATATTGGTTGTGTTTACCTATAAACAAACATTTAAAATCCATTAAGTCTACATTTGTGTAAGTTTATTGTGAATTCCTATCTCATGTTCCATTTCATGGTTGATGTTCAATGGGTAATTAGTCAATTATCTAGTATCTCTCAGTCATGTTGAGTCATTGTGAGATTACTTCTTCATAGTACCATATAAGACATATCATAAGGTATTGCAGGGTATCCCCCCTTGGTGTAGCTGGACCTGAAGAGTAGAAGTATTAAGAGAGTGCTTGTTAGTTGGTCCTTTTCTTGCATGAACAAATATTTTGAGGTGGCTCCTCTATAAGACAGTCATAAGGAGAAGAGGTTGTTTTTAGTTTTATTGCAACATAAAAAGAAACCAACATGATCTATGTAGATTACCAGTGATTTACTGAATTGTTTTTGTAGAACAATCATTTTCTGAAGTGCATATCTTGTAACTAGTTGATTTTTGTACTATGTTACCTATTGACCTATACTCCTAGTATGTAGATGAACCAGTATGTTGACTCCTAGATTTCAATGAGATGATTTGGTATTTATACAAGGCCTATCTCATATGCATCTTACTCATTTTTTAGGAACTTTGCAAAATATCTGAAATGTAGATTTTAATGGTCAAATGTGCTAAGGGGGAATTTTTGGAAATGGTATAGACATCCATCAAAGAATGAGTAATGAAATCATGGGGAATTTTGAAACTTTCAAGCTAATGTGATTGGCATGGTAATAAGAAGTTGTGCATGATGTTGGAGGGATATCAAGGCAGTGCATGGGCGATTATCGCAACATAAAGAGATGGGAGATACATTCAGATCTTAGAGACCATATACATTTGGAAACTTGGTAGCCATAGATGTTGTGGATCTTGTATACCTTTGGAATCCTTTGGCCATTTCTAGCTATGTTGGTGCATCAGTGTCTTCCATTGAAAATTTAATGATTCTTATGGCTCTTTATGGAGCATCTACAAACAATGCTCCATTGGTCATTTTTGGATGGGCAATGTCAACTCACTTGGCACTTTATCTTGGATTGTTGTTCATTCTGGTTATATACCTTTTGGGCTATGGTCAAGATACTCCTCCAAGAAAGTTGTTCATAGATTTTAAATAATTGGTTGAATCTACTCTGGATGGTTCAGCCAATTCAAGGCCAATCCCTGGAAAGGGTGAGTCTAAAAATATTCAAGCTAGATTCATTCAATATAATTTCTCATGGAAACCTGTAATACACTTCATTTTGTGGTCAGCTATATGGTGGATGTACATTTTGGGACCCTGTGGCATTTTCCTTAGACAGTATGGTGGCTTGAAAGAAATGTTTAAAGAGACATATGGATTCATCTTAACTGTTGAAGAACTATCTCCAAATTTAGGTGTATTTTGGTACTTTTTCACAAAAATCTTTTACTTCTTTAGATTATTCTTCCTTTTGGACTTCCATGCATGTGAATGTGTTGGTGATGTTGTTGAAAATATGCCTCAGCCACACACCCTATTTTCTTTCTTTTTTTCGTTGTCATCACTTCCATGCTGAAAGCTTATCCTTTAATTGGTGACTCTGCACTTTACATTGGTCTCCTTGCTCTTTTTATACATGAAATTGCATGAATGTGCTTCTCCTCCTTCCTTTTGAATAGGTTTTCTGGAATAGCTCTCTTAAGTCCACTAATGTACAACCTTTGGATTTGGAGGGGTACTGGAAATACAAATTTTTATTTTTCCATAGCTTTGGCCTATTCTAGTTTTCAGCTGATTTTGAGTGTAGAGAGTGTTGGTGCAATTCTACATTATGATTGATCTTTACATAAACTACTCAATACATAGACATTAGTTGAGCATGGTTTCTGATGGCATAGATACAAGTGGGCTACGAGAAACAAGGTGTTTGGAGTCTTACACAGTTAATAAAGAGCCTATGTAGCATGTGGAGGAACAATAAACCAATGCAAAGTGATTGAAAATATATGCTCATGTTTAAGAGAGGACTTTCAAAACATTTAGAACATATTTAAATGCTAAGAAATGGCCCGCACTGATTTTGAAGGAGCAGTTTAAACATTTAAAACATTGCAAAACATTACAAATGCAAATTGTAATTGCAAACAATGGAGAACTCCTGCACAACAATGTAAATGAAAATCCACGCAAGTGTAAGACCAGTGAATGTTGTGCCAGGTGAGGAGAAATCCTATGCAACTAATAACAAAAACAAAAACATTAAAAATATAATGCAAATAGTTGTGCTGGAATGAAGACAAGGTGTTGCGCAGGGCTGCCAATGCATAGCTGGGAGATCCATCAAGCATGTTTTGTTTTATATTTGGTTTTCCATGTTTGCAAGAAAAGGGTAGGCCTCCAGTAAATTGTGCAAGACATGGCATGTTGGCATATGTGGTACCACATTTTCTCCCTACATGTGCATGATAGGAGCATGCACGGGCACACAGCAAGTCTTAAGAGACTACAATGTTTAAAATGTATAATCCCACATTCATTGGGGAGCTACATTTAGAGGCATTTTTATATCCAAACACTCAGCATACACTATGAAATGAAAGAGCTAGAGAGATCTTAGCATACAACACTTGGGCGTTGGTGTGAATGCTTGGACTTGGTCAACTGAAAACAAATTTTGGATCCACAGTATTGAACACTTTAAAAAACCAATAAACTTAGTCCCGCATTGATAGTGGGAGGGGAGATATAAGGGTTTATAAGAAAAAACACATATTTAGTAGTTTGAAGAAGAAGCCCAGAGGCTTTGCACACACATGCAATGAGTGCCTTGAAATGCATGCCAGTAGCAACAGAGGATGATAAACAAATTTTGGTAGGGCCTACAGGGATAACATGGTGAGCGCGTGGGGTAGGAGAGGATACAGATTGCACATGCTTCCTGATGCAAACAAGATCAACAATAGATGCAATGCCTTGATGAGAGATCTGATCATTAAGGAAATATGACAGGTTGACATGTGGTGGGGCCGACATCAGGATAGTCTAGGTGCAGATGACGTGGTGGCTACGCAAGAAGAAGTATCTGAAATGGGCATGAATACCAAGGTAGAAAGATGGATGGTTGTCATAATGCCTCTATAGGAAAGATGCAAGATAGTTATCATCATGGAAATGTGACTGTGCAACATGTGTCACTTGGATAGGTGGTGAACCAGGCAGAGCAGGGCCATGCAGATGCAGAGGTGGACTTGCAGACGAATCAGAGATGGACACATGGAAAATCTTGAGCAGACTAAGAGAAGATAAGGTAAAGTACAGTATTAATAGGGGAATATTAAAATGAAGGGAGATATTAAAGTCTGCAAGAAAGAAATGATTAATATGCCTATAAATAAAAGGTTAAAGGGAGTGCAAATTTAAAAGAAACAAAGATTAATGTCCTGAAAGACTAAATTGCAGTGGAGGTAAAATGAGTAAAATGCAGATTTAAATAGAGATAAATGTGCCCGGAAGATTAAAGTGAAGTGAAAAATATATTATGCATAGAAATATAAAAAAATGTTAAATTAAAGTGCAGGAAAGTGCAATAATTTGAAGAGAATATTATTGAATCTACACAGGAAGACTTAGGAAATAAAGGTAAAATATGAAATTTTAATCTGCACAAGTAAAATTAAAAATTTTCTAAAACATTAAAGTATACTTGCCTTTTGACATGAAGAGGTTTTCACTGAAGGTTTTGGAGGGAATTTTCAAAGGCAAAACAAAGGATATGTATTGAAGAAAAAATAAAATATTGACAGTTGAAGAGGAGATGAGAAGTTTCAGATTTTGGGAGGAAAATGGACAGGTGTCAGTGGAAGAAATCATGAGGTCTCTTTTCCAATATTTATGGTTTACTAGACAGAATAAGGGTTCCAACTCTTTTCCTCCATAGAGAGTTTAAGGCTATGCCTGGCTCTAAGAGTTTCCAGTTGTCTTATGGTTCTAGAGGTATATAGTTTTATTGATTATACTAGTTTTGTATCAGATAGAGTAGAATCTTTCTCAGATTCTTTTTGCATTTCATTGAAGTAGTTTTATCTGAAGCAAATTGTACACAACAATGTGTTTCTTTATACTTAATATGAAAGTTCCAAATTTATATCTCTCCTCTATGTTGTTCATTTGGGTTATGAATTATCTAATTCATTGCATGGATTCATCTATGTATATGTTATTAGTGCTTAGTTCTGATCTGGGATCAGATTAAATGAAGCTATGAATATGACATAAGTTCATCTGGTCTGCATAAGGATTTGTTGTAAGAAGTAATGGTTTGGATTGATTGTATTTATGGCTTAGAATCATTGACAGCAGTCTATTTTTGTGCTTTTTTTTTTCTTTGGAGTATTGCCCAATGGATAAGGCACTGATCAGGGATTAATCTTTCCATATTGATGCATATATGTTGGGTCTATCTATATTCTACATTTTAAACATAAACTCTATTATATCTTGTGTTTTACATGGTTTTTGGTGTTGTACCAATCTTATGCTCCACTTTAAGGTCAATGTTCAATGGGTGATTAGCCGGTTACCTAGTATCTCCCGGTCGTGTTGATCCTTTGTGAGATCTCTGTTGATTGATGCCAAACAGAATATTGAAGGCGTTAAAGGGTGTCCCCCCCTTGGTTTTGAAGAATGTAAAGCATAGAAGGATGGATCCACATCCTTGATAGTTGGTCCTTTCATTATTGGTGAACTACTTGGAGTTGGATACACTTAAAGATGCATTGCAAAGATATAAGGTTGTTGTCTAGTATCACAACATAAAAAAGAACCAACAAAATGGTGACTCTGTTGGGGAATAGAGATGGGAAAATCTTGCTAAACTTTTAAAGAAATCTCAAGTGTTTCATTGATTATATTACTTGACCCATCCAAGTCACCAACAAAATGGTGGTTCTACTGGGGACTAAGTGTTAAATTCATAGTTAATAAGGTTTTAGTTGAGTTTGGCTCCTTGCCTTCTTAATTTTTAGTCCAGTTAAGTTTGTCTAGATTTACATAGAGTTGAAAAGTTATTTTTATGTAATGGTGTTTGAAAGATATTATTTTGTATCTGAGATATTTTTGTCCAAGAGTCCATGTCTTTTGAGGAGTTGGTTGTATCTTGTAAAGTTCATTTTGCAAAGGGTTTGTCCTTGCGAACTGTCATAATAATATTTTCCAATTTATATTGGATGGCAACTCCAATCTCTGTAGCAATGCTAAATGAAAGATTTATTTCAAAATATCTACAAGATAATAAAGGTAATCACAAGATCTTGAGGTGAAGTGGCATCCCAAAGAAAATTAGGGTGAGATTCTAAGTTTTCAAGGAATGGACACCAATGAAAAAATCAATGAATATGCAGTGCTCCCCCATCATAAAAATTAGAATGTTTAAATGCAAAGTGTGAAGGGAATTTGAGTTGGGATTACATCTCAGTGGTTTCAAGTTTTTTGTCCTCCAAAAGGAGGTGGTGACTCTAAAAAATACTTGGTGGAAGGTATGAAGGCGACTTCAGATCTAGTGTCATGCCCAAAACTAGGGCTAAACATACACACAATTTTTTTATTTTTTTATTTTATTTTTTAAACATAAAAGTACATACAACTAACAATGGTTGAATTGGAAAGGTGATAGCATGGTGGAGTTAACCTTCGAGTTACAAGATATATATGTAGAATCAATTAGGTTCATGGCACAAATAGATGCAGAGTTGGAACATCAACTTGTTCCATGGGTTATATGAATGCTTAGGTCAGGTTGATTGAACTATGGATTCATGTTTTACTACATTTAGTATCATGATGATAGTTAGTTGTTATGAACATATGTTGAATTAGGTTGACCTAGTACTTACTTAATTTTTAACATAGATTACAACTTAATCCATTTGAATCTAGTTCCATATTTCTTTCAACATTAACTACTAGCTCAAAACCTAGTCTAATTAATATTCTACTCCTTTTTTAAACAAACATACATGAAACATTTATCATTTGACATGATTAATATTTAATAACAATTTCACTATACCAAATAACTATTAATTAAAATCTAATAGCCAAAATCTAATCTGATTTCCTAACCTACCAATATCATTTCTAATTAAATTCTCCCCCTTTTGAAAACACATGCAATCCTAATTCATTAATCCCCTAACAAAAAAAAATTTAAATTAACCTTTAACAAAACAATTAAATTATCCTCTAATAGAAAATTTAAATTAACTTCTAATAAAAATCTAACTTAACCCCTAACCCCTTGGACACAAGAGTAACATATTCTATTTTATAAAAATAAAATTAACATTAACATTAACTATACATTTTGAATTAATTGAGTAAATCCACTTCTCTAATAGGCTAATCAAAACTTTAGACCAAAATCTCTATTAAATTAATTCACAAATTTCACAACTTTAAAATAACCTAAATAACTAATGTTAAAGATCCATTTAGAATGATTAATTATTATTTTAATAAGTTGATCCAATACAAATTAAATTTTATCATGTTAATAAGTCCATTCATCTTTCATAACACTAAAGTTATTAATCTAATAATTAAAGCTACATCATTGAATCAATTTATATATTTATAAAATACTACACAATTAAGAATTAAAACAATAAAGAAATAGATCTTATTAACTAACTTAAACTATCTACTAACTACCTATAAATCTAATCTAACTACCTACTAATCTATTAACTTATTAATCTACTATTTCCCTTATCCCATCACAAAGTCCAATATGCATAGGTGGTCAAATTCCTAAGGGAGGAGTGCAGGCATAAATGACTTGGTTTGGGGGCCCACCACCTAACTTACCCCATTCCAAATAAGAAGTCTCGCATGCCTTGGAAAAGATAGCAAGGAGGTGGCATGGTTTTTAAGAAAGGAGACCCCTTTGAAGAAGGCAAGTGCATGATGAAGGGTGAGGAAGGGAGTTGACCTTGGGAAAAGGTTTATGACATGTCAGAAAGGGAGTAGGAAAAATGGCGCAGGCTTTAGGTAGTTCAAGAAACATATTTACAGCCCCAAAAAAATTTTGATCATTTCAAACTTTACACAGTCCTACGCCCAAGCAAAGAGGTAAAGAGGTGAGGAGTATGGTAAAGGTGGGGCCCACAAAAATGGGTAAAAATGCAAGGTGAGTTTAATTAGAATTTAGGATTTAATTTCAAGGTTATGCTAGTGGAATTAGGAGACTAAATTAATTAGAGAGAGAGCATATTGGGAAAGGAATATTCTCTGTGGTAAGGAGAATATTTTCTTTCTCATACAAATTCTAGAGAGCATTTTTGCTCTGAAATCATGAAAGTATCATGGGCCTAATTTGTTCTAAGCCATTCCATGTTGATTTTCTTGGTTTAATTTTCGTAATAGATAATTGTATACATTTGGATTGATTTATTAGAGCAACATACTAAGAGGACTAATAGTATTAGTTGATTTTTACATTATCATACTAACTAGTTTGATTTGTTATTGTTATCAAGGTTATTTTTTCTCTCAAGAATTGAGATTGAAATGGAGATTTTAATGTAGAGAGTTGAATCTATGGAGATGGAATAGAGACTTTTAAAGGGAAAATGGAGTGTTCCAATAACTTGAAAACTTACAATTACATACATTATGGAGATTTCAAGATTCACAAATCCTCAAGATTTTTATGATATGAAACTATTATATTGTCTTTCTCTTTCAATATTGGATATCCCTCTAACATGAAAGGTTAACTTCATTTTTTTTTTCTAAGAAATAGAATGCAATATGCATGAACTAAAGAATCCTTCATTTACATTATGGTAATCTTACAAAATATAATTACACATCTTCAAGATGGTAAATCTATACAATTCATGGATGGTATGCAACATTTCTTCCTTTAATGAATCATTACATAAAGAATAAGAGCTCTTCACATCTAGCTTGAAAAATATTTTAAAATGAAAATTACAACAATCAACAAGAAATTAATTTCAATACAAAAGGGTAACCATGCAACATTGAAGTTGCTTACACACAACTACACTCAAATAAGGATTTCTTCCAAGCTTCTTTCACCATCATCTTGACTTCAAAACTTAAAAATTCTATGAGGAGAACAATGGGAAGCTCACCTCCCAACCAAGGTCTCAAGGAGACCACCCCTAAGCTTGGAGAACCAAGGCTAAATAAATAACATATCTAAATTTTCACAAAACATCATATATGCACAAACAACAATTAACCCCCAACCAAGGCTTCACAAATGAGTTTTATAAACCCATTGAATTAGGGTAAAGGTGGGATTTTCCAAGGAGGAGAATGCAATTGTATTTTCAAATTTCTCAACAAGAATTTTTCCATGCCTCTCCAAGGCTACATTGACATTCCTTCCATATACACATTTGGTTATTTCTATACCAAAAACAATATTTACAACATGGCTTCATAGAGTCCATAATCCATAAAATTATCCCTCTTCACCAAGAGAAGAGACTCTCACTACAATGGAGAGCCCAACTAACCCCTTCACCCAAGGCCACTTCTTCTCTTCCCAAAGGATGAGTAATGCCTTAACTCCCATGAACAACACTCCCAATCTAAAAGAACAAGAATCGATAAAAAATCCAAATGCATTCCCAACCCAACACATGACAACAAAATATACATACAACAACACTATATAAGATTACATACATGAACACTATACAAGATTTCATATTCATAAAACAATAACATACAAATCTAATTGCAAAAAAACAAGCACTTTCATAGAAATGGAGACCAACCTTTCAAATGTGTTACGGAAAAATGAATCTTGAGAAGAGCCCAAATCCTTATCCTTCCTCTATCCAAACCCTAATTGTCTCTAAAATTAGAGAGTGGGTGAACACCCACTAAGTCTCCCTAAACCCTCTAAAAAGACCCCCAAAAGTGTACTCAAGACCTAGCAATTAATGAGACATGACCTCTAGCCTTTTGTCTTACCTCTTATCTCCCCTCTTAATTGTGGGTTTAGTAAGGAGTATGGGACAAGTTAGATGTATGTTGCCATCTCCATTTTCACCACTTTTGAAAAATAGGCATTTTAGAGAGCCATAATGGTGACCTAGGTTTTCCCCATAGGTAAAAACTAGCCCTAACCCAAGGCACCCCCTTAGGGTTAACTAATATTGGCCAAAAATACACTTTAGAGTCACTTTTGACCCCTCCAAGGCACTCCTAAAGTTCAAATCTGAGTTCCAACTTGATGTGATCCTTACAAGAAATCTATGTGCAATTGGGATTAATATAACACCCTATAAGGTTTGGTGATTCTTTCCCAAGTCCTAATTTGACATGTCACCATCCACATGGACAATACAAGTGTCAAGTGACACTAAAAAAAAATACACATCACATTCACAATGACATGTCCAAACAACAACATGAATTTAAACTATTAACACACATTCAAATTACGTTTACAGTAAAGATCACATTACAACGAGGTTTCAACTCCCTTATGGAATTAACCTTGGCTTACTCAATTCACAAGTGTTTAGTCCTGATTCTCTGAAAATTTTCATGGTTCTCTTTCCTACACACTAAACTCAAGCATCAGTAGTCCAAGATAATAAAATCACATAAAATATACATATTCAATTCATACTTAGCAACATTAATCAATAAGAAGAATTAAATTCCTAATTACAATTTTCATGCGGAAACATAATAATTCCATAATCATCATGACATAACATCCATGAAATAATCAAGTCTAAACATGATCTGATCTCCTCATCAATTCACCTATCTAACATGTATAATCAAAATCAACCACATGTTCTAGGTCTAATCCATATCAGAATGTAATCCATACAATATAATCATCATCAAAACATAATATCTCGAATCTCTATCAAGATAATCAAAAAGTGTATCAATGTATCAAAACATAAAGTATCAAAGTGTGAACGATTAGTAATGCTATGATGGGTCAGGGTGAGGCCTCACATCCTCCCCACCTAGGCATGAACTTCCTCCTAGAGTTCATCAAAAAGGTATGGGTACTATGATCTCATATGTGTTTCATCCTCCCATGAAGCCGTGACCTCATCATAACAATCCCACTAGACCCTAACCTGGTCTAGCTCCCTACCTCGAAGTGCCAGTGTCTGTCAGGATATAATATGAATGGGCTCTAGTGCTAGCTATCCATCTGACTCCACCTGCAAGGCATTCCAATCTATATTGTGAGACTCATCATAAATATATTTTTGTAGCATAGATACATGAAACACATCATGGATGCATGATAGGCTAGGTGGCAAGGCTAGATGGTAGGCAACTGGTCCTATCCTCTCCAATATATCGAAAGGTCCAACAAAGTGAGGCGCTAACTTAGAGCCCTTTCCAAAACATATTGGATTCTTATGCGAGCGCACTCTCAAGAAGACCCTATCTCCAACCATATACTCACAATCAACCCTCTTCGCATATGCATACTTCTTCTGTTGATCCTGAGCCTCTCTAAGGCGCTGTCTAATCAAGACTACCTACTGATCCATATCCTTAACCAACTGAGGTCCAATAGATACTCTATCCTCGATCATTTCCCAACTTAGTGGTGTCTTGCATGGTCTACCGTAAAAGGCCTGATATGGTGGCATACCTATAGAAGAATGATGCCCATTTTTATAGGCAAACTCAACCAGATGTAGGTATTCCTCCCACTTGACCTGATGGTCCATCACATACATGCGTAGCATATCCTCCAATACCTGGTTAACCCTCTTGGTCTGGCCATCTGTCTGAGGGTGATATGCTATACTAAAATTGAGCCTAGTGCCCAACGCTGCCTATAACTCTCTCCAAAAAGCTGATGTGAACAAGGAGTCTCTATCAGAGATCATCTTATAGGGAATGCCATGAAGTCTAAAAATATCCCACAAAAATACTTGAGCTACATCTTGTGCTGTGAATGTAGTACACATGGGTGAGAAGTGGGCAACCTTGGTCAACATGTCGACTATCACCAAGATGGCATCATGACAGCGAGAAGACATAGGGAAACCAACAATGAATTCCATAGATATAGTATTCCACTTCCACTTGAGAATCTCATTTGGCTGTAGGAGCCCACCTAGATGACTGTGCTCTACCCTCACTCTCTGGCACTCTAAACATCTAGCAACTATGCTGGCAATCTGCAATCTCATACCCGGCCAATGATATAACTGTCTCAGATCGGCATGCAACTTCTTAACTCTTAGATGAGCTGCATAAGGTGCTCTGTGAGCCTCAAGCACAATAAAATCTCACAAGTCACCCATATCAAGTACATAGATGCGTCCCCTATGACGTATAAGTCCATTGGACTCCAAAGAATACTCTACCAACCTCCCCTTAAGGGGTCTCTAAGAATAGATAAACTAACAAACCTCTACATATAATCCATCCTCTAGCAAATGATGCAAAATATGGTCCCTCAAATCTGTACTAGAAGTCATACATGAGAGATCATGTCGCCTCCTACTCAAGGCATCTACAACTACATTCACTTTCCCCTTGATGTAATGATCATCAAAATCATACTCACACAAAAACTCCATCCATCTCCTCTGCCTAGCATTAAGATTGGGTTGTGTAAAGATGTACTGTAGGCTCTGGTGATCTGAATGAAGCTCAAGTTGGTGACCTAGAAGGAAGTGTCACCATCTCACTAAGGAATGCACCATTGCTGCAAGTTCTAGGTCATGAGTAGGATAATTAAGCTCGTGGGTCTTTATCTTCCTAGAATCAAAAGTTATAGGATGACCCTCTTGCATAAGGATTGCTCCAAAAACATCTAATGAAGCATCTGTACATACAACAAAATCTGCCAAAGGATCTGGCAGTGCTAAAATTGGTGCACTAGTGAGGGCTCTCTTGAGCTCCTAAAAATCTCTCTCACACTTCTTTATCCATTCATACTTCTTCCCCTTTCTCTGAAGGGAAGTGAGGGGATGAGCTATCCTAGAGAATCCTGCCACGAAGCATTTGTAATATCCTGCTAGGCCCATAAAACTCCTGACCTCCGTGACACTGGTGGGTGCTGGCCAATCCATAATGGCTCTAATCTTTGATGGGTCTACAGAGATCCCATCACTGGATATAACATGACCTAGATAATGCACCTTGGGTCTAAAGAAGGCACACTTTAACAAGCTTCCATATAATTGATTCTCTCTCAAACGTTGCAGAACCTGCCTCAGATGCTCCTCATGCTCCTCATTATGAGAATATATCAGAATGTCATCAAGGAACTCTGTCACAAATTTATTCAAGAATGTATGAAATACTCCATTCATGAGGCTCATGAACACAACTGGAGCATTTGTGAGGCCAAATGGCACTACTGTGAACTCATAGTGGTCGTACCTCATGCGGAAAGCGGTCTTGTGGATGTCACTTTCCACAATCTGTAACTGATGGTACCCTGACTTTAGATCTATCTTTGAGAAAACTCAGGCACCCTGCAACTGATCAAACAAATCATCAATCCTGGGGAGTGGGTATTGGTTCTTAATTGTTACTTTATTCAACTGTCAATAATCAATGCACAATCTAAGTGATCCATCCTTTTTCTTCACAAAAATCACAGGTGCACCCAAGGTGATACACTAGGTCAGACATGCCCTTTCTCCAAGAGCTCTTCTAACTAAATCTTGAGCTCATTAAGCTCATGTGTGGTCATCCTACAAGGTTCTCTAGATATATGCTCGACTCTGGGTGCAAGGTCTATGTGAAAATAAACTACCCTAGGTGGAGGCATACCAGGTAGCTCGATAGGAAATACATCTGCAAACTCTTAAAGAATAGGATAATCCTCAAGCAAAGGTTCCCCTTATGAATCCTCCTCTCTATCACTAATAGTGATGGCAAATAACTGGCATCCCTTCCGCACGCATCACCTAAGATGCATAGCAGAAATTATGTGAAGGGATACGGGTCTTTGTACCCCAAATATCACCATAGAAGTGTCGTGATCATCAACACACTCAACCCTCTTCTGATGACAATCCACCTTGGCGCTATGGGCACATATCCAATCCATGCCAAAGAATACATCATAAGATCCTAGAGGGGTAATGTGGAGATCAATCATCATGATTAAGTTTCCAATCTGCATCTGACAACTGCAAACTAAGGAACTAACAGACACTCTAGCTCCTGAAGCTAACTCGACCTCCCAACTAACATCCTATCTAACTGCCACCAGCCCACAATGATCCACTACATAGGGAGATATAAAGGAGTTATGGCTCCTGAATCAAACAAGATAGAAACACTGATACCCTGAATCATACCTGTGGCCTCTATGACCATGGCCTAGTGCTCAGCTTGGTGGTTATCAACCGCTGTAAAAACTCTATGGGATCTACCCATATCTCCGACTGTAGGCTCTAAGGTAGCCCCTCTCTAACCACTGGCTAACTATCCCTAAGGGCACTCTCTCACTATATGACCCATACCACCGCAAGTTTAACATGGCCCTCGGGTCTGAATCTACACTCCATATTTCCTAGGCTATTGTGACCCTCTGGTCCTACTATCTAACCATTGTATCCACCCCTAAAGGACTGTTGAGTCCTAGCTGACTGTGTCTAAGGGGTTTATATCCTATGATCCTATCTAGGGCCCTAAGACTACCACTATTTGGGCTTAGAGCCCTGATAACCTTGTGAATGCCTCTGTCTAGAATCCTATTGTGATCTCTTCTACTAACACTGTTGACCCTTAAAATATCATGCTGAGTGATTCTGTTTCCCTTTCCAAGGGGGTCTCATCTACCCTGACTTCTAGGAAGAGGGGTTTCAGTGTTGGGACCAATCCTGAGACTCTTTTCTAGTATGGATATCCTCATCTATAAGTGTCATCTCAATTGCCCCTCTGAACGTGGTAGGGAATGCTAGACGCACTATGCTCTGAAGAGACATATTAAGCCCCTTAATGAAATGATGAATATGTAGTTTCTCATCCTTCATGTAATCAACATATGGAAGGAGCTCAAGAAACTGACTCTCATACTGGTTCACTCTGAGGCCTCTCTACTGGATATCATGGAACTCCTTTATCTATCTCTGTCTTAAATGCTCGGAGAGATATCTCTCATGAAAATGGGCCACAAAAGTCTCCCAAGTGAGTGTGTCAATACTCACTCCACCTATGGACACCTCCTGCTCCCACCAAGTGGAGGCCTTCTCTTACAGGAGATGCACTGCAAGTCGTGCCTTTAGATTACTCCCATAAGGGCACAATCTAAAACATTTTTGTAAACTCTGTAACCAGGCCTCTGCTACTGACCCGTCAGTGGATCCCAAAAATAAGAGTGGCTGGAGCTGTAATAACTCTCAGATCTTATCTCCAACATCTCTACGGGGTCTCTCCCTGGCATGTATATCATGCTCGCATGGTAATATAACTTGATGAACTGACTCACCCTCATGATCACCTTGACCCTCACCAGACCTGGGTGGAGGAATCCTACTCCTCTCTCTGCTAACTGCTCTATCATTCTCTGAAATATGTGCTTCCCCTTCAGAAATCTGCTGCTGAACTATGGGTGGTAGTCTTTTTAGAATCACCCCAATAAGATTTTGGAGAACATCCATAATATCCTGGTTAGGGTTCTGAGGTGGTGGAGGTGGTGGAGGTGGCAGAGGTGGTGGGTCCTCCTATCCTTCCCCAGCACGTGCAACTCAACGACCTCTGCCTCATTGGCTAGCCCGTGTGACAACAGACATCCTACACAATAATTTAGGTTTAAATGAGTTGAAACGTAATGGGTTCAAAGGTTCCAATTCTAAATCATGGCTCTGATACCAAAATGTCATGCCCAAAACTAGGGCTAAACACACACAAAAAAATTTATTATATTTTTTTAAAACACATAAGTAGGTACAATTAACAATGGTTGAATTGGAAAGGTGATAGAATGGTGGAGTTAACCTTCAAGTTACAAGGTATATACGTAGATTGAATTAAGGTCATGCCACAAATAGATACAGATTTGGAGCGTCAACTTGTTCCACGGGTTATATGAACACTTAGGTCAGGTTGATTGAACTCTGGTTTCATGTTTTACTATATTTAGTATCATGATGATAGTTAGTTGTTATGAACATATGTTGAATTAGGTTGACCTAGTACTTAATTCTTCACATAGATTACAACTTAATCCATTTGAATCTAGTTCCAGTTTTCTTTTAACATTAACTACTAGCTCAAAACCTAGTCTAATTAATATTCTACTCCCTTTTTAAACAAACATACATGAAACATTTATCATTTGACATGATTAATATTTAATAACAATTTCACTATACCAAATAACTATTAATTAAAATCTAATAGCCGAAATCTAATCTGATTTCCTAACCTACCAATATCATTTCTAATTAAATTCTCCCCCTTTTGAAAACACATGCAATCCTAATTCATTAATCCCCTAACAAAAACAAATTTAAATTAACCTTTAACAAAACAATTAAATTATCCTCTAATAGAAAATTTAAATTAACTTCTAATAAAAATCTAACTTAACCCCTAACCCCTTGGACACAAGAGTAACATATTCTATTTTATCATAATAAAATTAAATTAACATTAACTATACATTTTGAATTAATTGAGTAAATCCACTTCTCTAATAGGCTAATCAAAACTTTAGGCCAAAATCCCTATTAATTTAATTCACAAATTTCACAATTTTAAAATAACCTAAACAACTAATGTTAAGGATCCATTTAGAATGATTAATTATTATTTTAATAAGTTGCTCCAATACAAATTAAATTTTATCATGTTAATAAGTCCATTCATCTTTCATAATACTAAAGTTATTAATCTAATAATTAAAGCTACATCATTGAATCAATTTATATATGTATAAAATACTACACAATTAAGAATTAAAACAATAAAGAAATAGATCTTATTAACTAACTTAAACTATCTACTAACTACCTATAAATATAATCTAACTACCTACTAATCTATTAACTTATTAATCTACTATTTCCCTTATCCCATCACAAAGTCCAATATGCATAGGGGGTCAAATTCCTAAGGGAGGAGTGCAGGCATAAATGACTTGGTTTGGGGGCCCACCACCTAACTTACCCCATTCCAAATAAGAATTCTTGCATGCCTTGGACAAGATAGCAAGGAGGTGGCACGGTTTTAAGAAAGGAGACCCCTTTAAAGAAGGCAAGTGTATGATCAAGGGTGAGGAAGGGAGTTGACCTTGGGAAAAGGTTTATGACATGTCAGAAAGGGAGTAGGAAAAATGATGCAGGCTTTAGGTAGTTCAAGAAACATATTTGCAGCCCCAAAAATTTTTTGATCATTTCAAACTTTACACAGTCCTATGCCCAAGCAAAGAGGTAAAGAGGTGAGGAGTATGGTAAAGGTGGGACCCACGGAAATGGGTAAAAATGCAAGGTGAGTTTAATTAGAATTTAGGATTTAATTTCAAGGTTATGCTAGTGGGATTAGGAGACTAAATTAATTAGAGAGAGAGCATATTGGAAAAGGAATATTCTCTGTGGTAAGGAAAATATTTCCTTTCCCATTCAAATTCTAGAGAGCATTTTTTCTCTAAAATCTGGAAAGTGTCACGGCCCTAATTTGTTCTAAGCTCTTCCATGTTGATTTTCTTGGTTTAATTTTTGTAATAGATCATTGTATGCATTTGGATTGATTTATTAGAGCAATATACTAAGAGGACTAATAGTATTAGTTTATTTTTACATTATCATACTAACTAGTTTGATTTGTTATTGTTATCAAGGTTATCTCTTCTCTCAAGAATTGAGATTGAAATGAAGATTTTAATGTAGAGAGTTGAATCTATGGAGATGGAATAGAGACTTTTAAAGGGAAAATGGAGTGTTCCAATAACTTGAAAACTTACAATTACATACATTATGGAGATTTCAAGATTCACAAATCCTCAAAATTTTTATGATATGAAACTATTATATTGTCTTTCTCTTTCAATATTGGATATCCCTCTAACATGAAAGGTTAACTTCATTTTTTTTTTCTAATAAATAGAATGCAATATGCATGAACTAAAGAATCCTTCATTTACATTATGGTAATCTTACAAAATATAATTACACATCTTCAAGATGGTAAATCTATACAATGCATGGATGGTATGCAACATTTCTTCCTTTAATGAATCATTACATAAATAATGAGAGCTCTTCACATCTAGCTTGAAAAAGCTTCTAAAATGAACATTACAACAATAAAAAAGAAATGAATTTCAATACAAAAGGGTAACCATGCAACATTGAAGTTGCTTACACACAACTACACCCAAATAAGAATTTCTTCCAAGCTTCTTTCACCATCATCTTGACTTCAAAACCTGCAAATTTCATGAGGAGAACCATGGGAAGCTCACCTCCCAACCAAGGTCTCAAGGAGACCACCCGCAAGCTTGGAGAACCAAGGTTAAACCGGTAACATAGCCAAATTCTCACAAAACATCATATATACACAAACAACAATTAACTCCCAACCAAGGCTTCACAAATGAGTTTTCCAAACCCATTGAAGTAGCGTGTAGGTGGGTTTTTCCAAGGAGGAGAATGCCATTGCATTTTTAAATTTCTCAACAAGAGTTTTTCCATGCCTCTCCAAAGCTACATTGACATTCCTTCCATATACACATTTGGTCATTTCTATACAATAAACAATATTTACAACATGGCTTCATGGATCCCATATTCCATGAAATTATCCCTCTTCTTTAAGAGAAGATAATCTCACTACAATGGATAGCCCAACTAACCCCTTCACCCAAGGCCACTTCTTCTCTTCCCAAAGGGTGAGTAATTCCTTAACTCCCATGAATAACACTCCCAATCTAAAAGAACAAGAATCAATACAAAATCCAAATTCATTCCCAACCCAACACATGACAACAAAATCTACATACAACAACACTATAAAAAATTACATACATGAACACCATACAAGATTTCATATTCATAAAACAATAACATACAAATCTACTTGCAACAAAACAAGCACTTTCATGGCAATGGAGACCAACCTTCCAAATGTGTTATGGAAAAATGAATCTTGAGAAGAGCTAAAATCCTTATCCTTCCTCTATCTAAACCCTAATTATCTCTAAAATTAGAGAGTGGGTGAACACTCACTAAGTCTCCCCAAACTCTCTAAAAAGACCCCCAAAAGTGTACTCAAGACCTAGCAATTAATGAGACATGACCTCTAGCATTTGGACTTACCTCTTATCTCCCCTCTTAATTGTGGGTTAAGTAAGGAGTGTGAGACAAGTTAGATACATGTGGCCATCCCTATTTTCACCACTTTTAAAAAGTAGGCATTTTAGAGAGCCATAATGGTGACCTAGGTTTCCCCATAGGTAAAAACTAGCCCTAACCTAAGGTTCCCCCTTAGGGTTAACTATTATTGGCCAAAAATACACTCTAGAGTCACTTTTGACCCCTCCAAGGCACCCCTAAAGTTTAAATCCGAGTTTCAACTTGATGTGATCCTTACAAGACATCTATGTGCAAGTGGGATTAATATAACAGCCTATAAAGTTTGGTGATTCTTGCCCAAGTCCTAATTTGACATGTCACCATCCACATGGACAATACAAGTGTCAAGTGACACTAAAATTACACATCACATTCACAATGACATGTCCAAACAACAACATGAATTTAAACTATTAACACACATTCAGATTACGTTTACAACAAATATCACATTACAATGAGGTTTCAACTCCCTTATGGAATTAACCTTGGCTTACTCAATTTACAAGTTTTTATCCCTTATTCTCTAAAAAATTCTGTGGTTCTCTTTCCTGCATAATAAACTTAAGCATCAGTAGTCCAAGATAATAAAATCACATGAAATATACATATTCAATTCATACTTAGCAACATTAATCAATAACCAGAATTAAATTCCTAATTACAATTTTCATGCAGAAATGTTTAAAACATAATAATTCCATAATCATCATAAAATAATATCCATGAAATAATCAAGTCTAAACATGATCTGATCTCCTCATCAATTCACCTATCTAACATGTATAATCAAAATCAACCACATGTTCTAGGTCTAATCCATATTAGAATGTAATCCATACAATATAATCATCATCAAAACATAATATCTCGAGTCTCTGTCAGGATAATCAAAAAGTGTATCAATGTATCAAAACATAAAGTATCAAAGTGTGAATGATCAGTAATTCTATGATGGGTCAGGGTGAGGCCTCACATCTAGCATCTTGCAGCCATTACAATATATGCCAGGTATTTTACTTTTCATGCATAAAGTTCTTTCCATGAGAATAGTTTATGAATAGTTTCCCTATCAAGTGATATCAACACTAGTTAAAAGGGAAGAGTATTGAAGCATTGTTTGCATACTACTTTGATTATTAGTTTCAGCTCTTATCTTTGGCTGTGGTATGCAAATGGTTTTAAAAGTTTGGTCAAATTCTTTGTGGTCAAACTGAAGTTTTTGAGAAGGCAAGTGGGAATGTATTTTGTTTATTTCCAGCCTTGTGTATGTTAAGAGTAACCATGCCTAATAAGATTTCTCAGCAATGTAGTAAATAGGGTTCCAGTATTAATTTGTATGCATCCCTAAATTTCAATGGTATTTTGGGTTACCCGAATCTTATTCCATTTGAAATCAGAAAACATTTACCAAAGTTTAGTGGTATAAAAGATGAATTGGCTGAGAGGCATTTGAATGAGTTCATTAATATGATAGAGGACTTTGATTTTGTTCATGAGGTGCCACAATCTATCATCTCATGGAAAGAATTGGAAGTAGAATTCAATTAACAGTTCAAAGAATGGGTTAATGAATACGACTTGATTGCTGATTTCTTTAATACTCATATGGGAGATGAGTTGTTGGTATCTAATTTCAATCTCAGATTTATAAAGACTTTGAAGAAAATTTCTAAGAAGTGTAGACCCCAAGATGCCATGGCTTTGGTTTTATACTTGTGTGCGTTTGATAAAAAAATGAGTTACAAGCTAAGAGATAAAGAACCTCTGAATTTATATCAAGCATGTCAGATGGCAAGGGACATTGAAGGAATGATGAAGTTTGGTTTAATGAGATGTCATAAATCTAAAAATACAAATTTTCATGGGATTACATATGGGGCTGAATATAGAAGTGCAGAAGCTCCACAGAAGTCTCAGAATGTTGGTCAGCTCGCTACCCCTAATGACACATAGATAACTAATACAAATCAAATTGAGAATGCAAATTTCAACCAATAGTATAAATTTTTTGTTGACTCTTCTTCACACATTCAGTCCCTAGTTGACACAGAACTAAATGATCAAGTAAGAGTTGAGATCATTTCAGCAGTTGATGTTCAAAGGAAGCTCTCTAATGATGATCATGTAAGTAATAAAGCTGATGAAGATGTCATAAATATTAATTCAAATAATTATTAGCATGGTGCCCTAGTTGTAAAATTGTCTTATGTATCTCCCAACAATGTTTATTATGTTTATCATATGGCTAATGTTGAGCCAAGAAATTGTTTAATGTTCTCGAAAGGAGTGGATAAGCCTCATCATGTATTTACTCTAGCTCTATGTGTCCCAAATTTTGTCTATGAGGAACCAATTGATGTGTGTATGCATGAAGCCAAGCCTTAAAATGATTATATATGTTATATCTCTGCACAAGAACTCCTTCACACAGTTGGTGGTTTTCCTTTTCATCATTCTCATCAACAAGGTATGCTTAATCTAATGTATAAATATGAAAAGATTGAATCCCTAAGTGATCAGAACAAACTTTCAAGTTTTGTTGAAACCAATGAGGATTTTCCATTTGAAGGTCATGATTATAATTTCTTATCTTCTCAAGCTCATAGGGTTGAATGTGGTTCAAATTTTGATTATGTTGATTCAAAATTTTCTATCATTGATGAAGATGACTTTGATATTGAAAATGATTGTGGATATAATGAAGTTTTTAATCCACTCTTTGATGAAGAAGTAGATATGGACTAGCTAGTGTGTTGCTATTCAGATTTTGAGATGGGTTTCCACATAGTTTATAATCCTTTGTATGAGGACATAGTTAAAAATTCAGTTGATTTGACTGTTATAACAAATTGTGAAAAGAATGAATATGGGGACCAGGATGAAATATTTGATTCAGTATCCTTCTCTAATGATCAATATTCTACTAGTGTTGATTTTGAATATTCTTGTAGCTTGGAAATGAATGAAGTTTCTTATTATGAACCAGGTTGGAAAACAGAAGTTACAATTCAAGGTCATTCTCCTGAATGTTGGTGTAGTATGTATGGGGTTGAGTGTGAAAATATTTCCTTTGATATCCAAGTACTCATTGAGGTAAATCATCATGATGTTGATTATGTGGTTGAGTTTGAATGTCTTAAATTTTCAATGCAGCTGGTTGAGTATTTACTTGAGCATGTTAAGGAGATTGATAATGAAGAATATCATGTTGTGTATGAATGTTCACCATATTTTGAGTACCAAGGATATTTTTCATATTATGTATCTTTTCAGCCAATGCATGATTTTTTTATGCCACAAGATGATAGGTGTAATGATAGTGAAAAGTGTGATAGTGGCATGAATTGTGCAAAAAACATTCAGAATGGTCGATTTCTTGGAAAGAAGTTTTATAAATTGATCATACTGTTGAATGATGAAAATTAGACATTTGATAGGGGTAAGTGCTGATTTTAGTTTTGTGATTGTTGGCCATTTGTAAATAATGTGCATATTTTATAGTCGTTTTGCTTTCAGTTATGTGTGGTTTGTTTTCAATAAGGAACCCGGTTTTGGGAAGTTGAGAAGAAGTCTGATTTTTGAGTGGTCTGCTTCACCAAGAGATTCTAGATTCTCTACATGCCTGCAAGGGGCATGCATCCCCAGATAGAGCCACTATTGGTACTCTCAAATTTTTCAACTGTTGGTACTCTCAAATTTGACACAAATTTTGAAGTGACCAATTTAAAATTTTCTCAAAGGCATGGTGAGTACCCCTAAAAACTTTTTGAAGAGGCCTAATTGGAGTGCAAGTGAAATGAGACCTGATGATATGTACAACATACCGATTGGGGAACATGTGAAAAACCTATCATGCAGAAATTATAATGGGTCACAACTTTAGGATGTTAGACTTGATGTGTTTTGAAGAGGTTCATTTGGAGGAGTTCATTTAAATCTGCACTTTGCACCTATTCAATTTACATCAAATGGCCTACTTTGCATGCTTGCATCTTTGGCTGAATAAAGTTGCATGACATAAGGATTATTCTAAGATTTTTTAGTCATGAGAGAGAGTCTCAATTTCCATTTGAAAATTCCTATGAGTTCATATGATAATTTTTCCAAATCATTTATGTTTGCAATTAATTCAATTTCTTAGAATGTGAAAGTGCAGAATTATGAAAATGCCTACTTTGAAGTCTTGCAATTTATACCCAGTTGAATGGAATGGAAAATTGAATTCTCCCCTATATGGTAATCATGAAAAATTTCCCCCATGAATATTTATAGACCTTTTTCAATCCATCTAATCAGTTTTCTCAGCCGATTCCAGATCAAGTTTATGCAAGTTCACTGATTTTGAAATCAGAAGTTGGTACAAGGCTAACTTTGGGGATTTATACTAATTGACCAGTTGATGATCAGAACAAGATAATTGAATATTTATTTTCTCTATATGAAAGTGGGTCAGGCTCTAATATTTTAGATCATGAGGCATTCATATGATAGGTGCATGAAGTCAGATCCAAATGAGATTTATTCAGTTTTCAATCAATGCATCAATAAAGCTTTCTAGGAGGCTGACTTTGCAAGCTAATATTTTGGTGTCAGTTGAACATTATAACAACTAATTAAAATTATTATGCTCTTTGTATTTCATTGTAATACTAGGATCAAGGATCGAGCCTCAAGACATCTTCGATATCTTTTCAAGGGTAAATCCAAAGGCAATTTATTCAGATTATCATTGTTTGACAGAATTAAATTGCTAAGTAGACATTTTCAGAGGATTGAAGCTTTGTTTCAAGCAGTTTGCAGATGTTGATATTGAATATATACTCTCTACATTTAAATGTTTCCCCACATACAAGGACAAAGCCTCAAGGCATGATTTCCTATTTTTCACAAGGACTAATATGAGAGCAATCTATGCAAATTACCAGTGATTTACTGAGTTGTTTTTGTAGAACAATCATTTTCTGAAGTGCATATCATGTAACTAGTTGATTTATGTACCACGTTACCTATTGAACTATACTCCTAGTAAGTATATTAATTAGTATGTTGACTCCTATATTTCAACAAGATGATTTGGTATTTCTACAAGGCCTATCTCATATGCAGTTTACTCATTTTTTTAGGCACTTTGCAAAATATCTGAAATGTGGGTTTTAATGGTCAAATGTGCTAAGGGGGAACTTTTTGGAAATGGTATAGACATCCATCAAAGCATGATTAATGCATTCATTTTGAATTTTGAAACTTTCAAGCTAATGTGATTGGCATGGTTATAAGAAGTTGTGCATGATGTTGAAGGGATATCAAGATAGTGCATGGGCAGTTGTCACAACACAAAGAGATGGGAGACACATTCAAATCTTAGAGACCATATACATTTGGAAACTTGGTAGCCAGATATGTTGTGGCTCTTGTATACCTTTGGAATCCTTTGGCCATTGCTAGCTGTGTTGGTGCATAAGTGTTGTCCATTGAAAATTTAATGATTCTTATGGCTCTTTATGGAGCATCTACAAATAATGCTCCATTGGCCATTTTTTTGATGGGCAATGTCAACTCACTTGGAAATTTATTCTAGATTGTTGTTCATTCTAGTTATGTATCTTTTGGGCTATGATCCAGACACTCCTCCAAGAAAGTTGTTCAGAGATTTGAAACAATTGGTTGAATCTGTTGTGGATGGTGCAGCCAATTCAAGGCCAATCCCTGGAAAGGATGAGTCTAAAAATATTCAAGATGGATTCATTCAATGTAATCTCTCATGGAAACCTGTAATACACTTCATTTTTTGGTTCACTATATTGTGGATGTACATTTTGGGACTTTGTGGAATTTCCCTTAGACAGTATGGTGGCTTGAAAGAAATTTTTAAAGAGACATATGAATTCATCTTAACTGTTGAAGATCTATCTCCAAATTCAAGTGTATTTTGGTACTTTTTCACAGAAATATTTGACTTTAGATTTTTCTTCCTTTTGGGCTTCCATGGATGTGAAAGTGTTGGTGATGTTGTTGATAATACGCCTCAGCCACAGACCCTATTTTCTTGCTTTTGTTTTTGTTGCCGTCACTTCCATGTTGAAATCTTATCCTTTAGTTGGTGACTCTACACTTTACATTGGTCTCCTTGCTCTTTTTATACATGAACTTGAAGGAATGTGCTTCTACTCCTTCCTTTTGAATAGGTTTGTTGGAATAGCTCTCTTAAGTCCAGTAATGTACAACCTTTGGAATTGGAGGAGTACTATAAATATAAATTTTTATTTTGCCACATCTTTGGCCTATTCCAGTTTTCAGTTGATTTTGATTGTGGAGAGTGTTGGCACAATTCTACATTATGATCAATATTTACAGAAACTACTCAATACATAGACATCAGTTGAGCATGGTTTCTAATGGCACAGTTACAAGTGGGCTGCGAGGGACAAGGTTTTTGGAGTCTTACGCAGTTAATAGAGAGTTTATGCAGCATGTGGAGGAACAATAAACCAATGAAAAGTGATTGAAAATATATGTGCAGGTTTAATAGAGGACTTTCAAAACATTTAGAACTAAGTTAAATGCTAATCAATGGCCCGCGCTGATTTTGAAGGAGCAATTTAAACATTTAAAACATTGCAAATGCAAATTGTAATTGCAAACAATGGAGAGCTCTGGCGCAACAATGCAAATGAAAATCCACGCATGTGTAAGACCAATGAATGTTGCGCAAGGTGAGGATAAATCCTACGCAACTAATAAAAATAACAAAAACATTAAAAATACAATGCAAACAATTTCACTAGAATGAAGACAAGGTGTTGTGCAAGGCTGCCAATGCAGAGCTGGGAGATCCATCAAGCATGTTTTGTTTTATATTTGGTTTGCCATGTTTTCAAGAAGAGGGTAGGCCTCTAGTAAATTGTCTAAGATATGGCATGTTGGCATATGTGGTGCCACATTATCTCCCTACCTACATGCGATAGGAGCATGCACAGGCATGCAGCAAGTCTTAAGAGACTAAAATGTTTAAAATGTATAATCCCACATTCATTAGGGAGTTGCATTTAGAAGCATTTTTATATCCAAATGCTCAGCATACACTATGAAATGAAAGATCTAGAGAGCTCTTATCCTGCAGCGCTTGGGTGTTGGTGTGAATGCTTGGACCTATTCAATAGAAAACAAATTTTAGATACACAGTGTGGAACACTTAAAAAAACTGAGAAACATAGTCCCACGTTGATAGTGGGAGGGGAGATATAAGGGTTTATAAGAAAAATCACATAGTTAGTAGTTTGAAGAAGAATCCTAGAGACTTTGCACATGCATGCAAGGAGTGCCTCAAAATGCATGCCAGTAGTGACGGAGGATGATAAACAAATTTTGGCGGGGCCTGTAGGGATGACATGGCAAGCGCACGGGGCATGAGAGGCTACAGATTGTGCATGCTTCCCAATGCAAAAAAGATCAATCATAAGCACAATTCCTTGATGAGAGATTTGATCATCAAGGTAATGCGACGGGCAGATAGTGGGACAATCCAGGTGGAGATGACATGGCATCCGCGCAAGAAGAAGTATCTAAATTGGGCATGAATCTGGAGGTGGAAAGATGGACGGTTTTTGTAATGCCTCTATGGGAAAGATGCAGGATATTTATCATCAAGGGAATACGACTGTGTGACACATGTCACTTAGACAGGTGGTGGGCCAGGCAGAGCAAGGCCATGCAGATGCAGAGATGGACTTGCGATTGAATCAGAGATGGACATGTGGCAAATCCTAAGAAGACTAAGAGAAGATAAGGTAAAGTGTAGTATTAAAAGGGGAATATTAAAATGAAAGGAGATATTAAAGTCTGCAAGAAAGAAATGATTAATATGCCTAGAAATAAAAGGTTAAAGGGAGTGCAGATTTAAAAGAAACAAAGATTAATGTCCCGAAAGATTGAAGTGCGATGGAGGTAAAATGGGTAAAATGCATATTTAAACAGAGATAAATGTGCCTGAAAGATTAAAGTGAAATGAAAAATATATTATGCACGGGAATATTAAAAAATGTTAAAACAAAGTGCATGAAAATGCAATAATTTGAAGAGAAGATTATTAAATCTGCACAGAAAGACTTAGGAAATAAAGGCAAAATATGAAATTTTAATCTGCACAAGTAAAATTATAATGTTTCTAAAACATTAAAGTATACTTTCCTTTATACATGAAGAGGTTTTCATGGAAGGTTTTGGAGGGAAGTTTCAAAGGCAAAACAAAGGATATGTATTGCAGAAAAAATCAAATATTGACAGTTAAAGAGGAGATGAGCAGTTTCATATTTTGGGAGGAGAATGGATAGGTGTCGGTGGAAGAAATCATGAGGTCTATTTTTGAATATATTATGGTTTACTAGATAGAATAAGGGTTCCAATTCTTGGCCTCCACTGAGATTTTTAGCTATGTTTGGCTCTAGGAATTTCCAGTTGTCTTATGGTTCCAGAGGGATATAGTTTTATTGACTATACTAGTTTTGTATCATATAGAGTAGAAGTTTTCTTAGATTCTTTTGCATATTATTGAAGTGGTTTTATCTAAAGAAAATTATACATAGAAGTGTGTTTATTTATAGTTAATATGAAAGTTCTATATTTATATCTCTCCCCATGTTGTTCATTTAGGTTATGAATTATCTAATTCATTGCATGGATTCATCTATGTATATGTTATTAGTCCTTAGTTCTGATCTAGGATCAGATTAAATGAAGTTATGAATATGACATAAATTCATCTGGTTTGCATAAGGATTTATTGTAAGAAGTAATGGTTTGGATTGATTGTATTTATGGCTTATAATCATTGACAACAGTTTATTGTTGTGCATTTTGTTTTCTTTTGAGTATTACCCAAAGGATAAGGTACTAATCAAGAATTAGTCTTTCTATATTGATGCATATCTATTGGGTCTAGCTATTTTCTACATTTTAAACATAAACTCTAATGTATCTTTTGTTTTACATAGTTTTTGGTGTTGCACCAATCTCATGCTCCACTTCAAGGTCGATGTTCAATGGGTGATTAGTCGGTTACCTAGTATCTCCCGGTCGTGTTGATCCTTTGTGAGATCTTTGTTGATTGATGCCAAATAGAATATTGAAGGTGTTAAAGGGTGTCCCCCCCTTGGCTTTTCAAAACCTAAAGTGTAGAAAGATGGATCCACATCCTTGTTAGTTGGTCCTTTTCAGTCTTGGTGAACTACTTGGAGTTGGCTACTCTTACAGATTCATTGCAAAGTAAAAAGGTTGATGTCTAGTTATCACAACATAAAAAAAAACCAACAAAATGGTGACTCTACTGGGGAATAGAGATGGAAAAATCTTGTTGAACTTTTAAATAAATCTCTAGTGTTTCATTTATTATATCTTGTAAAGGTCATTTTTGAAAGGGTTTGTCTTTGCAAACTATCCTAATAATATTTCCCAATTTATATCGGGTGGTGACTCCAATCTCTGTAGTAGTGTTGAATGAAACATTTATTTCAAAATATCTGCAAGATAATAAAGGCAATCACAAGATCTTGAGGTGAAGCAACATCCTAAAGAAAAGCAGGGTGAGCTTCTAAGTTTTCAAGGAATGGACACCGTGTGAAGATAATTAGAGTTGTCTTTACATCTCAGCGGTTTCAAGTTTTTTTTCCTCCAAAAGGAGGTGGAGACTCTACAAAATAATTAGTGGAAGGTGTGAAGGTGACTTAAGATCTAGAATCTTGCAGCCATTAAAATATATGCTAGGTATTTTACTTTTCATGCATAAAGTTCTTTCCATGAGAATAGTTTATGAATAGTTTCCCTATCAAGTGATATCGACACTAGTTAAAAGGGAAGAGTGTTGAAGTATTTTTTGCATACTACTTTGATTATTAGTTTCAGCTCTTATATTTGGTTGTGGTATGCAAATGGTTTTAAAAGTTTGGTCAAGTTCTTTGTGGTCAAACTGGAGTGTTTGAGAAGGAAAATGGGAATGTATTTTGTTTATTTCCAGCCTTGTGTATGTTAAGAGTAACCATGCCTAATAAGATATCTTAGCAATGTAGTAAACAGGGTTCCAGTATTAATTTGTATGCATCCCTAAATTTCAATGGAATTTTGGGTTACCAGAATCTTATTCCATCTAAAATCAGAAAAAAATTGCCAAAGTTTAGTGGTATAAAAGATGAATTGGTTGAGAAGCATTTGAATGAGTTCATTAATATGATAGAAGACTTTGATTTTGTTCATGAGGATGTCATTATGAAGTTGTTTGCATAATATTTGAAATATGAGGCAAGAGAATGGTTCTCATTTTTGTTTCTACAATTTATCAGCTCATGGAAAGAATTGGAAGTAGCATTCAATTAATAGTTCAAAGAATGGGTTAATGAATACGACTTGATTGATGATTTCTTTAATACCCATATGTGAGATGAGGATCTGGTATCTAATTTCAATCTCATATTTATGAAGACTTTGAATAAAATTCCCGAGAATTGTAGACCCCAAGATGCCATGGATTTGGTTGTATACTTGTGTGCATTTGATAAAAAAATGAGTTACAAGCTGAGAGATAAAGAACCTCAAAATTTATATCAAGCATGTCAGATGGTGAGGGATATTGAAGGAATGATGAAGTTTGGTTTCATGAGATGTCATAAATCTAAAAATACAACTTCTCATGGGATTGCATATGGGGATGAATATAGAAGTGAAGAAGCTCCACGGAAGTCTCAGAATGTTGGTCAGTTCACTGCCCCTAATGACACACATATAACTAATACAAATCAGATTGAGAATGTAGATTTCAACCAGCAGTATAAAGTTTTTGTTGACTCTTCTTCACACATTTAGTCCCTAGTTGAGATAGAACTAAATGATCAAGTAAGAGTTGAGATCATTTCGGTAGTTGATTTTCAAAGGCATCTCTCTAATGATGATCATGTAAGTAATAAAGATGATGAAGATGTCATAAATATTAATTCAAATAATTATCATCTTGCTATAGATTGTGCATGCTTCTCATTGCAAACAAGATCAATGATAGGCGTAATGCCTTGATGAGAGATCTGATCATCAAGGAAACATGACGAGTGATACGTGGCAGGGCCGACAGCAGGACAATCTAGGTGGAGATGACATGGCTTCCGCGTGAGAAGAGGCATTCAAAATGGGAACAAAACCTGAGGTGGCAAGATGGACAGTTGTTGTAATGCCTCTATGGGAAAGATGTAGGATAGTTATCATCAAGGGAATGCAACTACATGACACGTGTCTCTTGGACAGGTGGCGGGCCAGGCAGAGTAGGGCTATGTAGATGCAAAGGTGGACTTGCAGGCAAATCAAAGATGGACACATGGAAAATCCTGAGCAAACTAAGAGAAGATAAGGTAATTAAAAGGGGAATATTAAAATGAAAGGAAATATTAAATTCTGCAAGAAATAAATGATTAATATTCTTAGAAATAAAAGGTTAAGGGGAGTGTAGATTTAATAGAAACAAAGATTAATGTCCCGAAAGATTAAAGTGCAATAGAGGTAAAATGAGTAAAATACAGATTTAAACAAAGATAAATGTGCTTGGAAGATTAAAGTGAAATGAAAAATATATTATGCACAAGAATATCAAAAAATGTTAAAATAAACTATAGGAAAGTGCAATAATTTGAAGAAAAGATTATTAAATCTGCACAGGAAGACTTAGGAAATAAAGGCAAAATATGAAATTTTAATCTACACAAGTAAAATTATAATGTTACTAAAACATTAAGTATACTTGCCTTTAGACATGAAGAGGTTTTCACGGAAGGTTTTGGAGGGTATTTTCAAAGGCAAAACAAAGGATATGTATTGTAGAAAAAATCAAATATTGACAGTTGAAGAGGAGATGAACAGTTTCAGATTTTGGGAGGAGAATGAATAGGTGTCGATGGAAGAAACCATAAGGTCTCTTTTCCAATATATTATGGTTTACTGGACACAATAAGGGTTCCAACTCTTGGCCTCCATCAAGAGTTTCATTTATGCCTGGCTCTAGGAGTTTCCAGTTGTCTTATGGTTCCAGAGGGATATAGTTTTATTGACTGTACTAGTTTTGTATCAGATAGAGTAGAAGTTTTCTCAGTTTCTTTTGCATATTATTAAAGTGGTTTTATCTGAAGCAAATTGTACATAGCAGTGTATTTCTTTATACTTAATATGAAAGTTCCAGATTCATATCTCTCCTCCGTGTTGTTCATTTGGGTTATGAATTATCTTATTCATTGCATGGATTCATCTATATATATGTTATTAGTCCTTAGTTCTGATCTAGGATCAGATTAAATGAAGTTATAAATATGACATAAGTTCAACTGGTCTGCATAAGGATTTGTTGTAAGAAGTAATGGTTTGGATTGATTGTATTTATGGCTTAGAATCATTGACATCAATTTATTGTTGTGCATTTTGTTTGCTTTGGAGTATTTCCCAATTGATAAGGCACTGACCATGGACTAGTCTTTCCATATTGATGCATATCTAGTGGGTCTGGCTATATTCTGCATTTTAAACATAAACTGTGATGTATCTTGTGTTTTACATGGATTGTGGTGTTGTACCAATCTCATGCTCCACTTCAAGGTTGATGTGCAATGGGTGATTCGTCGGTTACCTAGTATCTCCTAGTCATGTTGAGCCTTTGTGAGATCTTTATTGATTGATGCCAAATATATTATTAAAGGCATTAAAGGGTGCCCCCCCTTGGTTTTGCAGAACCTAAAGTGTAGAAGGATGGATCTGCATCCTTGTTAGTTGGTCCTTTTCAGTCTTGGTAAACTACTTGTAGTTGGCTACTCTTAAAGATTTGTTGCAAAGTGAAAAGGTTATTGTCTAGTTATCACAGTATATAAAAAAAAACCAACAGCAAGAAAGCTTGAAATCTTGGATCCTTCAAATGGTTATGAAGGGCTGATTATATAAAATATGGAAATGATATGAAAATTTCAGATCAATCCTAGATATTAGAAGATGAACGCTTGAGATCAAAGGGAACTAGAGAAGTCATCAGTAAACTCCACCTTCTCAACTTGGAGAGAGGAGATAAAGTTTGGTTAACTGAACAGTTGTTTATGAGTTACCTTTTGAACTAAAGAGGTAATTTGGAGTTGCCTTTTTGAACTGAAGAGGTAATTTGGAGTTACCTTTTTGAACTGAAGAGGTAGGTGTAGTAATCCATGCAATCAGAGATATGATCAAGAGTTATCTTTGTTGAACTAAAGAAAGGATTCGATTGAATATTTAATTCATTTTTGTAATTAAATTATTCAACATGTGAGATAATTGAATTCTTTTTGGTTTAGAATTGAATTATTGAATGAAATTAATTTAATTAGAAGAGTTAATTAATTAAGTTTAAATATTTAAATTTAACCTTTATGAAATTAAATTTGATTAATTAATGGAGATTAATCAATTAGGGTTAATTAAATAAATAAAATTAATTATTTAATTAATTTTGGGGATTTTATTAGATGATTAATTAATGATTAAAAAACCATTAATTAATAGATGAAAATTAGTGTTTGTAATGTAAGGTCGCAAGTATGTCTATTTTAGGGTGTCTACATTTACCCCTCTTCGATGCATTGTGGCTTGTCGCATTGTGTCAAAAATTCTATGTTTTGATCCTACCCCAGTTTGCCCTGGCAATAGCAGGTGTATTTATGCCTCCTCAACAAATTTGAACAAAAATTTGTGATATGAGAGTTAATTTTTTATACTGCAAAATGATCATTTGGGTATCTGCCTGTTCGTGAGAATACTTTAATATGCTCCTGATATCAATTGTTAAAGTTTCTGAGGGCTAAGATGATAAATTTGAGGTCCTACAAGAATTATGTTTTTTGGAAACCGTTATAAATATCTTGGAGAGCCATTCATTTGTCATTTTGCACTCTTGGAGAGCCATTCATTTGTCATTTTGCACTCTTGGAGCTCTTGATCATTGGGTGAGCTTGTTTATAGTTTTCTCTACTTTCCCCATCATTTTTTAGCTATGTTAGGCCTTCCAGGAGTCATACACATTTCTAATTAGGTTCGGACCTTTCGTTGGCCAGCTGGCACAGGAAGTTCAGTGAGTAGCTTAGTCCTTGTGCAATTAATGCTTGTATTTATTTCATTTCAAAATTTTGGCTTTTTTGAAAATTTTCCCATGTTGCCTCAATTGCCTACAATTTTTCCACAATTGCAGTTTCAATGCCACAATTGCTCTGTTTACTATTTCTAGCATGCATTTGTACTTGTCTAATGCTTCTGATTCTATCCTAATACTAATTATTGGCTTTTATGTTCTTTGCAGTACATTGGGACTATTTTACGTTGTCGGGAATCTAAACCTATCGGGTAAGTATTTCGTTTCCAGCTTGTTGAGGATAAGAAGGATGTTCTTAGATAGTTAGGTTTATACTAGATTTTCTATATGCCTGAGATCATGACTAATAGGGGTCTGATCTATGCTCTTCTAAAGAGATGGAATTCTGATACCTATACATTTCAGTTGTCAACTGGGAGTGTATCATTACTTTGGAGAATGTTTATCTTTGGCTGGTGGTGCTAGTGGGAGGGTGAGGACTAGGGGTGGTCATAGTATTGGTAGGCAGGTTGGGCTAAGTGTCATGCTTGATAAGGAGAAGGGATTAGAGGAGGATGCACCTTAGTTGGTTAGGAGAGTGTGTCCTTGCAAAGGTGTTGTTTTTCCAGAGAGGGCTGAGGAGAGGGTAGTGGTTAAGATGGAGACTGAAGATGTGGATATTGAGGAGGTAGGCACTATCTCATCCATTGGTAGTAGCAGCACTGGTAGAAGTCTAGCGGTAGTGAGAGTAGTGAGGACTCATGGGTAGTGTGGGGCACTAGGGAGGAGGGATTGGGGGATAGGGGTGAGGAGGGTGAGATGAATGTTTCCACTGGTGGGATGGATGATGATCCCATGGAGATGGAGAGACTTACACAGAAGATATATGATCTTTATTCTAGGCTGACTACTTCTGAGGCATGAGCTACTTCCTTGGAGAGTAGGGTCGATGTTGCAGAGAGTCAGGTTATAGCAGCAGAGCAGAGAGAGTGACAGGCTCATATAGAGGTCAGAGCCTTCATTGATGGTGTGCAGGATGTGCCTCATTGGGATGTCCTTGATCAGTTCTGGAGATCAGGGCATGAGGACCAGAGAGAGATTGAGTACCAGAGATGCCATTATGAGGGCATTGTTCCTCTGAATCAGTGGGTACCCAATTACTGATGACATGTAACTAATTGAATGTTTGAAGATGTTAAGTTGATCACCAAAATGCAGAAGGATAATGCAAGACATTAAATCAATTAATGGATTATATTGTCATTGATGTCAACTTGATATAATCTAATCAGTTATATATAAAGTGTCAAAGACTTTAGAGAATCAGAGAGATAAAGATTATTCTTTCTATAATGCATAAAAGAAAAGTATTCACAATGTGACTTCAAACATCAATGGTTAGTGGAACGCGATGGATAGAGATCACCGACAGTAAATTCACAGTGATGCCCAAGCAAGAACATCGATGAGAATTACCGACAAGAAGAATCACAAGCATACCCGATGGCCAGAAACATAGTGTAAATCGATGGAGAAGCCCGAGGAGAACTGGAGTGTTGACTGACGCTATCAAAGAGTTAAATATAGAAATAAACTAAAGTTCAAAAATGACAAAATATCTAGCTGGAAGAGCTAAATATAGACTTAACTGGTTGTTATCAATGTTTTCATCGACAAGATAAGCCAGAGATAAGTAAATGATTTAAAGTTGATTTTTCCAGTTGGCAAGTAGATCTCGGTGAGACAAAACAAGAGTTTTTCTTTAAATCTAATTAGCTAAGATTATGGATCACACCAAGATCAAGAAAATCAAGAACCTAACAACAGTGATATCATGTCTATTAAAGAGACAACTCAATTCATTACAAAGTGTGGGGAGAGAATGAAAAAAGAGGATGCTAAAGAGAAACTGATGAAAAGAAACTTCATTTAGTGTTGATCAATCAAGCTAAGGAAAGAGCTAAATTTTTCTACAGACACCAAGCAATAGAGCACAGCATCACTGAGAAGAATCAAAGTGGAACAAAGGTATAAACAGGGTTATATTGATTAGAATAGTTTGTGATATTACAATAGATCTAAAAATCTGCAAGTATAAGTTGTATATGTAAACACATCATACTGTTTCAGTTTAACCATTGATTTAGAAGGTCTCTTAACTGAGCGGGATTTAAAGATCCTTTCTATATTGAGATACATCCAATGGAGTATCAAAAAGTTTGATCATGAAGATAGCATGAGATGCCAGATACCAATTGACAGGCCAAGTGAGTGTTTGATCAAAGATGGTAGCATAGAGATGCTAGATATCAAGTGACTAACTAAATTTTTAAATCCTCTAACAAGGTCACACCTAACAGTGTGTTTGTAACCTTTAATAGGGTTGGATCTTCACTGAGCTCACTTCAGAAGAGTGAAAATTTTGGGTTACCAATCCCAAGTGGTTTTTCCTTAATAGGGTTTCCACATTAAAATCCATGTGTCAATGTGTCTATGAGTCATTACTTTAGTGTTTTGAATTACACATAACTTAATTGGATTTATTGGTATACTCTAGATAATTTACTATCTGTCGGTAAATTAATAGATTGCTTTTTTGTAAACATACAATAGAAGATTTTACAAAGCATTCTGATCAGTAGTAATTTGATAAAAGTATTTGGAGGCATTCATCTTATAGGACTGAAGATAACTAGAGGATTAATATTGTGCTACTAAGTTTTAAGGGTTGATTATTGGAATATTATTGACGCCACTAATTCCCCTCCCCCTCTCAGTTATTACTAACAATTGGTATCAAAGCTTGTGTGCTTAGAAAGGGAGTTTAACAACTCAAGCAAAAGATCACAAGATGAACAGACGAGATGTGCCCAAGTTGAATAAAGACAAATTTGCATCATGGAAAAGCATAATAAGACTCCACCTATCAGGTATTAGAAATGATATTGTTTGATACTTAGATACTAAATATGTGTTGCCTTCAGGACCTCATACTCTTGAGCAATTAAGCGTTAAGCATGAGCATAAACTGCATGATGATATAACTTTCATCATCACTCTATGATGCTGAGTTTGAAGATGTCAAAACCTGCACCTCTACAAATCAAATGTGGGATAAGTTAAAGCTAGTACATGGAGGAGATGCCAATGTACAAAAATCCAAGGTAGAAATCCTAAGAGGGAGGTTTGATGACCTAAGGATGAAAGAAGGAGAAAACATTACTCGGTATAGCTGTAGAATAAAATAGGTAGTCAATGATATTCGAGGAGTTGGAGGTACACTTGAAGAGGAGACAGTGGTGAGTAATATCTTAAGAACCTTACTACCTATATATTCTATTAGAGTTTATGCTATTCAAGAAATGAGAGCAGTTGCAAACAATATAGTTACTCTAGATAGTCTGATTGGTAGACTAATATCATTTGAGATAAACAATTTTGATAATAGTGTCTTACCATCTATAGAATCTGCATTCAAATTTTCTTTAAAGATAAGTAATTCAAGTCATAGACATGATATTAGAAATGATAGTGAAAGTGATAATGAAGAACAAGGACTTGATAAGATTGAAACACTAATGGAAAGAAGATTGCAGAGAGGCAAAGGTAAATACAAAGGTAAATTACCACTTGTATGTTTCAATTGTAAAGAGGTTGGACAGTTTGCTGCAAGATGTCCAAATAGAAGAAAAGATGACAGAGGAAATGATAGATCATATGAGAAGAAGTTTGATAGAAGTGATAACAGGGATTACCGAAGCAACTGAAAATCTGACAAGAGATACCCGAGACTACAAGGACAAAGGGAGGAAATCTTGTTACCTAGATGAGAACAGAACTGATGACACTGACACCAAATTAGAAGAAGACATCAAGATGGTATTTGTATCCGTGAAGGATGATTCAGATGAAGATGAAGAAAGGTATGTAGAAACTGCACTCATATCTAAAGTTACTAAAAATGATGTCTGGATCATAGATAGTGGCTACACTCACCAAACAACTGGTGATAAACAAAAGTTTGAGACTTTTGAATACTATAATGGTGATTCAGTAAGAATGGGTAATGATACACCTTGTACAGTTGAAGGTAAAGGAACCATAATGTTGAATAACCTGATAAAATGTGAAAATGCTTACTGGGTTAAAGGACTGAATTACAATTTGTTAAGTGTTTCTCATTTGAAAAATTTAGGTCATAGAGTGGCATTTGAAAATAAGAAGGCAAAGATCTTCAATGAATAAGGAAGGTTGATTGGTACCAGTGAGTAGACAAAAGGTAACCTTTTCTATCTTGATGACACTAACACCACCTATTTCATGGCTAGAAATGAAGACATGGTTGTGACACAAAAGATTGTGTCATGTGAACTTTGACAAGATGGTAAAGATAAGCAACAAAAGGAATGTTAGAGGCTTATTGACAATGACTAAGCCTGAGAATATCATGTGTAAGAATTGTCAAAAAGGTAAGATGACAAAGTCTAGTTTAAAGAGTAAAACCTATACATATAGTGCAATTATAGAATTAGTCCATACAGATCTACGTGGACCGATGAGGAAAAAGAGCTACGATGGAGATAGGTATTTTATTCTCTTTGTTGATGGTTTTTCTATAATGATGACAGACATGTTTTTAAAAGATAAATCAGAAGCATTCAAGATTTTTAAATGGTACAAAGCAATGGTAGAAAAATAAAGTGAAAATAAATTGAAATGCTTAAGGTCAGATAGGGGAGGGGAATTTACTTCAGATGAATTCATTGACTATTGCAATGAGCATGGAATTAAAAGACATGTTTCTGCACCAAGGAAACCACAACAAAATGGAATTGTTGAAAGGAGAAACAGATCAATTGTTGACTGTGCAAGAACATTGATGATTGAGAAAAGCATCACTCAAAATTTCTGGAGAGAATCTATCAGTACTACTATGTACACATTAAATAGAGTACAATTGAAGAAGGACACAAAGAAGACACCATATGAGCTTTGGTATGGTCATACACCCAATGTAAGTTACTTCAGAATCTTTGGTAGTCAATGTTATATTTTGAAGGATGATAGAAATGGAAAACTTGACTGCAAAAGTGAAGAAGGTATCTTCCTAGGGTACTCAACCAAAAGCAAGGCTTATAAATGTCATAACAAATCATCTAAAAAAATTATTGAAAGTGCAAATGTGAAAATAGATGAATTTGTAGAAAATAATGATAAGGAAAGTAAAAAGGAACTAGAGGACTACAAAAAGTTTGTTTATATAGAACCTGACACTCTACCCAAGCAACAGTGTGTCACTCCTGAGCATCAGAACATTGCACCTGAGCATCAGGCTGCAATTACCGATGATCAGGATAATATTCAAATAATGTTCCAAACAATGGAGAAGAAAATGAAGGTGAAGAAGATAATCAGAATGTTCAACATAGAGCTGAACTGAAACTTGCCAAGTATGTCAGAAGACATCATCCACAAGATCAAATCATAGGAGACAAGAAGGCTGGAACAAGAAAAAGAAGTAAGTCACTGAGCACAAGATGTTTACTTTGTGATTTTGAGCCTAAATCTATTTATAATGCACTTGAGAATGAACAATGAGTCAGTGCTATGAATGAAGAAGTAGAAAAGATTGAGAAGAACAATACATGGACACTAGTACCAAGACCAGATAACAAGAATGTCATCAGTACCAAATGGATATTCAGAAACAAGCTAAATGAGAATGGAGAAATCACTAGAAACAAAGAAAGATTAGTATGCAAGGGATATGCACAAGAAGAAGGTATTGTTTATGGTGAAACCTTTGCACCCATTGCTAGACTAGAAGGAGTAAGAATCTTACTTTCTTATGTTGCATTCAAAGGATTCAAGGTATACCATATGGATGTCAAATTTGCATTCCTAAATGGAATACTTGAAGAAGAGGTATCCATTGAACAACCAGAAGGGTTTGATAATCCAGACAAGAGAAACATGGTATGTAGACTACACAAAGCCTTGTATGGATTGAAATAAGCACCTAGAGCCTAGTATGAAAGAATTCACTCCTATCTCATTAGCATAAAAAATTTTAGAACAAGTGAAAATAGCAATCTGTACTTAAAAGAAGATACCGATGGTAATATTCTGATTGCTGAAATTTTTGTTGATGATATCATTTTTGGGGGAAATGAATTGTTATGAAAATCATTTGCTAATGAAATGAGCAAGGAATTTGAAATGTCTATGTTTGGGGAGATCAAGTTCTTTCTTGGTATAAAGATTCTTCAACAAGATGTAGGCATTTACATCACTCAGTCCAAATACATGAAGAAAGTGCTGAAGATATTCAAAATGGAAGATTCCAAACTAGTTGGAATGCCTATGGCTACTGGATGCAAGCTGACAAAAGAAGAAAAGAAAAATGAGGTAAACCAAACCTTATATAGATCAATGGTTGGAAAAATAATGTATGTTGTTCATACCAAACCAGATATAGCACATGCAGTGGGGATAGTTGCAAGATTCTCTGATAATCCCAGAGAATCACATGTGATAGTTTTCAAAAGGATTTTAAGACATCTAAAGAACACCAAGGACTATGGCTTATGGTACAAAAGAGAAGGAAAATTTGAGCTACAAGTCTACACAGATGCTGATTGGGCTGGAAACATTGATGACCGAAAGAGAACAACTAGAGGAGCATTCTTCATAGGTGACAGACTTGTCACATGGATAAGCAAGAAGGAAGGATGCATCTCTCAGTCTACTGCAGAAGTAGAGTATGTGGTTGCTGCTGCTAATTGCTCAAATATTGCATGGATCAAACAATTGCTGGAAGGTATGAATATGAAGATCATTAAACCAGTAATTATCTACTGTGATAACACCAGTGCATTAAACATTTCTAAGAATCTAGTCATGCATGCTAAGACTAAGCATATTGCTATCAAGTATCACTATCTAAGAGAACAGGTGCAAGGAAAAGAAGTGACACTTGAATATGTTCAATCAAAGGAATAATTAGCTGACATATTCACCAAGCCATTACTGAAGGATACTTTTGAGTACCTTAGACAGAGACTAGGGGTCCAACCCTTATCTATCAGTCAGTAAGCTGACTAAGAGGTTGCATCAGTCTATATCAAATATGAAGATCAGTAATGTTGATGCAAACACTAAGATGGACAGCAATAGATACATGTGTACACAGCAAGGTACAAATCTACACTAAAAACTAGAACATTGTAATGTTGATGGATAGGGAAATTTAGGGAATATATTATGCAAAAGGGATGGAACATGATATAGATGATAAATCAAGGAGAAGTATTTTTAATTGGCATTGTTGTTAAAGGGAGAGATGTTCTCATTATCATACAAGGAGAGATGATCTTCTAATTATCATAAAGGAAAAGGAAGAGATGATCTCATTGTTATAAAGGAAGAGATTATAGCATTATCCATGAAGAAGAAATTCTTGAGAATCAGAAGGAAGAGTTAATCAATATTCTAAGGGAGAGAAACTGATTACACATGAAATATCCATCTAAGGGAGAGAAGTAACAAAGGGAGAGAGTTCAGACAAAGAGAAAGAATGTTGTCAAAGGAAAAAGAGATTATCAAGAAGAGGAACAGTCAAGGCAAAGCACATATCAGAACAGAGACATCAGATGATACATCTATCTAGAGAAGGGATTGAAGATTAAAGACAACCACTCTTCAAGAAATAAATCTAAGCTATTTGAGCTTACCGAGAACTAGACATTTGTAATAGTTACAATATTATGAAATCTTGATGAAACTTTATATTTCATATTGTATTAGTGATAGTATAGTATGATAATGTAGTATGTTTCCATCAATGTCAAAGGGAGAGATTGATGACATGTAACTGATTGAATGTTTAAATATGTTAAGTTGATCACCAAAATGCAGAAGGATAATGAAAGACATTAAATCAGTTAATGGATTGTATTGTCATTGATATCAACTTGATATAATCTAATCAGTTATATACAAAGTGTCAAAGACTTTAGAGAATCAAAGAGATAAAGATTATGCTTTCTGTAATGCATAAAAGACAAGTATTCACAATGTGACTTCAAACATCGACGATCAGTGGAACCCGATAGATAAAAGACAAGAATTTTGCTTTAAATCTAATTGGCTAAGATTGTGGATCATGCCAAGATCAAGAAAATCAAGAACCTAACAATGGTGATATCATGTCTATTAAAGAGACAACTCAATTCATTACAAAGTGTGGGGAGAGAATGAAAAAAGAGGATGCTAAAGAGAAATTTATGAAGAGAAACTTCATTCAATGTTGATCAATCAAGCTAAGGAAAGAGCTAAAGTTTTCTGCGGACACCGAGCAACAAAGAACAACATCACCGAGTAGAATCAAAGTGGAGCAAAGGTATAAACAGATTTATATTGATCAGAATAGTTTGTGAGATTAGAATAGATCTGAAAATCTGCAAGTATAAGTTGTATATGTGAACAGATCATATTATTTCAATTTAACCATTGATTTAGAAAGTCTCTTTACTGAGTTGGATTTAAAGATCCTTTCTATATTAAGATACATCCAATGGAGTATCAAAAATTTTGATCATGAAGATAGCATGAGATGCCAGATACCAATTGACAGACCAAGTGAGTTTTTTATCAAAGATGGTAGCATAGAGATGCCAATTATCAAGTGACAGACTAAACTTTTAAATCCTTTAACAAGGTCATACCTAATAGTGTGTTTGTAACCTTTAACAGGGTTGTCTCTTCACCGAGCTCACTTCAGCAGAGTGAAAATTTTGGGTTACTGGTCCCAAGTGGTTTTTCCCTTAACAGGGTTTCCATGTTAAAATCCATGTGTCAATGTGTCTATGAGTCATTACTTTAGTTTTTTTCATTACACATAACTTAATCAGATTAATTGGTATACTCTAGATAATTTTCTATATGTTGGTAAATTAACACACTACTTTTCGGTAAACATACAGTAGAAGGTTTTACAAAGCATTCTGATCAGTAGTAATTTGATAAAAGTATTTGGAGGCATTCATCTTATAGGACTAAAGATAACTAGAGGCTTAATATTGTGGTACTAAGTTTTAAGGGTTAATTATTGGAATATTTTTTAGGTCACTGATTCCCCCCCCCCTCAATTATTACTAATAGTTACACAGCATCACAGAGGTCCAGTAGGGCCCAGAGGTCATATAACAGTGGTGTTGGAGCTCCTGGTTCATAGTGGAGGTCTGCACCTGATATGCCACCCCCCCCCCTCCCCCCTGTCCACCTAGTGGTGAGGGTGGAGGTAGCTCATGTTGATTCTGTTCACTGTGCATTTTGCATTATGTTGTACCATTTTTGTAGTGATGATCCATTGACACATTCTTATGTTGTACCAATGATTGTATCTCTGATATACTAATATTTATTAAAATTTATGTTGATCACCTTCTTTTGTTAGACTTGCGACCATTCATTGTACTCAGATATTGAGATTTATATGAGATGCAACTTATGATTCTATATGGTGTGCAATTTTTTACTTTCTATATGTATGGTTCTACATGATGATGCATTATGATGAAATGTATGCAATGTGATTCTATTATGCAGACTTTTAGATGTATGTTTTACTTTCTTATGATACTGACATGTGTATGTAGAATGGTGCTTTATAAAATGCCTATTTATATGATGATTTTTATGGATGAATTTGATTATGATTATTATGTATGCACCTGTTTTGTTTTCTTATGCACATAAATGAATGAATGCAATATACTATGCACAAAATATCTGAGTAATGCATGTTTTAGTTAGAAGAAAGTTAGTGGGATATTAATCTCTAGAATTGATTTATTGATTTGGAATGATAGAATAGGATGGGTGACCCAAGTCATTGTTGATTTTTCTAATTTTGTTCATCATTATACCTTATTATGAAAAATGGAAGAGAATCCAATGAACCCAAATATTTCCCATCTAGATACCGCTATGATCTCTTGATAACCAGAAGGAGTAGAGAGATTGGATGAAAATAGAACCAAATGCACCCATATATTGACCATCTGGATATCGCTATGTTCTCTAATTTTGTAAATAAAGAGATCCAAATGTACCTAGATATTAACCATCTTGATATTGTTATGATCTCTGATTTTGAAAAGAAAGAGAACTAAATGCACCCGAATATTTACCATCTGGATACCACTATGTTCTCTGAAATAATCCAAAATAATAATAAAAAAACCAAGATAGAAATCCAATGCACCCAAATACAAACTATCTGGATACCGCTATGATTCTATTGGTATGAAAGAAAGAAAAAACCAAGATAGAAATATAATGCACCCAGATATAGACCATCTGGTATGATCTCTTGATTTTGAAAAGAAAGAGAAAACCAAGATAGAAATTCAATGCACCCACATACATACCATCTGGATACCGCTATGATTCTATTGGTAGGAACAAGTAGATAACAGAAAAGGATTGTCCAATTCTTTCCTAGGGTTAACCTCAGATCAGGGAACTGCATGGTTGTCAGATAAGTGATAGCATCTATCACATTTATCCTAAATCATCATTGCCCCAGAATTGAAATGAAACATTCCCCAAATAGAAATCAAAGAAAATAAGGTCATGATCCATCATAGCTACTCTCATCACTTGGTGGTATCCTGGAGTAGCATAAGAACATAACCGTGAAAGATAGACTGACATGATTGACCTAGTCAATATTTTATTGTTCCTTGATTTGCATGATTCTTTGATGCTTGATTGTGTCTGGTTTCAGGAAAGGATGACTCATATAAGACTAATCTGTTTGGTTTTGAGTGCATCCATCACTGTGTAAGACAATTGATTTGTTTGATTTGAAGATTGACTGATTGATTGATTCATTTGGAATACATATTGGATTTGTTGATTAAGCTTAGTCATATGAGTCCCTTGTTGATTTTCAAAACTCATGATTTTGATCTTGATTGATTGGCTTGAATTTGAGTATCATTTTCTTGGTTGCTAACCGAACTGGTTTTATTGCTTTTAGATTTTGCAATTTTTTATTTTTTTCATAAAGATTGATTTTTTTTCAGGACTTTTCTCTTTTTTAGGATTTTTGATGAGTTATTACATTTTTAGAATTTTTTTTAGGACTTTAGAATTGCCCCCTAATCTAGTGGACCAGTACAAACCATGGATAAGTGTTGATATGCAAAGGGTATTTTGCTTCTGAAAATAGCTTGGGTATCCCTTCTTGCATATGGGGTGCTCAAGCTTTGATCTTTGTCATTGATGGTGAAGTTGGAAATGAACACTTGGCACCTGTTTGCCAGGTTTTCACCAAGGTACCTTCTCAATAGTGCTTGTTTACCAGGTTTTCACTAAGAGAGAAATTCTATTTCTCTTTAATTTTCTATTTTTTATTTGTTTTGTTGTCGCTAAGGCACCCATTTGCCAGGTATTCACCAAGGTAACCTTTTGTATTTTTTGATTTTTTGTATTTTCTGGAAATGTAGATAAGTGTCTTAACCTTGAGACCTCAAGCGTAGAACCTCTTGAGGTGCATGAATAGTTGATGTAACTTGGGAGCTAATCTCCTTCTGGTGTTTCTATTTAGTATGCCCCACTATTGCAAGATGTGACAATGACATAAGGTCCTAGCCAGTTAGGCTCAAACTTTCCTGGTTTTACCCTTTCTGCTTGGTTCTTTTGATTCTCCATAAGTATGAGGTCTCCTACCTCAAAGGTCTATGGTCTTATCTTCTTGTGATAGTTCCTTGTAAGGAAATTCTGATAGCCTTGTAAGTGGTTGAGTGTATTTTGTCTCCTTTCATCCAACCGTTCTAGTTCACTGAGCCTAGCTACTCTATATTCTTCATCTGAAATGATTTTTTCAATGAGATTCTCAGGGATGGGATTTCTACTTCATGGGATAGGACTGCCTTTTATCCATATACTAGTGAGAAATGGGTGGCTCCTATAGGTGTTCTCACACTAGTTTTGTTTGCCCATAGTGCTGGAATAAGTTGTAAATGTCAATCTCGCTTTTATTCATTGACTATTTTCTTTAAGATCTTCAGTATGGTTTTGTTACTTGCTTCCACTTGAAAATTCCCTTGGGTATAGTAGAACGAAGAGAAACCTTGTTTGATGTGGAATTGTTCACAAAGATCTTCAACATCCTGATTTTAGAAAGGCGTATCATGATCTATTAGTATGGTTTGGGGAATTCCATACTGACAGATGATGTTGTTGAGTATGAACATGGAGATCTTCTTACCAATTATGCAAGTTAGAGGAATGGCTTCCACCCATTTATTAAAGTACTTTGTTGTTGTAATGATGTACTTATGTCCATTAGATGAGGTTGATGTAATCTTACCCACTAGGTCAAATCCCCATTTAGAAATCGGTCATGGTGAAGTGATGAGATTGAGTTCTTGGGTTGGTGCATGGATGAGGTCTCCATGAATCTTACATTGTCTACACCTTTGTACATACATGTTGGCATCTGTCTCTACTGAGGGCCAGCAGTATCCCATTCGGATGATCTTCTTTGCTAAGCTATTGCCACCTACATGGGTTCCACAAATTCCTTCATGTACCTCATACAAGGCTCTCTGGGATTCTGTGGAAGTGAGACATCGATAAAGTGTTCCATCTAGACTTATTTTATATAGAGTACTAGTGAGAAAGGTGTACCTAGAGGCTTGGTGAATGAGGGACTTCTTCTGGTTCCTAGACAAATTGGGAGGGAGGATACTACTTTGGAGGTAGTTTTAAATGTCATGGTACCATGGGGTTTCAGGACCAACAAGGATGCATGTTGATTATGTTATTGGTGCTTGATGTGTCGGTATCATGAATTTCTCTACCAGAAACTGGAATCGAGTCTCATTTCCTGGCATGTTGATCAAGGATGTTATGGTATCCATTGCATCTGCTACTTTGTTTTTAACTCTTGGTACTTACTCGAATATAATGAAATGGAATGAAGCATGCAGCTTGTCCATATACTCTCTATATGGGATCATCTTCTCATCTTTTTTAATGTAGTCATTATTTACTTGGCTGATGACCAATTGTGAATCACCATAGACTTTGAGATTCTTGATTCTTCATTGTATAGTTGTCTTTGCTCTGATGACTAGAGCTTCATACTCGACTATATTGTTTGTGCATGGAAAGTTGAGTCAGAAATATTTTTGGATCATATCATTATTTGGGGTAATGAGCACTATCCCTACTCCTCCATGGTTCATGCATGATCCATCAAAGTATAGTTTCCAAAGCTCTACTATCGGTTGTACTGTAAGAATAGACTCATCTGGAAAGTTGAACACTATAGGATGATGATCCTATATGGGTGTCTCTGCTTATTGGCCTACAATTACTTTCCCTTTGATAGCTTTTTTGTCCATGTACTCTAAGTCAAATTCACTCAAGATCATCACCCATTTAGCGATTCATCTTGCCAATGTAGCTTTGTTCAGTAAATATTTCAAGGGGTCAATGTGTGCTATTAGCTTGGTTTGATGGCTCAACATGTAATGTCATAGCTTCTAGGAAGCAAAGATTACTACAAGGCATGATTTTTCAATTGGTGAGTAGTTGAGCTCATAACCTACCAAAGTTCTGTTGAGGTAGTAGAAAACTCTTTCTTTGCCTTGGTCATCATGTTGTGCCAAAAGCACTCCTAATGCTGACTCAGTTGTCGAGATGTACAAAATAAATAGCCTTCCTTGAACAGGTGGCACCAATATGGGAGACTTCAATAGATAATCCTTGAATACTTGGAATGCTTTCGTGCATTTTTCTTTCCATATGAATGTCACAACCTTATGTAGTAGATGTTGGAATGGATGGCACTTGTCTCCTAATTGGGCGATGACATGCCTTATGGATTGAATCCTGCCTTGTAAACCCCTTAGTTGCCTTAGATTGGTCAATGGTGGAAATTCAAGCATGGCCTTGACCTTTTCTGGGTCTACCTCTATGCCTCAATTTGACACAATAAATCCCAAAAGATTTCCTACGATGACCCTGAATGCACACTTTTTTGGGTTTAGTCATACTTTGTATTCTTGCACTTTATCATATATGGGTCCCAACACTTGTAGGTGGTCTTTTATGAGAATTTACTTGGAAATTATGTCATTGACATAGTCTTTCATCATTTTGTGAATGAGATCATCGAAGATCATGGTCATAGCCCTTTGATATGTTGCTCCTACATTTTCAAGGCCAAATGACATGACATTCCAACAGTAAGTGCCCCAGGCACATGTAAATACAATGTTGTGTTGGTCTTTGGGTGCAATTCTTATTTGGTTATATCTTGAGAAGTCATCCATAAATAATAGCATCTGGTGTCCTTATGTGAAATCTACTATCATGTCAATATTCGGTAAAGGAAATTTGTCCTTAGGACAAGCTTTGTTTAGATCCCTAAAATCTGTGTAAATGTGGATCTGACCACTATGCTTGGTTATTGGTACCAGATTAGATATTCAATCTGTGTATGGTATTTTTGTATGAATCTAGCATTTAGGAGTTTCTTCAACTTTACTTTGACAAGTAATGCTACATGTGGATGCATCTTTCGCAACTTTTTCTTGATAGGTTTAGCGTTTGGTAACAATGGTAATTAATGCAACTTAAGTGTTAGATCTAGGCCTAGCATGTCTGCATAGGACCATGAAAAGTTGACTTGCCTTCCTTTGAAGAAGCTAATGAACTGCTCGTGTTCCTCTGACGTAAGTGATTTTTCCAAGTAGATATTCTTTGGGTTCTTTTCATCACCTAGGATGACTTCTTCTGTCTCCTCAGCTAGTAATGTTGAATTTTCCTCTATCAGGGGGAGGAGGTCTTTTTTTCCATCCTCTAATGCCTCAGTGAGGTTTTCACTAGAAGATATGTCTTTTATTGTCATTTTGTCATTTTTGAGTCAGAAAGCGCCTTGCGGTTTTCACTTACAGACTATTCTTTTTTCTTTTTATTTCTCTTTTTTTATTGGAAAGAGGAGATTCCTCCCCAAAATAAGTTGATCTATCAAGGTAAATGTAAAATCCTACTTTGTGGTCCCCTGATAACATGCCTTATCTAAGTCCCATGAAGTTTGCAATAGCCTCATCATTTTTGAAGAGATCTATATCAGGATGTCCTTGTTGATCCCATTCTATCAGTTCAGGGTGTAGTACACAAAGGTCCTCATAGGGGGATGACTCTGCTTGGTTAAATGGGACAATGGTGATGGTTCTAATGAACCAAGAATGTGATGGGGATGCACCACCTAAGGAATTTTTATCAATACACTTATCGATACATGGTTGGTCCTCTATGGTTATTTGGTCGAACATGTTCTCAAGGTGTATATTGCTAACTAACCAAGGGGAATAGACTGGGATGGATGGTTCAGAATTGTGGAGGGATCTCCACTTGTACTCATGGGAATCAGTTGTGCTAGAATTCTCATCAGATGTCTCACTTTCCTCATTATCTTGGAAATCTTGGTTAAGGTTTAATCAGGAGTAAGAGGTTCCCACTTCATATGGAAATAACTAATGGAGTATATTGTTGATCAAGGCATGTTCATGGTTTTTCCCCCGGTGTAACTCTTCCACTTGTTCTTGATCAATGGGTATGTCTCAGGTGGTGGAACTAGTTCTATTTTTCCATAGCCTAACCCTCTCTTATTTCTCTAGGTTGGCAGTAAAGACAGTTCCATTAGACCTTTTTGTCTTTCTCCAAACTAGTTGTTCCATCATACCCAAACTTTTTCAGCATTGTGAAGCCGGCTCCGTATATTGACATGGGTGTGTGTGCTTTAAGTGTGTCTTGTGGGTATGTGTGTTTATATCTAGATAAAATGGGCTCTCTTCCCTAATGTATCCCAAATTGACAAAGGTGGTGGGTGGACATCTAAACAAAATAGGTTCTAGGGTTTTAGGTGTTGCCACTGGTTGTGGTATGCCATATGACCTTGGGCTCTAAGGCATATTGGTGATGGTAAAAGCTTCCTCATAGCTGTACTCACCACATCCTTTGTCATTAATGGATATCTTCCCTGCTCTTCTTGTGACATCCTTGGGAATAGAATTTGAGGTGGATGGAATTCTTTCCTCCTGGTTTGAAGGCACTTGATTGTCAATACTGCTTTTGATGGCATTATAGTATTGGAACGAGTTTGGATCTCCTTCAATGATAATTTATGCCCCCTGGTATGGGAACTTGATGCACTAATGATATGTGGAGGGTATAGCTTGCATCTTGTGGATCCATGGTCTTCCTAGTAACATTTTATATCCCAACTCTAGGTCTAGGATTTGGAATGGGGTGTTCTTAACAACTGGGCCTATTCGGACTGGTAGTATGATGATACATTTGGAAGATATTTCTTCTTCATCATAGGATCTGATATTGATTCTCCTCATGACATCAATGATGGATTCATAATAGCACAAGTGTTTGATTACTTTCAAAGTACATATGTTTAATCTAGATTCACCATCAACAAGGACTCTACAGATTGTGTGTTTGTGAACTTGGATGAGCAAGTGCAAGGGATCGTTATGCAGAAGCTTGTGCAGTGGCACATCATGGTCTGTAAAGGTTGCATGCTTGTTAGTAGCTATGTGTTTCACCATGGTTAGGAAGCTTTCCAGATTTATGTCCCTTGGGACAGCTGCATTTTGGAGTGCTTGGTTGAGAGCTTGCTTGTGCTGTGGGGATATGTGCAAAAGATCCATATTTTTTGACTAAAATAAGTGATATAAAGAAAATAAAAAAGGATACCCTTTCTAGGAGAGTCTGGGTTATGTTTGGACAAGGGTAATTCTAGGGACAGATGTTGATTTATCTTAATCTCAAAGACTTGGTGATGTAAGAATAGGATTCTTTAACTATTGCCTGGGACAAAGTCACTGATAGAGATTGATAATTTTGAGATAACGAGATCAAGATAATCAATTCTTAACTTTTGAACTAACAATGTTTAGACAATAATCATGCTTTCAAACAATAGATGATCTTTAATGTTTAGAGATTTACACAATATTCTTCACATTTTTCTAGGATGTAGACACTAATCTTTTACACCAAATGGGGAATCTTTCCAAGGTTTCAGGTAAAACCATATGATTAGAGTTCCTGCCAAGTTGTGACAAACTTCAACCGATTGTGGTAAAGTGATAGATCAACTACGGTAAACAATCAATGATTGCAGTAATTAATAGCTCAAGTGCGGTAATAAACTGGTCGATTGTAATACAATACCATCAATTGTGGCAAGATGTGGACAATTGCAACAAAAGGGAGATAGTCTAAAAAAGATCTCAAATTAGCTTATTTGTCTGATAAAATTGGTTTTTGGAACAAGGATTCTGATTGTAGAACAAGTTTGATGTTGATAGCCTAGACTTGAACACTTTGGACTCATTTTGACAGTTCTTGATGTTGGTTAAATTGCATTTTTGGAAATTGGTCATAGAACAAGCACAATAGACAATGTGTTTTGCAATCTAGTATGGGTTTTGAGACAAGGACAAATAGATTAATCTAGGTTAAAATTTAGCTTCAAGATACAATGTTATAGGCCCAATTCTTGAATGTTCATTATCTCACACAACAAGTGTCACACTACTAGGACATGAAGGTCCACGATGTAGGCACCCATGTTTTTGCCATTTCTAGATATATTTGTTGTGCTAGTGAAGATCTCTTTCACTGACACAATACCCTGGAACACATATGTTGGGGATCTTGGGGGGAATTTTGCAACCCCTTGCATTATAATAAGATATTTGTTCGTAGGTGAATTGATTTGGCCTCTATTTTAACAAGGTTGTAGTAGGGTTTGTGGCCTCTATTCAATCAGTTTGTACTTGTGTGACTCACTTAAGAGCCAAGTTGACCATGCTGGTGACTTAGGGATATTCACCCAATCCAGACTATCATCAACACACCTCGCATAAGCTTAGCTAGATATAAAATGGAACTTTGGTTCATGTCTTGTTTATATACTGATCAGAAGGGTTACTGGTTTAAGGTCATTCTCTGAGGAAGAAGCGCATTCCCAAGACAGGCCTTTCTAAAAAAGTATAAAGGTTTTTAATCTAAAAAATTTGTGCAAGTGAGCCAAGGACTCAAGACACAAGGTTAATCGATTAAACCCCAAAATTTGAAGTGTGAACTAAGCTAATCACCCATACAAGTAAAAATGTTCAATTTTAAGCCCAAAGTAGATGATGATTTGCTTGTTCAATTTTAATGCACCAATTTTGAAATTTGTGTTTGCATTTGTTCAATTCTTAAGCACCATGTCAATTTTAAGCACCAATTTGGAAATGTGAGGTTCAAGATAATTGCATGCAATGTTCATTTTAAGCACTAAAACACAAATGAAATATTTTTAGGTTGCTTTGTTAACTATTTCCTCGCCACAAGCTGTTAAAAAAGTGATTAGTACCAAAATTGTCTAATTAAGAATTGAAGAATATCCAGCAACTCTAGAATTGTTCAGACCGTTAAGACTAATTGTCACTTTGTACTTAGCTGTGAAACGCTTAATAGAATCAAGATATATGTTGTAGGCTTCACTTTGATCTTTCACTGTGATGGCCAAGATGGATCTTTTTTGTGTGCAGTAGTTAGTGGTCCTTCTTATGGCAGCTCTTAGTTATCTAGCACCCAGGATGCGTCTGATTACCCTCTTGGCAATTAGTCATTGGTCAAACCTACATAGAAACTGAGAAAACAATCAAATTTTTACAGAAAAATAGTGAATTTGAATCAAATAAGAAATAATTTTGTTAATTATGGAAAATTTATGTCAGATACAGCTAACTTCTTCTGATTGCGGTAAAGCACTTTTTGTTGTGGAAAGATGTTGTCTATTGCAACACGGGTCGGTCAATTGTGGTAATGTTTGCTTGATTGCAGAAAACTGGTATCAATTGCGGCACAGATTGGTCAATTGTGGCACATTGAAAGAAAATAGAGAACTGAATAATGACATAAAAGAATTGTGAAACCCTCAAATCGATTGCGGCATTAAACCAGTCAATTGTGGAATATTTTCGTCAATTGCCATAAAATACCAGCAATTGCAAAATTAAAAGGATACCAAAAAAAACATAAAAAAAGGAAATCATGCAGTCATACAGACGATGCCAAAAGATCTTGTCTATCATTTGTAAGTGATATTTGGGTTGTTTGATTCATGCTGGGTTCACCAAAATGTCGCAAGTTTGAATTATGTCTCCACAATATCGAGTTAACGAGAGGGATTAGTAGCACCAATTTGCAATGGGGGAAAGATCAATCAATTACTACTAAGAACAAAACTACAAACAATAAAATGACAAGGAATAAAGGAGGAATACAAATGAATGAAAACCAACAAAGCTTGAATATTCTATTGTCTCTCTCTCCTCCTTTTGAAACATTGTGTGTGGTGGTGCTTAGTATTGGTATGGGTAGCGTCTATGACTTGGGAGTGTCGAGAATATGATATTGAATGTGTGATCACAAGAAGGCTTGATTCTTGAACTAATCTGACAGAGTAATGATGCGTGAAATCTTGAAATATTGGATCCTTCAAATGTTTATGAAGGGTTGATTATATAGAATATGAAAATGATATGAATGGTTGAGATCAATCCCAGAGATTAGAGGATGAATGGTTGACATCAAAGGGAACTAGACAATCCATCAGTAAAATCCACCTCCTCAAATTGGAGAGAGGAGATAAAGTTTGGTTAACCAAACAGCCGATTATGTGTTGCCTTTTGAACTAAAGAGGTAATTTGGAGTTACCTGTTTTAACTGAAGAGGTAGCTGGAGTAATCCATGCAATCAGAGATTTGATCAAGAGTTCTATTTTTTGAACTAAAGAAATGATTTAATTGAATATTTAATTCATTTTTATATTTAATTCAACATGTGAGATAATTGAATTCTTTTTAGTTTAGCATTGAATTATTGAATGCAATTGAATTAATTTAATTAGAAGATTTAATTAATAAGTTTAAATATTTAAATTTAAACTTTAGGAAATTGAATTTAATTAATTAATGGAGACTAATCAATTAAGTTTAATTAATTAAATAAAATTAATTATTTAATTAATTTTGGAGATTTGATTAGATGATTTGGGGAATGAAATTACAAGTAAAATAGATTATTAATTAATAATTAAAAAACCATTAATTTGTTAGGAATAATAGTCAACAAGACAACTGAGAGGGGTGGTGAATCAGTTGTAATATAGATTATTAAACTTTAAACTTTACAAATCAAATTTGCAAATGTAAATGATAACACAGTAAATGCCAACACCATAACACAATATTTGTTGATGAGGAAACCCTGTTAAAGGTAAAACCCTGGTGGGAATTAGCACCCATAAATAATGTACTGAGAGTATAGTATACCTGTTAAAAGATATTAGCCATGTTAGGAGCTTGTTACAACATTACAGTACATAGTCCCTGTTAGGAGACAGACCCTATTAGGAGTCAAAGAAAATATTAGGCTCACTACCAAGGCACACTGCCCAAAAAAGGTTAAATCCACCCTCAAGGATTTACAATCTGAATCAAGTGTATAAAGAAAATACACATTCTAGTGAATTGTCTAATAGCAACTGTCTTTGTTTGGTCAGTTCCAATGAAGTATCAACTCTACTTTGTATCCAGCAATCAACAAGCTTCACAGCTTCCACACATATCTATCCTTCTTCTTCTCTTTCACACTTCTCCACAAGAAATTATCATTCATATATACCCTCTTAGTATAATTCATTAGGTCGGCCAGTTAAGCATTCCTAGTACATAATTAACTTGGTCGGCCAATTAAGGATTTCCATCATAAAAATAATTACATAGCCCCTTGCTAAGATACACATGGCATCTATAACAAGTATACAACATTTAAAATCCATCACATATACTTCTAGATCTGTAATTCATGCTCACAATTAATTTCACACGCTACGTGTCTGAAGTCAGCCAGGAAATAGGTCTTCTCCAAAATACACACCACAGCTGATGTCATCAGTATCCAAACAAGAATCTAACTCAACCCATTACTCTACCATATGTCAGTTTTCCATCAGTAAGCTCGCAACTTTTGAAATATCTTCACCAGAAAGATATACCCAAAACACAGAGACCTGCTCTGTCCAGAATCACAGTTAAAGTCCAGAAAACCAGTCTTCACTAAATCAACTATAACATCCACAGTATGTAACATAAAGCCAAGTGACCTTAGGAATAAGGTCAAAAGAAATCCTTCTACATAAATCCAACTTTGATCATTCTAAATCATCTATACAGTGTCTGTACACTCCTTCCAGTTAAGTAGCCAGTCTACCTTCTCCATAGAAATATATGTTGACATCAGTGACAAAACATGAATATCAACATCATGATCAGTAACCAAAAATGATATGTCCAACAATATCCCCCTTTGGCATTGATGGAAACATATGGGAAAATCCATATGTATCAACCCAAAAGTACTCTCTCTAAATACAATCTTCTCAATATCCTAAACACAAATTTCCCCAAAACAGTAGAGATTTTCACATAGATTTCTTCCCCCTTTAGCAGCAATGGCAAAGGGTGCCATAAATCACCTGTAGTCTTATGTAAGATGTAGCTTTTTCAAATCTTCATGTCCAATCAGCTAGGTGCAAGATCACCCAAATGTACTCCATAGTATTCTCCTGCGATCACTCCCCCTAAGGAGTAGATCCATACATCAAGTCTAGAGAATGATATAGCTCCGAGATCCATTGGACTGATGCATATCTATATCATCTAGTTTTCACTAGGAGGGGCCATCACCCCAAGCATTCCTCTTAGATATTCAAAATCATCTTTTGGCAGAGGTTTAGTAAATATATTTTCTATCTATTCCTTGGTGCTAATATACTCCAGTGTAATCTCTTTATCTTCTACCTTCTCCCTCAAGAAATGATACTTGATGGAAACATGTTTAGGATTTGAATGCATTATAGGATTCTTTAACATATTCACTGTGTTGGTGATATCACAATGGATAATAAATGGTTCTTTGAAAATTATTCCAATGTCCTTCAGCATTTGTTTCATCCAAACAACTTATGTATAGTTTATTGCAAAAGAAACATACTCTAACTCAGTAGTAGATTGAGCAATACAATTCTGCTTCTTGATCAACCAAGAAACCAGCCTTTTTCTAGGGAAAAATGTACCACCACTTGTACTCTTCCTACCATCCACATTACCTTCCCAATCAACATCAGTAAAATCTTACAATGTAAAATCCTCAAATTTTTCATACCATAATCCATATTCTACTGTTCCTTTCAAATATCTGAATATTCTTTTCACAACAGAAAAATGTGTCTCTTTAGGATATGCCTAATATCTAGCCACAATTCCAACTACATTGGTAATATCTAGTCTACTTTGTGTTACATATTGTAGACCACCAATCATTGATATGTACTTAGTCTTCCTAACACTTTGAGTCTCATCACTTTTAGTCAGTTTGTTCCCTGTCACCATGGGTTTACCAGCAAGTTTACAATCTTCCATTCCAAATTTCTTAAACGTTTCCTTAAGATACTTGGTCTGAGATATAAATATGCCATTATTACTCTGATTAATTTGAAAACCAAGAAAAAAATTTATCTCACCAATCATTGACATTTCAAACTCATTCTCCATTTCTTTAGCAAACTTCTTACTCATTTTATCATTGCCTCCAAAAATGATATCATCAACAAAAACTTCTATAATTAAGATTCCATATTCATCAGTTCTTAAATACAAATTACTATCTACATTACCTTTTCTGAAACCAAGACAAAGTAGATGTTTATCCAGTCTTGCATACCATGCCCTTGGTTCTTTTTTCAGTCCATATAGTGCTTTCTTCAGTCTGCAAACCATGTTTTCATCATCTGTCAAAGGAAAACCATCAGGTTTATCAATGTACATTTCTTCTTCTAGATCACCATTCAAGAATGTTGACTTCACATCCATCTAATACACTTTAAATTATTTATGTGTAGCATAAGCAAGGAATAGTCTCACAACTTCCAATCTAGCAACAGGTGCAAATGTTTCTTCATAATCTATGTCTTCTTATTGTGAGTAGCCTTTACATACCAGTCTAGCCTTGTTTCTTACCACTGCGCCTTCCTCATCCATCTTGTTTTTGAAAACCCACTTAGTGCCAATCACATTTTTGTTCTTAGGTCTTGGAACCAATTCCCAATTATTGTTTTTCTTTATCTGTTCTAGTTATTCTTCCATGGCTTTAGTCCAAGGTTCATCTTTACATGCTTCATTAGTTGTCTTTGGTTCAACTTAAGAAATCAAAAAGATCTCATCTCTAACTCTAGATCTAGTCATCATGCCTTTGCTTGCATCACCAATAATTTGATCTTCAGGATGGTTTATCTTGACATACCTTGGTGTCTTCAATGTCTCAGTAGCTTCTGCTTGTTCTTCTTCTTATATTTCATTCTCGATCATCAAGGGTCCTTCAGGTTCAGCACCAACTTCTCTTGGTTCTATTATCTGACCACAATCATATATTCTTTCCTGAATTTGAAACTTTTCATCTATCCTCACATTGGCACGTTCAATCAATTTCCTCAATCTCATATTGAAACATTTATATGCTTTACTCTTATTGGAATAACCAAGAAAGATTCCTTCATCACTTCTAGCATCAAACTTGTCTATCTATTCATTTCTCTTGATATAACATTTACTACCATATATTTTAAAATATTTCACATTAGGTACATGATCAAACCATAATTCATAGGGATTTTTATTTGTACCTGCTCTGATCTAAATTTTGTTTAATGTGTACACATCAGTACCAACTGCTTCTCTCTAATGGACATGTGACACATTTCCTTTCAGCAACATAGTCCTTGTAGCATCTAATATGGTTTTGTTTCTTCACTCTGCTATCTCATTCTGTTGTGGATTTGTAGGAGTTGAACTCTATCTATGTATTCCATTTTCTTCACAGTATGCATTAAATAGTTCTGATGTAAACTCTCCTCCTCTATCTGATCTAAAACACTTCATCTTTAAACTAGATTCATTCTCAACTTTCCCTTTGAATAACTTGTACTTGTCACATGCTTCATATTTCTCTCTCAAATATGTAACCCACATCATTCTAGAAAAGTCATCAACAAAAAGTATAAAATACCTTTTACCATAGTGTGATCTTGTTCTTGTAGGACCACATAGATTTGTATGCACCAGATCCAACTTCCATTTCGCTGAATAAGCTTTTCTCTTGAAACTGCTTCTATTATGTTTCCCCATAACACATTCTCTACACATAGTGTTAGATGGATTTACAATTTTAGGTATATCTCTCACTATTTTTTTCATACTTGCCTTCACAATGTTATCAAAATTAACATGACAAAATCTTATGTGCCATAACCAACTATCATCAACCTTTGCAATAAAAAAAGAAGCTTCAAATGTGTTTAATTCAAATACATTACCTTTGGATTTAGTACCAGATGCTATCAAATCTCATGTTTTACTCTTGATAGAATATTTTCCATTGATGAAGTTCAGCTGATAACCCTTGTCCACTAGCTGTCCAACACTCAAAAAATTGTGCTTAAGTCCATCAACAAGTAATATATTGTCAAGGTTAGTCTTTCCATCCAAAGAAATAGATCCAATTCCAATAATAAGTTTAGGAGTATTGTCACCAAATCTAACAACACCACCATCATGTCTTTTCAAATTCAAAAACTTATTTTAATCTCTAGTCATATGATGTGAACAACCACTATCTATGACCCATTCAGATTTCTTTTCAACTCGAGATACTAAGGCTTTTTCTTCATGCTTAGTTTCATCATCCTTAATAGAAATAAATCCAATTTCATCATAGTCACCATCTTCATCATCAAATATACCCTCACTAGCATAATAACGTTCATTTTCCTTTGAGAACTTAGACTTGAAAAACTTAGGTTTGTGCTTTGAAATTCTTGTAGAACATCTAGATGCAAAATGACTGATCGTGTTACATGAAAAATATTTCAAAGGTAATTTTCCCTCAAACTTACCCTTACCTCTCTTTTCTCTTCTAGAAATCAGTGCTATGATTTCATCTAGCTTCCTTTCTTCTTCCTGTATTTGTTCCCATTCATCAGTATAGGCTCCAAGTTCTTCACTTAGGTCACTATTGCTCATGCTTGCATTTACAGGTAAGATGCTTTTGCTTTTGTGCATAGTTTCTTTGAAGGCTGACTCAACCTTAGGTAAAGTGTCTCCCAATTCTATGGCTTCAAATGTGGTTAGTTTACCAATCAACATCTCTCTGGTGAAGTTCAATGTCAAAGGTATGATCTCCTCTATAGTCAGAACTTTGGTTCTGTATGTAGGTGTCAAAGATCTGAGTATCTTTGCAATCACTTCTTCCTCACTATAAGTTCCTCCAGATTTCCTAATACCAGTAACCACCTTAGTAATTCTCTATGCATATACTCTAATGTTCTCATCTTCTCTCATCTTCAGTGATTCCATCTTTGTCTTCTAGTTCTATAACTTTGCTTGCTTTGTAAACTTTTCTCCAACATATAGTGCTTCCATTCTTATCCAGATTTCATGTGCAGAGTCCAATTCCTTTACTTCAGTGAATTCTCCTTTTGATAGTGCATTGATTAAGGATTCCCTTGCAACCATATTGTATGATAATACCTTCTTTTGATCTTCAGTGGCTTTCTCTAATTCATCCTTAGTCGCTACATTTTCCTTCTTCTTTGTTATCATCCAGTAATCAATTCCCAAACAAAGCAAATGTGTTCTCATCTTTTTCTACTAACTGTCAAAGTTTTCAGGATCAAACTTTGGACTATCCTTCCTATAGTAAGTCATCTTCAAGATCACCTAAAGTTGTTAAACTTTCTCTCTAAGGACCAATAGCTCTGATACCAATTGTTAGGAATAAAATTCCACAAGACAACTGAGAGGGGGGTGAATCAGTTGTATAATAGATTATTAAACTTTAAACTTTATAAAACAAATCTACAAATGTAAATGATAACACAGTAAATGCCAACACCATAACACAATATTTTTTGACAAGGAACCCATGTTAAAGGTAAAACCCCGGTGGGAATTGACAACCACAAATAATGTACTGAGAGTATAGTATCCCTGTTAAAATATATTATCACTGTTAGGAGCTTGTTACAACATTACAGTACACAATCCCTGTTAGGAGATAGACCTTGTTAGGAGTCAAAGAAAATATTAGGCTCACTTCCAAGGCACACTACCCAAAGAAAGTTAAAGACACCCTCAAGGATATACAATCTGAATCAAGTGTATAAAGAAAATACACATTCCATTGAGTTGTCTGATAGCAAATGTCTTTGCTTGGTCAGTTCCAATGAAGTATCAACTCTTCTTTGTATCCAACAGTCCACAAGCTTTACAACTTCCACACATATCTATCCTTCTTCTTCTCTTTCACACTTCTCCACAAGAAATTATCATTCATATATACCCTCTTACAATAATTCATTAGGTCGGCCAGTTAAGCTTTCCTAATACATAATTAACTAGGTCAACCAATTAAGGATTTCCATCATACAAATAATTACATATCCCCTTGAAAAGATATGCACAGAATCTATAAAAATTATATAACATTTAAAATCCATCACATATACTTCCAGATCTGTAATTCATGCTTATAATTAATTTCACATGCTACATGTCTGAAGTCAGCCATGAAATAGGTCTTCTCCAGAATACACACCATAGCTTATGTCATCAATATCCAAACAACAATAGAACTCAACACATTACTCTACCATATGTTATTTGTCTGTCAGTAAGCTTGCAAGTTCTAAAATATCTTCGCCAGAAATATATACCCAAAACACAGAGACCTGCTCTGTCTAGAATCACAGTTAAAGTCCAGAAAACTAGTCTTCACTAAATCAACTGTAACATCCACAGTATGTGACATAAACCCAAGAGACCTTAGGAATAAGGTCAAAACAAATCCTTCTGCATAAATCCAACTTTGATCATTCTGAATCATCCGTACAGCGTCTGTACACTCCTTCCAGTTAAGTAGCCACTATGTCTTCTCCACAGAAATATATGTTGACATCAGTGACAAAACATGAATATCAATAGCATAATCAGTAACCAAAACTGATATCATCCAACAATCTCCCCCTTTGGCATTGATGGAAACATATGGGAAAATCCATATATATCAACCCAAAAGTACTCTCTCTCAATACAATCTTCTCAATATCCTCAACACAAATTTCCCCAAAATAGTAGGGATTTTCACATAGATTTATTCCCCCTTTGGAAGCAATGGAAAAGGGTTCCATAAATCACCTGTAGTCTTATGTAAGATGTAGCTTTTTCAAATCTTCATGTCCAATCAACTAGGTGCAAGATCACCCAAATGTACTCCATAGTATTCTCCTACAATCACTCCCCCTGAGGAGTATATCCATACATCAAGTCTCGAGAATGATATAGCTCTAAGATCCACTAGACTGATGCATATCTGCATCATCTAGTTTTCACTAGGAGGAGCCATCACCCCAAGCATTCCTCTGAGATATTCAAATGAATCTTTTGGCAAATTTTTAGTAAATATATCTTCTATCTATTCCTTGGTGCTAATATACTCTAGTTTAATCTCTCTATCTGTTATCTTCTCCCTCAAGAAATGATACTTGATGGAAATATGTTTAGTCTTTGAATGCATTATAGGATTCTTTGACATATTCACTGTGCTGGTGTTATCACAATGGATAATCATTGGTTCTTTGAAAATTATTCCAATGTCCTTCAGCATTTGTTTCATCCAAACAACTTGTGTATAGTTTATCGGAGTAGCAACATACTCTAACTCAGTAGTAGATTGAGCAATATAGTTCTGCTTCTTGTTCAACCAAGAAACCAGCCTTTTCCCAAGGAAAAATGCACCACCACTTGTACTCTTCCTGTGATCCACATTACCTACCCAATAAGCATCAGTAAATGCCTGCAATGTAAAATCATCAAATTTTTCATACTATAATCCATATTCTACTATTCCTTTCAAATATCTGAAAATTATTTTCACAACAAAAAAATCTCTCTTTAGGATCTGCCTGATATCTAGCCACAATTCCAACTGCATTGGTAATATCTGGTCTACTATGTGTTAGATATTGTAGACCACCAATCATTGATTTGTACGTAGTCTACCTAACACTTTGAGTCTCATCACTTTTAGTCAATTTGTTCCCTGTCACCATGGGTGTACCAACAGATTTAAAATCTTCCATTCCAAATGTCTTCAACATTTCCTTAAGATACTTGGTCTGAGATATAAATATTCCATTCTTACTCTGATTAAAATGCAAACCAAGAAAAAATTTCATCTCACCAATCATTGACATTTCAAACTCATTCTCCATTTCTTTAGCAAACTTCTTACTCATTTTATCATTGCCTCCAAAAATGATATCATCAACAAAAACTTATATAATTAAGATTCCATCTTCATTGGTTCTTAAATAATAATTACTATTTGCACTACCTTTTCTAAAACCAAGACGAAGTAGATATTTATCCAATCTTGCATACCATGTCCTTGGTGCTTGTTTCAGTCCATACCATGCCTTCTTCAGTGAGAAAAACATGTTTCCATCATCTGTCAAAGGAAAACCATCAGGTTTCTCAATGTACACTTCTTCTTCTTGATCACCATTCAAGAATGTTGATTTCACATCCATCTGATACACTTTAAAGTCTTTATGTGTAGCATAAGCAATGAATAGTCTCACAGCTTCCAATCTAGCAATAGGTGCAAATGTTTCTTCATAGTCTATGCCTTCTTATTGTGAGTAGCCTTTACATACCATTCTACCCTTGTTTCTTACCACTGCACCTTCCTCATCCATCTTGTTTCTAAAAACCCACTTAGTGCCAATCACATTTTTGTTCTTAGGTCTTGGAACCAATTCCCAAGTATTGTTTTTCTTTATATGTTCTAGTTCTTCTTCCATGGCTTTAGTCCAAGATTCATCTTTACATGCTTCATCAGTATTTTTTGGTTCAACTTGAGAAATCAAATAGATCTCATCTCTAACTCTAGATCTAGTCATCGTGCCTTTGCTTGCATCGCCAATAATTTGATCTTCGGGATGGTTTATCTTGACATACCTTTGTGTCTTCAATGTCTCGGTAGATTCAACTTGTTCTTGTTCTTCTTCAATCTCATTCTCAATCATCAACGGTCCTTCAGGTTCAGCAACAACTTCTCTTATTTCTATTATCTGACCACAATCATATATTCTTTCCTGAATTTGTAACTTTTCATCTATCCTGACATTGGCACTTTCAATCAATTTCCTTAGTCTCAGATTGAAATATTTATATGCTTTACTCTTAGTGGAATAACCAAGAAAGATTCCTTCATCACTTCTAGCATCAAGCTTGCCTATCTCATCATCTCTCTTGATATAACATTTACTACCAAATAATCTAAAATATTTCATAGTAGGTGCATGCTCAAACCATAATTCATAGGGAGTTTTATTTGTACCTTCTCTGATCTAAATTTTGTTTAATGTGTACATAGAAGTGCCATCTACTTCTCTCCAATGGACATGTGACACATTTCCTTTCAGCAACATAGTCCTTGCAGCATCTAATATGGTTTTTTTTCTTTGCTCTGCTATCTCATTCTGTTGTGGAGTTCTATGAGATGAAGTCTATCTATCTATTAAATTTTCTTCACAGTATGCATTAAAAATTTATGATGTAAACTCTCCTCCTCTGTCTGATCTCAAACACTTCATCTTTAAACCAGATTCATTCTCAACTTTCACTTTGAATAACTTGAACTTGTCAAATGCTTCAGATTTCTCTCTCAAATATGTAACCCACATCATTCTAGAAAATTCATACACAAAAAGTATAAAATACTTTTCATCATAGTATGATCTTGTTCTTGTAGGACCACATAGATCTATATGCACTAGATTCAACTTCCCTTTTGCTGAATAAGATTTTCTCTTGAAGGTGCTTCTAGTCTGTTTCCCCATAACACATTCTCTACACATAGTTTTAGATGGCTTTACAATTTTAGGTAGATCTTTCACTGCTTTTGTCATACTTTCCTTCACAATGTTATCATAATTAACATGACAAAATCTTATGTGCCATAACCAACATTCATAAACCTTTGCAATAAAACAAGAAGCTTCAGATGTGTTTAATTCAAATACATTACCTCTGGATATAGTACCAGATGCTATCAAGTCTCTTGTTTTACTCTTGATATAGCATTTTCCATTAATGAAATTCATTTGATAACCCTTGTCCACTAGCTGTCCAACACTCAAAAAATTGTGCTTATGTCCGTCAACAAGTAATACATTGTTAGTGTTAGTCTTTCCATCCAAAGAAATAGATCCAATTCCAATAATAAGTTTAGGAGTATTGTCAACAAATCTAACAACACCACCATCATGTCTTTTCAAATTCAAAAACTTATTTTTATCTCTAGTCATATGATGTGAACAACCACTATCTATGACCTATTCAGATTTCTTTTCAACTTGGGATACTAAGGCTTTTTCTTCATGCATAGGTTCATCATCTGTAATACCAATAAATCCAATTTAATCATAGTCACCATCTTCATCATTAGATATGCCCTCAGTAGCATAATAACATTCCTTGTCCTTTGAGAACTTAGACTTGAAAAACTTAGGTTTGTGCTTTGGAATTCTTGTAGGACATCTAGATGCAAAATGACTGATCTTGTTACATGAAAAACATTGCAAAGGCAATTTTCCCTCAAACTTACCCTTAACTCTCTTTTCTCTTCTATCAATCAGTACTACAATTTCATCTAGCTTCCTTTCTTCTTCATGTATTTGTTCCCATTCATTAGCATAGGCTCCAAGTTCTTCTCTTCGGTCACTACTGCTCGTGCTTGCATTTCCAAGTAAGATTCTTTTGCTTTTGTGCACGGTTTCTTTGAAGGCTGACTCAACCTTAGGTAAAATGTCTCCCGATTTTGTGGCTTCAAATGTGGTTAGTTTTCCAATCAACATCTCTCTGGTGAAGTTTGGTGTCAAAGGTATGATCTCCTCTATAGCCTAAACTTTGGTTCTTTATACAGGTGTCAAAGATCTGAGTATCTTTGCAATCACTTCTTCCTCACTGTAAGTTCCTCCAGAGTTCCTAATATCAGTAACCACCTTAGTAATTATATGTGCATATGCTCTTATGTTCTCATCTTCTCTCATCTTCAGTGATTCCATCTTTGTCTTCTAGTTTTGTAACTTTGCTTGCTTAGTAAACTTGTCTCCAACATATAGTGCTTCCACTCTTGTCCATATTTCAAGTGCAGAGTCCAAGACATTTAATTCAGTGGATTCTCCTTCTGATATTGCACTAATTAAGGATTCCCTTGCAACCATATTTCATAATAATAGCTTATTTTTATCTTCAATGGCTTTCTCTAATTCATCCTCAGTCGCTACCTTTTCCTTCTTCTTTGTTATCATCTAGTAATCAATTCCCAAACAAAGCAAATGTGTTCTCATCTTGTTCTTCCAACTGTCAAAGTTTTTAGGATCAAACTTTAGACTATCCTTCCTGTAGTTAGTCATCTTCAGGATCACCTCAAGATGTTAAAATTTCTCTCTGAGGACCAATAGCTCTGATACCAATGGTTAGAAATAACAGTCCACAAGACAACTAAGAGGGGGGGTGAATTAGTTGTAATATAGATTATTAAACTTTAAACTTTATAAATCAAATCTACAAATGTAAATGATAACACAGTAAATTCCAACACCATAACACAATTTTTTTGATGAGGAAACCCTATTAAAGGTAAAATCCCGATGGGAATTAACACCCACAAATAATGTACTGAGAGTATAGTATCTGTGTTAAAAGATATTAGCCTTGTTAGGAGCTTGTTACAACATTATAGTACATAGTCCCTGTTAGGAGATAGACCATGTAAGGAGTCAAAGAAAATAGTAGGCTCACTGCCAAGGAACACTGCCCAAAGAAGGTTAAATCTACAATTTGAATCAAGTATATAAAGCAAATACACAATCCAGTGAAGTGTCTAATAGAAACTATATTTGCTTGGTCAGTTCTAATGAAGTATCAACTCTTCTTTGTATCCAGTAGTCAACAAGCTTCGTAGCTTCCACACATATCTATCCTTATTCTTCTCTTTCACACTTCTCCACAATAAATTATCATCCATATATTACCTTCTTACAATAATTCATTAGGTCGGCCAGTTAAGCTTTCCTAATACACAATTAACTCGGTCGGCCAATTAAGGCTTTCCATCATACAAATAATTACATAGCCCCTTGCTAAGATACACATAGCATCTATAACAAGTATAAAACATTTAAAATCCATCACATATACTTCCAGATCCATAATTCATATTCATAATTAATTTCACACGCTACATGTCTGAAGTCGGCCAGGAAATAGGTCTTCTCCATAATACATGCACAGTTGATGTCATTAGTATCCAAACAAAAATCAAACTCAACCCATTACTCTACCATATGTTAGTTGTCCATTAGTAAGCTCGCAAGTTATGAATTATCTTTTCCAAAAAGATATACCCAAAAGATAGAGACCTGCTCTGTCCACAATCACAGTTAAACTCTAGAAAACCAGTCTTCACTAAATCAACTGTAACATCCACAGTATGTAACATAAAGCCAAGCGACCTTAGGAATAAGGTCAGAACACATCCTTCTACATAAATCCAACTTTGATCATTCTAAATCATCTGTACAGTGTCCGTACACTCCTTCCAGTTAAGTAGCTAGCATGTCTTCTCCATAGAAATATATGTTGACATCAGTGACAAAACATGAATATCAACAGCATGATCAGTAACCAAAACTAATATCATCCAACATAATTAATAGATGAAAATTAGTATTTGTAATGTAAAGTCACAAGTATGTCCATTTTAGGGTGTCTACACAATTAATTTGGGATGCATAAGGGATAAGGGTTAATTGGATAAATTCAAATCCATGGGATTTAAGGACACAACTTTTTTAAAAGGTTTGTACATTGTATCATTAGAATCTATCATATGTGCTTGTTCAAGGTGTTCCATAGAACTTGGATCAAAATTCTTCTCACTTGAGTCTTCTTGGGTTTATTGAGGATATAAATCTTGTGGGTTAAACCTAAAATTAGAATCTCCTATCCATGATGTTATCCATGGTTCACCTTCCCAATGATTTTTAGTTGATCCTTATTTTGGATGTGATTCTTGATTAATACTATCTTCTTGATTGAAAATTGGTCCTTGATTTGAGCTTGTTTCTATAATTGAATGAGATGTAGGAGCATAACTTTGAATCACATATACCTCTTTTTCATGACAAGAAGCCTCAGATAATGAGTCGTATTCATATTTATTTGAATCATCTTCACTTTATGAATCTAGCACGTTAATTTTTTTATGGGAATAATTATTACCTTTCTCTTGATATCTTATCCCATTTTTTTCATCACTAGACCTCCAAGGAGGTTGTATAGGTTCTAACAACCCTTTATTCCTTTTTATTAAAGGTCCTCTTCCTTTGTAACCCATTTTTTTTATTATTTGATAACCTTTACCATATTGGTGTGTTTGTATGTTGATATTTTGAACCCTTTCTTCATTTGAACTTGAAGCTTCCCCATCTTTATGAAGCCATTTCAAAACCTCATCATCCTCACTAGCTCTTACAAAATGGGCATTATATTTTTTAGGCACATGAGAACTAGATGGCTTTCCATGTGATTTAGGAGAAATAGGTAAGTAAAATAGTGACATAGAGTATTCTCCTACCCCTTTTCTTTTATTTTACATTGTTTTTCAATTTTTTCATCAACTTGTCCATCTTTTGATAATGTGCTTCTTTGGCTATCTCTTTTTCAAACTTAGAGGATTTTTAATTTTCATCCTCTTGATGTGAAACACTTGAGCTAATATTCTTTATATCTTTATCTTGTGAGTCCAAAAAAATAACTTTCTCTTTTCCCTTAGTTAAAGTAGGTAAGTTAGTTTTTTCTTGATTTGAGTTGACAATTGAACTTGAACTAGGAACCTTTTCTTGAGTGGCTTCTTTGAGAACACTTGATGTAGACCCCTCACTATTATGTGGAATAAATGATTCATTTGAGGTTTTAAATTTATTACAATGTTGAAAGGGACTTAAGTCTCCACATATAGTGATCTCTTGACCCATGTATGAATATTTTATACTTCAATGATAGGTCGAAGGTACCGCTTGCATTTTATGAATCCAAGGTCTCCCTAACAAGATATTATATGTCAATTTTATATCGAGGACTTGAAAATTTGTTTATTTTTTAATTGGACCAACTCTAATAGGTAAAACAACCATTCCTTTGGGTGATCTTTCCTCATCGTCATAAGCTTTGATGGTAATTTTCTTTTTGGATCAACAACGATTTTGGAAAATCCTAAATATTTCACAAGAATCAAGGTACAAATGTTTAAATCGATACCACCATCATTTAAGACTCTTTTGACCCGATGTTTATGTATCAAAACTTCTATATGTAATAAAATATTTTGGGGATGATTTAGGGACATATCATCTTGTTCAAAAAAATATAGACAATGAGGTGCAATAAGATGTCCCACCATGTTTTTGAATCTATCAACATCTAAGTCATTAGGAACCATAGTCTCAACAAGAGATTTTTCCAATATTTCCTTATGATTTGGTGAAATTTTTAACAACTATAAAATGAAAATTTGTGTTGGTGTCTTTTGGACTTGGTCCACAAGGTTATATTGTCTTGAAGATGAAGATGATTGATTAAGCCAAGTGGTTTTAGGGGTGGTACCTTGCAATGTTATCTTTGAAGCTTTCCCCCTTGTTATGACATTAGAAGTTTCTTTTGATGGTTTGTCTTTAACCACAACAACATTGATCATATTCTCATATCCTAATAAAGAATTGATGGCATTGTCATAGGTATGAGAAAAATTAACCTTGTCATTACTCATTTTATTTTTTTAGTTAAAATTGGAAGATTCACCTTTTCATGTTTGAATAACGGGGGTTTTAAATTCATACGATCCTCATTATTTTGAGTTCCATACACCTTAATCACATTGTCTATCAAATCTTGAACCAAATGCTTCAATCTCATGCATTTATTCATTTTTTTCCTTTGTTTCGATGATATCACAATCATGGGCATCATTCCACCATGAAGGTTTAACTTGAGGTTTATATGGTCTCGCCTCTGGTAGTGTAATGATTTTTTTGGTAATGAGAGTCCTCAAAGAATTTTTTAAAGGTTCACCCAATGGTGTGAACTTCCACCTTTGTATTGGATTAAATAAAGGTCTTGATTTGTTAGCTTCTTGATTATTTGAAAGATTATTGTTATTGAAACGTATCTTGGATGTTTGATTAACAGTATTCGCTTGATTAGATCCACTTGAGAGATTGAATGGAGTATCTTTAAGAATGTTTTCCTCTAAAACTCCATTATTAACAAGGTTATTATTCGTTTTCTTTACCCAAAATCTATTGTTGTTATTGCAAATGTCATGCCCTGCCACGGGACCAGGAAGAAACTCAAAAGATTACTAAGTTAGAAATCTTTATATGATTATTTTATTTTATTTTTTTAATTTAAACTATGCAATTCTTAGAGTTGAAAATTTCAATTAAAAATTCTTCCTAGGTTCCCCAATGATCAAGACTTAACAATTAACTTTTACTTTCATGGAAAGATATTGTGATCCATAATTTCTATTGCATTAAATAACATAACTATTTGCATAAGAATCTACAAATTAACTTCTAATATTCAAGATTTCTTTTCTTTTCAAAACTTTAAAGGAAACATGCATAAAGGGACGTTCTTTCCTAATAACTATCTCATTCCATTTAGAAATTAACAATCATTGCATTTAAAATATCAACATATCAAGTTCTTTCATTTTTTATAACCATAATGCATCATAATTCCAACATGTTTTCCAAATCACATAAACATGAATTGTTCCTTTACTTTTTACATTAAGTTACAAGGGTAATCTTACCATCATTTCTAACATTTTAACATGTATCTATGTGATTTATCCTTTACTAAACTTATTACATTATTTGCATTATTCATTAAGCATTCAGGTGAGAGATAAGCATTCAATGGATAAGCAATGCCCTATATATTATATTATTCCATACGCATTTGTGAAGCATAATAACATAATCCATTATTGAAATTATATATCTATTTATTCATTGATCCATCAATTCATAATAATTTACATAATCTTACATCAAGAGATAGCACATTCATTTATAAATAGATTATTTCATACTAAGTCTAAGATCATTTATTGGATAACAAAAAGTAATAAAAGATACGTGAATAAATACCCTAAACAATTATATACAATATTTCCCTTTCCTTTTACCTAGATCTACCCATTCCCTTATAAATTTCTTTCAATTACATTGATATACAACATATCATCAGATCCAATGATTTACAAGAGATTTCTTTTACAAGAATGAACATGCATAAGTACATCTTTACATATACAATAAGAAGTCTTCAAAACTAAAAATCCAGAAGGAACAGGAGCCAAGAAGATCCATCTGAACATGTACAGTTCCTCAATATAAATATTAACCACCCAACCATGTGGATCCATAAAGATTCCACTCCCCCATGCGAGGAGACAAAGACCAAGGTCCACGCAAGAAGGTAACAACTAGGATACTCCTAAGGAGAGGATAGTGTTTTTCCCAAAATAAAACATAACTCAAAAATTAAAGAAGATCACAAAGACATAAAGCACATTGGTAGGAACTATAAGGCATGTGCTAGGTGAGTCTCATTGCATATCCCTCACCCCTTGGGTTATCTTGGTAAGCCACTATGGGCCCCGACCCCCAAGTAGGCACATGCGGAACTGAATATCTCTCATAGGGACAAGACTGTTCAATTGTGCTATCATAATAGCACCTTCTCCCACTCTCATCTATAGCCTATACTAGCACTACCATCATGGGAAAGGCTTATCTTAGTTAATGTGTAGTACCCCTTCCCATAATTTTATTAATGTTTTCACTAGATTAAACAACTCACTAGTAGGTTATCCTGGTACTAGCCACTTAGGGCCTCGACCCCCACTATGAGCCACTCACCTAGTGTTATTAGGCTCCCTACCTCTAAAAAACATCATCAATGCACATAAAGATAAGTACCACAGGTACACAAGTGTTTACAACATCAAACGATTGAGTTTAGGAAAGCACTAGTTGTCTTGAATCCTTTGGACAACCCTAAACCGCAATCGAGTACACAAATAGATAAAACACATCCACATTGCATAAAAAGAATCACAAGGGATTCTCAACAACATAATAACATCATGAAACTCATAAAAACATAAATTATAACATCATAGTAACCTAGGATTGGGTTTATGGGATCATTGATTGACCCTAGTCCACCAGACAGTCCTAAACCCTAATCTGGAATTCAAGATGGTAAATAACACATAAGAAGACATCAAAATGCACCAAAATCAAGTATTATACAAAACCATATAACCAGTTCCTTTTGGTACCAACTCAAACCACAAAACATCATAACAAGATCATATTGCAGAAAACATGCTGATTCCTTAAATTTGTTTAAGTCTGAAATTTTCTAAAACCTTCAAAATTTAGAATCTTTATTTAAACTCCTAGGAGACTGAAACCACTCTCAAACATCTTGGAAGGTATTACATAAAATGTAACTTAAAGTATAAGTAATTAAGATTATGTAGCTTATACTTAAATGTTACATTTTATGTTTTGCCCTAAGGCTGAAATTCGACTGAGACCACCATAGCCCTAATCAGGGTTCCCAAAATTATCCAAAACCCTTGAGAGGGTTCCAAAAGATCCCAAACATAATACCATATGAAAAATAAGTGTCCTACAAGTTTACACACCCCCTAGGGTCAACCCAGGGTCAAAAAGACACCTTAAGCCCTTCCAGAAACCCAAAAAACCAATCTAGAAGAGTCCTGCACAGGTGGTAGCCCAAGCTGCATAGGTGGTCATGAAGCTACACAGGTGGGAATCCAATTTGTGCAGGTGGTCATGTGAGCTGCACAGGTGGAGCCCAGACCTACGTAGATGGTAAAATTCTATGCATATCAAGGGCAGCAACCTCCAGATTTGACCTTTCGGGTAAAAATGGGTAAGATGGAGGTCTGGAAAGTAGAATCAGAGGGATAACCAGTTGAGATCCCTCTATTCTCCTTCCAAGACAGCCCTCAAACCCATCCTACCATCGAGGTAAACTTGTTAAATTACTTCCCATAGGTGCAAGGTGCAGAAAGATGACATCAATAAAATACTATTCTAATAAGGAGAACGTCTGTATAACATCAACTGAAGAAGGTTCCAAGAAGAATCCAACACATTCTAAGGAAACAACTCACAAAGAGGGACAGATGAAATGAAGGTTCAATAACATTATCTTATCATTAAAATATTCATCCATTATTCAAATCATATAAGAAAGCATTGTATCAAAATAGCCATTAAAGGATTTCTTTGATCAACAAACAATGGCAAACAGTAAGACACACACATCCGACATAGCATACATATGAAACAGGATTCTCTTTCTGGGTAGAGCCTACCTGGAGTCCTACAGAGAAACCTTTGAAGAAAAATCCAAGTCCACTCCAGCCAATCCCAATCTCCTCAAGCTTTCCAATCATAGAGTTATCTTCTGAATGCCACCACTAACTTTTCTAATAGATTGAGACTGAGAGTTTCCGTATATAATATTTCCCTTTTTCTCCTCCTCCCTCTTTACTTTCCAAATCTCCTTTCATATACATGTTGTAGGATTGGTTGCATCAGAAATTTCAACTCATGCAACCATCCACAACCATCTATTGGTTATTAGTTTGGACTTTATTAGTTCTTAGATAAATTATTAGGTAGATTGTTTCCCATGAATCCTTTAGTTTATTTACCACCTTTGTTGCCGTTGTTTAATTTCATATTTTAAGTAATTTCTTTTATTTATCCTTACTTTCACTTTTAGATTAAGATTAGTTACTTTTCCTCTTAAAAGGAGAATTAGTAATTACCTTTATTTTTTATCCAAGGATGATGTGGATATAATTATAATACAAATACTTAGTTAATTCCTTCATTACAATTAAGCACACACACACACACACATATATATTTAAACATATATATAAATATATATATAATATATATAAACATATGCATATGTGTGCACCCAAATGCCTGTGTGTGTGTGTATAGGTAAATATTATTACAAAACATACACTTGACAAGCTTATTACCATGTATTTAATTCCATAATACAATCATATAATTACTAACAGATGGTCATTCCATTAAGCACAGAGAGAATCTCCACTCACACATTCAATACTCAGCTAGTCCTAGTGACTATAATTATCCACAATAATCAACTTAAAACACCAAGCTAACATAATCAGACATCGATCCACAACCAAAGGACAAATCCAAAAGGACCCAACCCAGGAACAAGGATCAAGGATAGGCATAATCTTGCGGGACCTGGTACTGTCTCCGTAACAACAACAATGATCAAGGATTTAGGGGCACGCTCAGACCTGTGAAGCTAGGTGAAGTCGATGCCCAGTACCTGCAAGCTTGCATCACCAAGAAGAAATACATGTGCATTGATGTACATAGTAAAGAAGACATTGTAGACAGATTATCAGGATCGATACATCACGTGGACCTCATCCTTGTGAGTAACTACGACTTCGTCCTGAATCATGAAAACACATCATGTATATAGGAACACACACACACATGAAGAATGTAGCATGAGGGTTAGAATCTTGAGCATTGGATTAGTCAATAATCGATACTAATAATAAATCACCATAATCATAATAAATATCCTAAAGCATTAAGTGACATACAAGATTCAGCAAAAGTAACTTTAATATAAGAATATATCTATATCCATCCAGCACATATCACATAACATCCTAACTATGTTCAGAAAGGTATTGAAGGTCCTTTATACATACATGGAGACAAACACATACATAAATGATAGCTTCTGACAATATGTCTGATATTAGAATTCTCAGGTATAAGCTGATGAAATCATTATAAACAACTTACAGGAAAACAAGTATTAAGCTATAAGGAAAGATCTAAAGATATTACTTCATTCAAAGGCACAAAACTTGTATTAGGGCAAGAGGGGTATTACAAGAAACCCTTTTGTTGTTGGCATTTTTAGGGTTTTTAGAGAAACCCTTATTTTCCTTGTAAATTTTTAGTTCTCCATTCCTTACTAAAACTTATTCTATTGTAATCTTATTTCAATGATCTTTTAAAAAGTGGGTGGACATTGAAGTTGTAATCGTTAATTATAACTGTATTCAAATTGTTCATGAAAATGTCCATTTTTCTTTCTCAGGCACACTCCTAGGATAAAGAGAAAAAAATACTCTCCATATTTGTAAGAATTTCAAAAAGGCTTCTCCTCTCTTTGCCTAGTATTACATAAAGCTATCATGGTGACCTCATGCTTGATATTCTCTGAACAACGAGAAAAAAATTTGGTGGCTAACTCTTCAAATGTTTTAATACCTGGGGGTAATTTTGAAAACCAATCCATTGCTTACCCTCCAAGGCTTCTAGGGAATAACCTCAATAAATAAGTGTTATTATCCATAAACTCTAGGCTTAGCATGTAAAATTACCTTAAATGGTCTTGTGGGTCAGATGCACCCAAAGATTTGTCATATTTTGGAAAGATGACATTTTGAGGGAATGGTACTATATTAGATTTTTTTCAAATGGGAAAGACATATGGATTCAATTGAAAAAAAATTTGGAGCCACCAATGTATTCATCTTGTCCAATTGTGTTTCCAAAATCTTGAATTATTTATTCATTATACATATGAGATTTTCCTCTTCCTCATCCTTCTTGAGTGTTGTCATGTCATATTTAATGGAAATTTTTACTCCTGATTGAGTTAGGTTAAATAAATACCTATATGTATCCCTTTCTAATATTTTTTACATAACTATCATGAAGAAATGATTTTGGTGGCTTCATCCACTCTTTCCTTTGTTATCTCTTCATTATGATGATCTTGATTGCTGGTGCAAAGCACCTCCCATTTTGGTTTGAAGATAGGTTAGATGGTGTTTAGGTTTGTTTAGGGGTTCTTTGGTGTGCTTTTTAATAAAATCCATGAGTTTTGGATCCAAGTTGAGTCATCTTTGGTTGTAAGAGCAAAAGTTGCTCATTTTGTTCACAATGTGGTCACATGGTCTAAAAAGTGTAAAAGTTGCTATTTTTAGGAAACTAAGGGTTTGGTCTTTTCTAGGGGCCTAAGTGTCCTAACTAGGGTCCTAGGATGGGTCAACATGCATCGAGTTGACCAATTTGGTCAAAGAGAAAGAAATGCTCAAAAGTTGCTAGCAACTTTTGCAACTTTTGCAAAAATTTGCAAATGGGAGTTTGGACGGTTGTAACCACCCATGATCGGGTATTTGAGCATGGATTGATGATTTTTGAAATTTTAATGGAGTTTTAGTGTCAGACCACATGTGAGACTAATTTGTACACATGGTTTTCTAAGATTTCTTGCAATTTACAATGTTTTTGCATCTTTGTACGGCTGTGAACAAATTGAATTGAGAAATATAACTCCATTGGGGTGTATATATTTGTATTAGCTTTCTTTTCCATAATATATTTTTTGTTTCAAGTTCAGTAGGTGCAAGGTTACATTAGGATTTAGGTGAATGTGTCTGTAATTTCAATTTGCAAAGTTGCATGAACAAAAATGGCTCTAACCTAAGCATCCACAGTTGAAAATGGATGAAACCAAGTGGGATGATAGGTTAGGGTCTATACATAGTGATTTTTTTTTCCTTTTTTTCTTGCAATTGAACTCCTATACTTGGAGTGATGACCTAGGCTGACTGCTTGGAGTAGGTGAGCCAGGACAAGGCAAAGATGGGATTGGATCAATACACCCATGATCTTGGATGGAAAACTTAGTGGCATGTGTAGAATCCCTAATGTGTCTCCTTGAAGGATCAAAAGGTTACAGAAGGTGGGGTGGAGTTTGAGGAACAAATTGAAGACAATTTGCACTGAATTGTCCAGAGGCGTAAGAGATAGGCTAAAAACTAGGGCCTAGAAGTAATTAGGGTTGTGGGTGTCTTGAAGGACTATACCTTTGGATTCTTGAAGTTCTAGTTGATAGATTTTAGATTCATAAGGTCTCCTATAAGGTTGTTTGGGAGAATTTGGATCATAGGCTCAAAAACAGTGAAAATAGACCTACTAGAAATTATAGTTGAGAAATCCAACTTCACAGATCACCAAGAACACCTACATGCAAATAACCTATTGTTGAAAGGAAACCAGAGAGACAAAATCAAAGGCTTAGAAAATCTCAGCAGAGTGAGAGAAAAATCTATTCCAAGATAATGAGAAATAATTACAAGATTTCAACCTATAAGGTGAACGAAAACCCTAAAAGGTGAAAGCTAGGTTGTGCAATATAATTAATATAAAATATTAATTATATGCACCTAAGAGACAGCTTAAGTGAAAATAGAGTACATAGACAACTTAATAATTAAATCAACATGATCTAATTAATAAGTGAA